>CM053574.1:120553807-120617485 GCA_028646485.1 Cryptoprocta ferox | reverse complement strand
CCCCCGGGGATTCTGCCTGCCGCAGTTTGAAAATCACTGGTATATATGTTGCCTAAGGCCATACATTTAGTTGTTAGCAGAACCCACCCAAGCCGGGAGTCAGGCTGTGAGCGCAATCTTTCTCTGCTACACCATGGAATCATGGGACAGGAGGCGGGGCTAGAGAAGCAATTCCCCAGCAGTAGTCTGCACACTGTGTACTACCCTGGTCTCCGTCCTCACTGAGCAGACAAACCAAGCCCCACAGTCCCCGAGATCACTGTGCGGGTATATCTGCTAAAAGGTACAGCCCTGAGGGCCAGTCAGCAGCCATCGCCAGTGTAGACCATTTATTTCCTGAAGACATCACTGAATCCCAGCTTAGCACGGGTAGGAAGGAGGGCTGAGTCATTCAACATAACCTTGACACTTGATGACATTCACAGGGTTAAAACAGGTGTCGCAGTCCTAACCCCGGACCCTATGAGTGTGACCTTATATGGAAATAGGTCTTTGCATATGTAATTAAGATGGGGTCATTTGGACTGGAGTAGCCTGGGCCCATATCTAATAGGACCGGTGACTTTATAAGAAGTGCGGAAAGACACAGAAATTTTATGGTGAATTGTATCCCCAGCAAATTCATGTGTTTTAAGTCCATGGGTGGCTGCTTTTGGAGATAGGATCTTTTAGGAGGTAACAAGGTTAAATGAGGTCAGAAGGGAGGGGGCCCTAATCTAATCAGGCTGGTGTCCTTAAAAGAAGGGGAAGAGACCCTGGGGAGCTCCCTTTCTCTGGGTGCACACAGATAAAAGGTCATGTGAGGACATAGCAAGAAAGGGGCTACTGGTAAACCAGGAAAAGAGGTCTTACCAGAAGCTAACGCTGATAACACCTTGATCTTGGACGTATCACCTCTGGAGCTGTGAGAAAATAAACTTCTGTTGTTGAAGCCACCCAGTCTGTGGTATTTTGTTATGTCCATCCTTGTAGACTTAAAAAAAAAAAAAAGCCATATGAAAATGAAGGCAGAGATGGTAGTGATGCACCTGCAAGCCCATAGGCCACAGGACTGAAGCCCTGCAGAGTGCGAGCCAAGCTAACAAAGTGCCGAGTTCAACAGCAGTCCTAGCCTGCTACCTTGGCAAATACTCCTTCATAATAATCTGAAGGCCGGGTTCTACTAAAACATTCTTGGATTCTCCAGAATATTCCAGAAGCTTGAGGAATAACCAGCTGACCGGAAACACCTCAGCTTGTTAAGAGTTCATTTCTCTCCGGAGAACCTGCAAATGACAGTGGATAACGAGCAACAGTGAGAATCAGAGAGACTGAACGCGGCTGCTTCCCCTTCACAGAAACGAACACTGCACAATTTTCCCTGGAGTAAGACGCAGCGAAAAATCTCTAGGTTTCAATTTAACAGGGGATGTGAGGCCCTTTTGAATTATTCCTCTAGGTCAGATTCCCTCTTTCAAAATAATTAGATTATGATGATACATTGAAACTAGCTTTCTTCAATAACGTTTTTATTTTGCAACAGTTTTAATAGAATTCAAATGTTTATTACTACCTATTTTCTATAATGTAGCTCGCTTACCCGATTTAAATGAAAATGGGAATAGATAGGCTAGTCAATAGTTAGGGGGCCTTTTAAGACAGTCAATGTTTGGGGAAGACTTGAACAAATGTTCATTTTGGAATCATGTTCTGTGCAGCATATATGTATATAAATAAGCAGAGGGAAAAGACGCAAGCCAGTATTTCCTTTTACTTCGAATTTATACCTGTAGATGTTACATAAAATCCAATGATTTTTGACATGCAGAATAGTGAAAGGACAAACTTCCCCCTGAGGAATAACATTAGAAATTCGGAACGTGTCCCAGATGTTTGCTGAATATTACTTTTACTGTATGAGTTTGAGAAGTCATATGAATGTTACCTAAAGGAACTTAGGATTTGACTTGTAAGTTGCATGAATCCTGACCCTCTCACAAAAGGAGACACAAGGTGAAATATTTGCCATAGTTTGAAATAAACTCAGCGGGGGGGGCGATGGGAACTGTCCCCAGAAGCTTGCATGTATATTGCACATCGTCTTAGTAATTTGTCATCACCCAGGATCTGGAGTCTGACACTCCATCTTATATATATTTAGAGCACAATGCTGTCATGTCCCACAGTTGGTCAGATTGGTGCCAATCACATTTAGAAGAGACAAATAATATAGAACCCAGAATGCCAGTGTTTCGGTTTCTGATGATAATTAGAGTGATTTGTTGGCATCCCTTTTCTCATGACCCTGAGAAGTCTTACCAACCTGGGTACTCATTTCCAGGCACTTAGGTTCTTGGAAAGCCCAAGTGATTAACCAGAAGGTGGCTCAGTAAGCATGGAAGTAGAGCCAAGAGCAGTGGATGTTTTTGAGGGTGACTCCATTCACCTTAGGTGAGACTTGGAGCAGACCTTGGAGCAGATTGCTACTGTCCTCTGGAATAAATATTTACTAGTTTTTGAAATTCCTTTTCATCTTTTATCATGACCCACCCATCATGCACAGAATGGACTCATATTTATTTCAGATTCAATATACTTATGGGAGGTCAAGGCTTAGAGCTATATCATGTAAGGCAAAACCATGTATAGTTAGCTAGTTAGCTTTGACTCTTCTGGATTTATCCTGGGTAACCACAGGTGGAGCAGACAACTCCAACAAGACATTAAGTGAATGCAGCGCTAAAATACTGAAGACCCAGAATTTCCGTTGACGGACTACAATGGACCAGTGTATCCCAAGGAAGCACAGGAGTCCTCTGGTTGACAGACTGTATGTACAAAGCAGCCCTTTGCAAAAAGATGAAATTGTTGGGGGAGGGGAAGGAACCAGAACTCTGAGAAGATCAGATCAAAGGAAAGCTTAGAGACTGGAAGGGGAAACAGGGCCCGGATAGCCGGATAGCCAAATTGGAAGCGTGGGCGATGGCCACAAAGCGGTGCTAATTAGAATATATCACAGAAGGGAGAGAGTGGCAATGGAGAGACCAAGGGAGGAAGCTTGACATCCTGAAACAAGGGACATACCACGCACCTCTGTAAGTCCCAAACCACACGGCACCTCTAAGACGCGTCACAGAAGAAAACTTAGGTTGTTTTATTCATTTTCCACACGTTCTCCTACGCTTTGTGTTTAAGCATGCTTAATAATTTTTAGAAGTCTTTAAAAATAGGATTTGCAGGGTGTTTAAAAAGATATGGAGTAAGAGAAAACAGTATGGTGGTTCCTCAAAAGTAGACCATAGCATTACCATAGGATCCAGCAACTCCACTTCTGAGGATATGCCCAAGGAATTGAGAGCTGGGTCCTAAACAGATATTTGCACACCCGAGTTCATCGCAGTATTATTCATAATAGCCATAGAAGCAACTCAAGTGTTCAGTGATGGATGGATGGATAGACAGAAGGTGGTATAGACAGACAATGGAGTATTTATCCAACCTTAAAAAGGACAGAAGTTCTAATACCTGCTTTAATATGAACCTTGAAGATATTATGCTAAGTGGAATAAAAAGGACCAAATCAAAAGTTTCAATGTCGTCTGATTCTATTTACATGAGGTACCTGGGGTGGTCAAGTTCACAGAGACAGAAAAGAGAATGGAGGTCACAGGCTGGGGGAGGAGGCGACGGGGAGTTCATGTGTAATGTGCATGGAGTTTCACTTTGGAAAGATGAAAACTGTTCTAGAGGCAGGTGGTGAAGGCTGTCGATACAATGGTATCGATGTGCTCGATGCCACCGAGGTGTCCGCTGAGAAATTTTGTCATGTATATTTTACCACAATAAAAAATGTGTTTATATAAGAAAAATGTGGGGTGAAAAAAAACCCTTTTCCTCTCATTTCATTTCCCCCCAGTTCCAATGCCACGTGAGTGGGGATTCATCATAGCCACTTTGAGCAGAACAGGATTTGGTGGGGGTTTTTGTTGCATACTTCATGAAATTAGGTGACATTCCCGGTGATTTTACTCTTCAGTTGAGGGCTCTTTCATGTGGGAATGGTTTTTTAACAGGTTAGTTTGAGTAGGACAGCCTCAACAGAGCTCGCCTTCACACTCTCGAAGGAAAGTTCTTGCTTGTTCCAAGAAACAAATGTTCTTTTCATGCTCTTGGGCTCTGCCTCTCACCTCCTACTTAGGACAGGCAATGCCCATTCTCGACCAAGTAGTGACTGGCTTCCTGCACATTCTCCCTGCTATGAATCACCTGAGGCATGGCTAAAATCAAGCTTACACCGTGGGAGAGGCCTCAGAGCCGTGCCCGTTGACTCCTCAGTAGGAACCATTTGCAAAAATGCTTGCCTGACTTTTAAACGTTAGCACCTGCAACTCTTTACCAGGAGGCCCTCTGGCTTCAGCGCCTCGCTGTGCCTGTGCGGGATTTACGTGCCAGCGAGTGACTGTCCCCAGAAAGCGGCCCTCAGTGGTGGAGGCAGTGGACGAATGCTCCAGCCCTTTCTCGCCTCTGGGTTGGGGAGGGAGGGAACCGAGGTGCACCTCTGCACTGTACCAGCAGGCTTGGGCCCCAGTTTCCCACAGTGACAATTGGTTTAAAAAAAGCACTACTGATTGGCTTCCTTCTCTTTCCTGCTTCATTTTGCCACTCCCCCCCACCGATGTTTTCCTAGAACCACTTCCCAAATAAACTCCTAGTACGTGAATCCTTGTCTAAGGAAGGGCCTGTTTCCAGGGGACCCTACGTAAGACATACACACCTGGGACAGGCTGGTGGCATGTCAGTGTGCCGACACGTTCAGTCTACACCTTTGTGACAGTCATACCAAGATTCTAGTTGAAAATGTCCTTGGCACCTGGGTGGCTCAGTCGGTTGAGCTTCCAGCTTCGGCTCAGGTCATGATCTCACAGTTCATGGGCTCAAACCCTACATCAGGCTCTGTGCTGACAGCTCAGAGCCTGGAGCCTGCTTTGGATTCTGTGTCTCCCCCTCTTTCTGCCTGTTCCCTGCTTGTACACATGCACTCTCTCTCAAAAAAATATAAATTAACTTTAAAAATGTCCTAGGAGAGGCTGTAATGGGCTGAATTGTGACCCCCAGCATTTATATGTTGGATCCCTAACCCCCAGTACCTCAGAATGTAACTGTATTTGGAGAAAGCATCTTTAAAGAGGTAATTAAGTTCCAAGAGGTCATTAGGTGGGTAGGCTCTAATCCAATAGGACATGACTGGTGTTCTGATAGAAAAATGTTTAAATTTTTTTTAATGTTTATTTATTTTTGAAAGACCAAGAGAGACAGAGCATGAGCAGGGGAGGGGCAGAGAGAGAGAGTGGGAGACACAGAATCCGAAGCAGGCCCCAGGCTCTGAGCTGTCAGCACAGAGCCTGATGCGGGACACGAACCCATGAACTGTGAGATCATGACCTGAGCCAAAGTGGGACACTCAACCGACTGAACCGCCCAGGTGCCCCAGGAAGAGGAAATTTTTCAACGTGCACATGCTCGACATGCACGGGCACAGAGGAGAGACGGCGTGAGGACACGGCAGGAAGGCGGCCATCTATAAGCCAAGGAGAGAGGCCTCAGAAGACACCAAACCTGCTGACCCCTTGATCTCGGACTTCAGCTTCCAGGACCGTGTGAAAATAAATATGTTTTTCAATCTGCCCAGTCTGTGGTCCTTGGTTATGGTGATCCCAGCAAGGTAATACAGGAGTCTACACCTTCTCCTAGCAATATACCCCATTTTTGGCCTCTTCTGGTGGTTGAAATTTCCTTCTCTCTATAGAGCAAAATCTTCCTCCTCGAACTACTTTTATTTCTGCTTGTTAGAACAACCCAGAAGAAATCGGCTTCCACTTTCATGTGAAAATGCTCAATTTTTCACAGAACCAAAGAACTTTAAAGCTAGAAAGTGTCTGAAGAGATGTGGTAGCGAAGTTCACCAGAGGCCCACATCCCTCTGCTGGTACACAAAGGCAGTAGGGTGAGACCCATGGTTTTTATATCAACCATCAAAGTCTAATAAGGAGGCCGCCAACACTTAAACATCTTTCTTAAAAAAAAAAATAGAATTTTTGTTTCTGTCTTGCTGTAGGCTGGTCCTTTGTTAGAGTGACTGGAGGGTTTAAGTGTTAAGAAGTAGTGACCTAGTCCTTCATTTGGACTCAGGAAGCAGAGGCCAAGATGGCGTTGAGGAGTGTCAGCAAGGCATCAGGGGTGGGGTGGGAGT
Source organism: Cryptoprocta ferox (assembly GCA_028646485.1). NCBI lineage: Eukaryota > Metazoa > Chordata > Mammalia > Carnivora > Eupleridae > Cryptoprocta > Cryptoprocta ferox. The sequence goes on along the minus strand of CM053574.1, from coordinate 120,611,256 downwards.
CATGCCTGAGAGATAAGGAGGAGGGATGAGCATGAGGCTGGGGAATCCTTCAGACCCCTCCCCCCAAGCTCCTCTGACCCCTGGGGATGGAGTGGGAAAACAGGCAAGATTGTGCAGGGAGCTCAGACCTGCATTCCCTGCTACTGGATGGCGATGGTCAGTTTTCCTCCAAAGGAGAGGCCGGCTGTGTACCCCATGGCTGCCACATGGGGCCACAACCTGTGCCCTTGTGGTCCCTCCTGAAATAGGGTCCTTGAGTCTTAAGGTGCGATTCAGGGATGATGAAAAGGAGAGCAAGCTATCACCTGGTTCACCCACTCTGCTCACATCTGGTGATCTGGCCTGAGACCTCGCTGAACTTTCTAGCAGCCTCAACGCCAGGACACTGCCCCTCCCCCCCCCCAAGCGTCCCCCTGTCCTTCTCTTGCACTTTTTTCAGTACCCAAATACAGGCGTTTCCAATTCCGGCCAAGACTCCCAAATCATGTCTAACTAGCCACTGAGGCACATGTCAAGATTTTTACTCAGCTTTTTATTTGTATTTGTAAAATACCAGAATTTTACAAGTAGTAAATGCTTTCTGTTTCTCAGTGTAAGAGAGTTTGCACAGATCTTTAGTTTCACAGAGACAGATTAGTGAGGACTTAGGACGTTATTATAAATGTGGTAGGTCAAATGAAGGCCTGCTCCAATCATGAACTTCACTTCAACTATAAACTTGAAGAGAAGAAACAGGTTTCTCAACCAAAAATTCTAGCAAACCAACTTTCATATAACAACTGTTTAAATTCTAGACCACAAGTGACCATCCCTTAGATCTACTAAAAATAACCTTTTAACAATAACCTTTGTGATTCTTAACAAAGAATTTAGAAGTACAATGTTGAGGTAATAAGATACATAATAAATATAGATTTAGGTTTTATGATAACAGGCTTGTAAATATTTGGTAACTTTTCCTTGTCTATGTAAAGAGATGAACGGCTGGCTGAAAACTTGTCATCTCAAAGAACCTGTATCAGCTACCCTGTTTTTGTAAGTTTTTAAAAAATTTCATTTATTTATGTTGAGAGAGAGAGAGAGCGGGTGAGGAGCAGAGAGAGAAGAACAGAGAGAGAATTCCGAGCAGCCTCCGCACTGTCAGCACAGAACCCGATGTGGGACTTGAACTCACCACCCTGTGAGAACATGACCTGAGCCGAAATTAAGAGTCAGAGGCTTAACTGACAGAGCCACCCAGGCGCCCTATTCTTATAATTTTTAAAAAATTAAATTACAACTAGGGCCTGTAGTTTCTGGCTTTAGTTATAATCTCTTGTCAAGTGTGAATGAAAGAATATGGGTTTTATCATTTTCTGTTTCCACATGACCAATAACATTTGTTGGCTCTCTGTTCAATTTCATCCCCGTGTGGAGCTAAAATCCACTGCATTGCTGAGTGGGCTGTATCTTGACAGTAATATGGCAATGGTCGAGGAAGAGTTTCTGAGTCGGGTGAATGATATCTGGGAAGCAGCCACTGTGAAAAGGTATTCATTCACTTCCCCTCATCTGCTTTTTGCCATTACCCTGATTTATAGTGGATTTGGCAAAAGTAAACCTGATCTTTTATTTTTCTTATAATTCCACTTTTCTAATTCAATTTCATACCCCTACTTGCCCTTAACGTATGTCATTTACTCGTTGTCCAAAGCCTCTCCTGCTCAATATTGATAGCTGTTTTTGAAGTGAGTTCTCTCTGGTGTTCTGTGTCTTTCCATTTTTTCTTATAATTCTAGAGTCCTCTGGTCAATCAATATTAAATCTTCACCCCTGATCCTCTTGGCAAGAATCAAAGTTATAAACAACTCTATGATGTGAAATAATAAATACTTAAAAGCCAGACAGCATAAAATCTGGAGTCAGAAGATCTGGTTTTCAGTTTTCACTATTTTTCAGCTGGCCTGGGGCAGGTAATATAAACTCTCCAAACTTCAATTTCCACAATCATAAAATTGCAGTTATTATACCTTTTGAAGATCACATAAAATAACAGTTAATATCTTCCAAGTAATTACTAAATACCAGACTTTGATCTAAGGGCTTAAAAGTATTAACTCATTCAAATTTCACAACCCCATGAGAGGGCTATTATTATCATCATTTTGTAGGTAAAGAAAATGAGGCACATAGAAGATTAAAACAAGAAAACCAGTCTAAAGTCACATAGATAGGAAATTGGAGAACAGATTTGAAATGTAGGGGAGGAAAACTTTTCCTTTATTGTCTTATGTTTAAACACTGAGGGCCTACAAATTAAACTAGCAACAGATAAATTAACAAGAGAAAAGAGATGAAAGTTTTTAATAACATTTATATACATGAGAGTTTACAATGAAGAATCAAAACTCAGAAGAGCAGATTTATGGGCTAATCTACCATTTTAACAAAAGAAAGGAGACTTGGGCTTTGAGGAAGGACAAATCATGGGGAAGTGGGTAGGAGACATTTGAAAGAATTGATGGAAGGGAAGTATTATTTTTATTTTATTATAATTATTTTTAAATTTTTAAATGTTTATTTATATTTGGGGGTGGGGGGAGAGACAGACAGACAAAGTGTGAGCAGGGAAGGGGCAGAAAGAGAGGGAGACACAGAATCCAAAGCAGGCTCCAGGTTCTGAGCTGCCAGCACAGAGCCTGACATGGGGCTCAAACCCACGAAATGCTAGATCATGACCTAACCAAAGTCAGACGCTTAACTGACTGAGCCACCGAGGTGCCCCAGGAAGTGTTACTTTTAGTAAGATCTGTTTATGCAAACTTGTATTGGTGTCAGTTCTGTCTCCATTCTTGAATATTACATGGGGGAAAAGACAGTCTCTTCAATACATGGTGCTGGGAAAATTGGACAACTGCCTGCAGAAGAATGAAACCAGATCACGTTCTTCCATCAAACACAAAAATGAAGTCATTAAGGATAAGAGACCTAAATGTGAAACCTGAAACCATAAACTCCCAAAAGAAAACAGAGGTAATAATCTTTTGGACATCACCCTTTGCAACAGATTTATGAATATGTCTCCTTGGGCAAGAGAAACAAAAGCAAGATTAAACTATTGAGACTACACCAAAATGAAAAGCTTTTACACAGCAAAGGAAATGATCAATAAAACAAAAAGGCAACCTACTGAATGGGAAAAGATCTTTGCAAATGATATAGTTGATAAGGGATTAATTTCCAAAATATCTAAAGAACTTATACAACTCAACACACACCAAAAAAACCCCTCAAATAATCCAATTAAAATGGGCAGAAGACACGAACAGACATTTCTCTGAACAAGACATACAGATGACCCACAGACACATGAAAAGATGCTCAATATCACTCCTTATTGGGGATAATGCAAATCAAAACCACAATGAGATATGACCTCACACCTGTCAGAATGGCTGAAATAAAAAACACAAGTAACAACAAGTGTTGGCGAAGACGTGGAGAAAAAGGAACCCTCATGCACTGTTGGTGGGAAAGTAAACAGGTACAGCCACTGGGGAAAACAGTATGGAGATTTCTTAAGAATTTAAAAATAGAATTAGCATATGATCCAGTAATTCCACTATTGGATATTTACCCCAAGAAAAGGAAAACACTAAATCATAAAGATATATGTACCCCTATGTTTATAGCAGCATTATTTATAATAGTCAAGATATGGAAGCAGCCCAAGTGTCCGTCGATAGATGAATGAATAAAGAGATAGATATATAGATGTGATATACAAAGATATTTCTCAGCCATAAAAAAAGAATGAGATCTTGCCATTTGCAACAATATAGATAGACCTAGAGGGTATCATGCAAAGTGAAATAAGGCAGAGAAAGACAAATACCATATGATTTCACTTACATGTGGAGTATAAAAAATAAAGCAGACAAACAAAAAATGGACTCTTAAGTACAGAGAACAAACTGGCGGTTGCCAGAGGGGGGTGGGCAGGAAGATAGGTAAAATAGATCAAGGGGATTAAGAGGTACAAACCTCCAGCTATAAAGTAATAAGTCACCAAGATGAAAAGTACAGTCTAGGGAATGTAGTCAATAATCCTGTAATAACATTGTGTAGTGACTAAACTTATCGTGGTAAGCACTGAGTAATATACAGACTTGTCCAATCAATATATATGATTGACACTAATATAACAGTGTCTGTTAATTATACTTCAATAATAAAAGAGTTGTTTTTTGTCTAGTATGGAGGACGGTGGAGACATGTTCACAAGGGGAAATTTATGCCCTGCTTTTAGGCAGATAAAGGAAGGCAGAAAATACTTCCTGCCTCTGTTGATTCTCAATTGCTTTCAGCTCAAAATAATCCTTATACCAAACTGGCATCTTTGGGATGAAGATCCTGATCTCCTTCAGAAGCTAAGCTAAGTCTGACCCTGGACTCTATTCTTGACCACTACACGTTATTACCTCCATTATAATATCTACAAATGCCGTTTATTAACTATAAAAAGCTGAACACATGTGAGCTATTGTTTTAAGCATTATAACTCACACAGTCCATAGAGATGCAGCCTGATGTATCTTTAAATGTGTTACAGGGCATTTCATTATTTATTGGCTAATTCACAAAAACACAATTAGATGAGTCAAAATTATGTAGGAAAATAGATTAAGATAAATCAAATCAGTGATATACGAACTTGGCTGAGCCGCAGAAATTAGTGGTGATAGATTGCAAATGTTGGGGTCCCATCCCAGAGCTACTGAATTTTTAGGGAGGACCCAGCAATCTGTATTAAGAACAACAACAAATGACCCCCAGATGATTCTGGTGACCAGTTATATTCCGGAATGACCACACTAGCAGATGTCTTGAGATCCCTTACTACAATCTGATTCCATAATCCCCAGGAAACTTTTTGGTTTAGTGGTCAATTTGAAACAATGTTCAACTTCCCCAATTGTCATCTAACTCAGGCAGCTCATTCATTAATAACTGTGAATGTTCTCTAGGGAGTATAGAAGCCACTAATGCATTTCTCCTCTGGGACCCTGGAGGCAGGACCAACTCATCTATGATCTGTTATAGCCCGGAAATTAGGAGGCTGTCGATCACATTTAGGTTTCCACTGGGTCATATCACAGACAAAACAGCAACTTGTACACTGCTTTTGTGATGCGCCACATACAAGTATTAAAGTGTCTGTCTCTACAGTGGTGAGCTAGAGTTAGTAACCGGTTTATGGAACTAGTTGTAATTGTTATTAGAGGGAATTACTTTATTTATGATATAAATATTACAAAAAGTATTCCAATTCCGTAATTTTAAAAAGGCGTCATTAAACATAGCTAAAGATCATAAGGTACTTTCACAAGAATTCTTGATTTTGCTAGGGATTTAAGGCCAATGGCAGGCTGACTAGGGCTCTGAGTTAAAAAGTGAAGGGTAGGGGCACCCGGCTGGTTCAGTCGGTGGGGCATACAATTCTTGATCTCCAGGTCATGAGTTTGAGCCCCATGTTGGGCATAGAGCTTACTTAAAAAATAAATTTAAAAAGAGTGAGGGACAAGAAAAGGAAAATATTCCACACAGTAGAGTCATGGATGTTATGTTCTACTGGTCCTGCTTTGTCATCTTTCACACCATGTGGCTTTTTATTTTATTCTTATGGAAGGTAAAATTGATATACATTATAATAGTTTCAGGTATATTACATGATTCGATATTTGGTAAATACTGTGAAATGGTCACCACAATAAGTCTAATTAAACTCTGCCACCTGACTTTTTTAAATGTGCTAACATTTTTGTTATTTGAAAAAAAATGTGATAAACACCAATAACACAAAAGGTGTTCAATAACTATTTTGTGGGGAGCCTGAGTGGCTCAGTTGGTTAAGCATCCGACCCTTGATTTCAGCTCAGGTCATGATCTCATAGTTCGTGAGTTCGAGTCCCACAGCAGGCTCTGTGCTGACAGCATGGAGCCTACTCAGGATTCTCTCTCTCTCCCTCCCTCTCTCTCTGCCCCTTCCCCTCTTGTGATCTCTCTCTCAAAATAAATAAATAAACATTATTATTTTGTTTTCACCTAAGATATCTACCCCATATGACCTTCCCTCCCCAAAAGCAACCACTGACAACATACCCCGATACTTTATGTCCTTCCAGAAGTGTTCAATGCATACATGAGTGCTGTATGCCAGTGTGTGTGTGTGTGTGTGTGTGTGTGTGTGTGTGCCTCTTCACGGTGAAGTGCAGGGTTCCGGCATTAAGATGTCTGGGTTTGAACCCTAGCTCAGCCACCAACTGTGCAACACTGACCGAGTTCAGGTTTCCGAGTTGTAAAAAAGTGAAAAATAATGGAATCTACCTACAGGATCGTTGGGGAATTACATGAGCTAAAGCATATGAAGGGCTTGGATCTCAGTCTGGCGTATGACAAGCACTTGTAAGCACTAGATATGCTGAGTCCCTGTGCTTACAGACTGGGGAGCACATCCCAACTCACCCCACTTGACCTCCTTTTGGCATGGTGGCACAGGGGCCCATGACATGGACAGGACCCATGACATTCCCCATCCCCCTATGAAAGACATCTCTTCCATAAGTGAGATTCCGCTTTTATAAGCCATGTTGCACCCACCTTCTTGGATGTGGGTCCTTTGGCACCTACGCCAGGTTAGGGGGTAAATTCTCGAAAAAGAGTTCGTGGGTCTGTGGTGCCCATTGCTCAAATCAACACCAAACGGCACATGAAGCCGTAAGTGAGTGAGTACAAAATAGGCTTTTCAAGCCGCTCTCTGGACTGGAGGGAAATGACTGCAAGATTTGTGATCAGAACCTTCTTCCTATGAAAGTGAAATCAGTAAAATGGTGGCACGAAGACAGGACAAGTAGATCTGTGGCGGAAGGAGGGGGTTTTGGACCCTTCAGGAACTTTCTAGATTCCTGGTGGTGGCAATTTCAGAAGACCAGCACTGCCACCACAGGCAGCCACAAACTCACCAGGGGAGACATCATTTGGTAAGACCCTCTCGGCCTCTGTCAGGGCATCCGGCACATTCTCTCATCCGCTTGATCCGGCTGATGTGGAACAGGGTGGGCCAGTTGTGGAAAACAAGATGCTGAGAAGATCAGGGTCACATCACCTGCAGGCCATTGGGCCACAGATAGGATCATGAGTGGCTGCCGTGGGGAGACACCTTAGTTATCATGGAAATTGCAGGTGCACAACCCGAGGCCCAGGGTCTATGGGATTTGCCAAAGTCTTGGAACCCATGCTTTCTGACTACCATTCTAGTCACCCTCCTGCCGTCCCACAGCGGTCCCATTGTGCCTAAAAGGATGCCCCTGAGTAGAGTATTGCAACTGGAGAGGGGTGTGTGCGTGTGTGTGTGTGTGTGTGTGTGTGTGTGTATGTTTGCATGCATACTCATGCACAGGTATGAAGTGGCGAGGTAGGAAGTCTTGCCGCACAAAAAAGTTCCCTCAGACTCAATATTTTGTCCAGTGTGAGGAGCTGTTGGGGAATGAATATCAATAATTCCACACAGCTGACAGTAGGATGAGTCTCTCTTACTCCCTTCCTTTAAAACATTTTTAGGGGCTTAGTCAGTGAAGCACCCGACTTCTGCTCAGGTCATGATCTCGAAGTTCGTGGGTTCGAGCCCCACGTTGAGCTCTGTGCTGACAGCTCAGAGCCTGGAGCCTGCTTTGCATTCTGTGTCTCCCTCTCTTTCTGCCCCTCCCCCACTCATGCTCTGTCTCTGTCTCTCTCGAAAATAAATGAACATTAAAAACAATAAATAAATAAATTTTAAAAATGTTACTATAAAAAATTTTATTATAAAATAATAAAATTTTACTATAAATTTTATTTTACTATAAAAAAATTTAAGCCTACAAAGAGAAAACTTGCTTACGCAAATAAACTTATGTACCGGTCACCATTTCACTTAGTCACAGGACACTATTGGTTCATCTGTATTAGATGGGGCTTTCATAACAGATTTCCAAGCCCACTTTTTTTTAAGTTTGTTTATTTATTATGAGAGAGAGAGAGAGCACGTGTGAGAGCGGAGGAGGAGGAGCAGAGAGAAAGAGGGAGAGAGAGAATCCCAAATAGGCTCTACACTGTCAGCACAGAGCCCAACACGGGGCTCAATCTCACGAACCATGAGATCATGACCTGAGCTGAAATCAAGAGTCAGATGCTTAATCAACTGCACCCCAGGCGCCCCCACTCTGGAAGGGCTTCTGTTTTCTCTAGCTGTATCCAGCTGATTTCTGTAGCATCTTGTCCTTGGAGCATTTTGTTATTGCCTTAGTTCAAATCAGTGCAACTCTGAATCTGTGAGAACTGGAACTGTGTAAAAATACTATCATTTCAGGAAGATTCCTGATCTGCTGCTGGCCCAGAGCTCTGGGAGCATCAGGCTTTTACGCAAACAGGGAAGACACACAATTAATGATGCTCTTTTCTGATTCTATCGGACATTTGTTACTATGCATAGCTGTGTCTTAGTGAATATCATTCCTGATTGCTTGGCATCTTTTAAAAGTACTGAGGACACAGCACACTGTTCTTGCCCAAAAACAGTGCAATATTTCTGGTTTATTTGTCTGCAGCGCCAAACATCTTTGCACCTCTTCAGTGCGACAAGAGCAGAATGTTAGGTGAGGGGAAGGAAGAGGGGAGAAAGGGGGAAGGGGCATGGAATGGTTGCTTTTTTCTCTTTGTATTTCATAGTTCTGGGCAAGGAACTACATTCCTTCAGACTATCAAACAAGATGGCACGTTGAATATGCCCAGTAGTCTCTCCAACTTCTTGGTCGTCAATAAAAAAAAAGTTGTTCTTAACAAAAGCATAAACAATTAGGACCAAGACAATGAAAAAGGAAAAAGAAAACCAAAAGAAACAACATTTTGGAAGCAGGGAAATATGGATAAAGCAAATGGATCTGCTGAAACCAAGAATTCTGAATTGTGAACCCTCAGTGGAGAAAGAATGTGCTCAGGGGCTCCTGCAGTAAATGGTCACCTTCATCTAGGAGGGTGAGTGGGGCTAAACACAGGGTAATGGAAGGCTGCTTGAGGACAGCGAAGGGCCCAGTTCCCTCCCCACTCCCCTCTGGGCTGTGGAGTAGCAGGCAGAGCTGGAAATAGGGTTACAGATCACAAATAGACACCAAGTGGAGGTTCACAGGCAGAGTGTTACAACCTTCCTCAGCCATTTCCCCCCAAGTCCCGCATCTGGCTCCCCAACCCTGATGGGAATCAGTCTACCCTACATGCAAGAGGTTAGAAAGTCCTCAGAGCCATCTGACCTAAGAGAAAGACGCTTAGACAAAGGCCTGGATGTAAGGCAAGCCAACCCCCTACACCCCCACTCTGATGCCAACTCCCAGCAAGCCCACCCACATGCACAGAGCATTCGGTTAGTCTTGCAGGGTCCACTATGATCGGAGAGTCAACTCCATAGCTACTGGAGGAAAGGCCTCAGTGTAGAAGAGAGTGGCCAAAAGGAAGAAACAAAAAACAAAAAACAAAGAGGGGTGCCTGGGTGGCTCAGTAGGTTGGGCGGCTGACTTCGGCTCAGGTCATGATCTCACAGTTCGTGGGTTCGAGCCCCACATCGGGCTTTGTGCTGACAGCTAGCTCAGAGCCTGGAGACTGCTTCGGATTCTGTGTCTCCCTCTCTCTCTCTCACACTCTCCCGCTCACGCTGTCTCTCTCTCTCTCTCAAAAATAAATAAAACATTAAAAAAAAAAAAAAAGGAATCCTGAGGAAAATGGAGACCAGGGAAAAGATGCAGCAGGGAGGGTGGGGGACATGGGGGGAGGGGAAGGTTATTATCACAATCCCTAGAAGTTTATAAGAAGATATTGAATCCATGAAACAAAGATAGGATGCTGGTTTTTTTTAATTACAGAACACAAAAGAGGTCTGAAAATTTAGAAGAAGAGCAGAAATAAAAAACTCAAAAGATAAATTTGAGGGAATCTCCCAGAAAGCAAAACAAAAGGCCAAAGATGTAGAAAATAAAGATAAGGAAATAGAAGCCTAGTCTAGTAGTCTCAACAGTCAAGTCATAAAAGTTCTGGAAAAAGAGAATGGGAAAGAAGAGATGTAGGAAAAATCACTGAAGAGGGGCACCTGGGTGGCTCAGTTGGGTGAGCATCCGACTTTGGCTCAGGTCATGATCTCGCTGTTTCTGAGTTCGAGCCCTGTGTCGGGTTCTGTGCTGACAGCTCAGAGCCTGGAGCCTGCTTCCGATTCTGCGTCTCTCTCTCTGTCTCTGCCCCCACTTGTGCTCTCTCTCTCTCTCTCTCTCTCAAAAATAAACAAACATTTAAAAACAATTTTAAAAAAAACCCACTGAAGAAATAGCCCATGAACATTTTCCAGACTGCAGAATCTAAGTTTTCAGAGTGAAAGGTGCTCTCCAGGGCCCAGGAGGGTAGAGAAAACTAGAAAACTACACTAAGTCACTGGGGACAAGAAGATCATAAAAACTTCCTGAGGGGAGAATAAGGTTACTACAAGGGATGAAGGATCAGAAGAGCAGACCTTCTGAATGGCAACATTGGAACTTTGAGACAATAACCAAATGCCATCAGAATTCTATAGGGAGGGGTGCCTGGGTGGCTCAGTTGGTTAAGTGTCAGACTTGGGCTCAGATCATGATCTTGCAGTTCATGAGTTTGAGTCCTGCATCAGGCTCTGCACTGACGGCTCAGAGCCTGGAGCCTGCTTCAGATTCTGTGTCTCCCTCTCTCTCTGCCCCTTTCCTGCTCACACTTTGTCTCTCTCTCTTTCTCTCTCTCTCTCTCTCTCTCAGAAATAAACAAACATTAAAAGAAAAGATAAAGCACTCATATATATTTTTATATAATTTTATATAATTATATAAATTTTATATAAATAAAAAAGTGATTGTCTCCAAAGGGAAGATGACATCCTACTTAGAAACTCATTCTACAGGAGAAACTTAACAGAGGACCATGGGGGAGGGGAGGGGAAAAATAGTTGGGGAGAGGGAGGGAGGCAAACCATGAGAGACTCTTGAATACTGAGATCAAACTGAGGGCTGATGGGGGTGGGGGAGAGGGGAAGGGGGGTGATGGGCATGCAGGAGGGCACTTGTTGGGACGAGCACTGGGTGTTATATGGAAACCAACTTGACAATAAACTATAAAAGAAAAAAAAAAGAAACTCATTCTAGCCCAATTACCAAGTTAGTAGGAAGACAGAATCAAGAATTTTTAGGGCTTAAAATAATTTACTTTCATGTACCTTATTCAGGAAGCTACGGAAACATGCATTCTACTAAAACAATAGTTAAGCAAAAAATTAAAAACATGAGACTTTCAACCAAGAGAAAATAAGAGAATTCTCAGGAGGATGGTGATGAGAGGTCCTGGATAGGCAGCTGTGTAGCTGGCCCAGAGGTAGGCCAGTCTTGTTGGGAGCATGTTAGAAGGATCATGGTGAGACTTTTTCATTTTTATTTGTTTATTTGTTTACTATTTAATTTCATTTAAATCCAAATTAGTTAAGATATAGTCTAATAATGATTTCAGGAGTAGAATTTAGAGATTCGTCACTTACACATAACACACAGTGCTCAACCAAAAAGTGTCCTCCTTAACGCCTGTCACCCATTTAGCCCATCCCCCCACCCAACACCCCTTCAGCAACCTTCATTTTGTTCTCTGTATTTAAGAGTCTCTTAAGGTTTGCCTCTTTTTTTATCTAATTTTTCTTCGCTTCCCCATGTCAATCTGTTTTGTTTCTTAAATTCCACATGAGTGAAATCATATGAAATTTCTGTTACTCTGACTGACTTATTTTGCTTAGCATAATACACTCCAGTTTCATCCACATTGTTGCAAATGGCAAGATATTGCTCTTTTTGATAGCTGAGTAATATTCCATTATATATATCATATATTATATCTTCTTTATCCATTTTCCAGTCAATGGACACTTGGGCTCTTTCCATAATTTCCATAATTTGGCTATTGTTGATAATGCTGCTATAAAGATTGGGGTGCATGTGCCCCTTCAAATCAGCATTTTTATATACTTTGGATAAATACCTAGTAGTGCAATTGCTATGTCATAGGCTAGTTCTATTCTTAATTTTTTGAGGAATCTCCATACTGTTTTCCAGAGTGGCTGCACCAGTTTGCGTTCCCGTCATCAGTGCAAAAGGGTTTCCCTTTCTCTGTATCCTCACCAATATCTGTCATTTCCTGAGTTGTTAATTTTAGCCATTCTGACAGGTGTGAGGTGGTATCTCATTGTGGGTTTGATTTGTGTATCTCCCTGATGATGAGTGTGTTGAGCATTTTTTCATGTGTCAGTTAGCCATCTAGATGTCTTCTTTGGAAAAGTGCCTGTTCATGTCTTTAGCCCATTTCTTCACTGGATTATTTGGTTTTCTTCGTGTTGAGTTTGATAAGTTCTTTGTAGATTTTGTATACTAAGCCTTTATCTGATATGTCATCTGCAAATATCTTCTCCCATTCCAATGGTTGCCTTTTAGTTTTGTTGATTGTTTCCTTCACTGTACATAAGTTTTTTTTTTTTTCTATCTTGATGATGTCCCAATAGTTCATTTTTGCTTTTGTTTCCCTTGCCTCTGGAGATATGTCAAGTAAGAAGTTGCTATAGCCGAGGTCAAAGAGGTTGTTGCCTGTTTTCTTCTCTAGGATTTTGATGTTTTAGGTGTTTTATCCATTTGGAATTTATTTTTGCGTATGGTGTAAAAAAGTAGTCCAAGTTCATTCTTCTGCATGTCGCTGTCCAGTTTCCCCAACACCATTCATTGAAGGGACCATCTTTTTTCCACTGGATATTCTTTCCTGCTTTGTCAAAGATTAGTTGGCCATACATTTGTGGGTCCATTTCTGGGTTACTGAAAACCATAAAATATCTAGGAATAGACTTCTCCAAAGAGGTAAAAGATCTATGTGCTGAAAACTACAGAAAGCTTATGAAAAAAATTGAAGAAGACACAAAGAAATGGGAAAACATTCCATGCTCATGGATTGAAAGAACAAATATTGTTCAAATGTTGATACTACCCAAGGCAATTTACATATTCAATGCAATCCCTATTAAAATAATACCAGCATTCTTCACAGAGCTAGAACAAACAATTCTAAAATTTGTATTGAAGGAGAAAAGATCCCAAAGAGCCAAAGTAATGTTAGAGAAGAAAACCAAAACTGGAGGCATCACAATTCTGGACTTCAAAGCTGTAACCATCAAGAAAGTATGGTACTGGAACAAAAACAGACACACAGGTCAATGGTGAGATTTTTTTTTAATAAGAAGAAACCTAATATGTATGCAGATGTTGAGGGGTGGGATGCTTGGGTGGCTCAGTCCATTAAATGTCCAACTCTTGACCTTGGCTTAGGTCTTAATCTCAAGGTCCTGAGTTCAAGCCCCATCTTGGGCTCCATGCTGGGCATGAAGAATAAATAAAATGAAGTTTAATAAAAATAAAAAGTAATGGGGTGCTTGGGTGGCTCAGTCGGTTGAGCGTCCAACTCTTGATTTTGGCTCAGGTCATGATCTTATGGTTTGTGAATTCAAGCCCCACATCGGGCTCTGTGCAGAGCCTGCTTGGGATTCTCTCTCCCTCCCTCTCTCTCTCTGCCTCTCCCCCTCTCTCAAAATAAATAAATAAACGTAAAAAATTAAAAAGATCATTAAAAAAGAGAATGTTGAAAGGTGGTTTACACAAACTGGGGAGATTTTGGGGATAAATTGGTGGTGAGCATATAGAAAACCCAGGTTATTAAAAAACAACCATTATCATCTTCAAAGAAAACAAAAAGTTGTACAGGAAAAAAAAATAAGCAGAGCACATTGCATAGCTCACCTGTCAGTGGCATTTGTGTGGTCCCAGGAACAGAACACTAAATACTATTTTAAGCAAAATTATAATATTGCTGTATGAGGCGGATGGGGGCACAGGGTATAAGAAAGAGCTCAATCATCATGTTCCATAGCAGGAAGTCAGTAGGAACTGCCTAATGTGGAAAAATCAAGAAAGATCAATATAAATGTGCTATGTAAAGAGATGGAGAAAAAAATCAGTTAAAAGAAATAAAACTAGTGGTCCTTGGAGAGCGAGAAGTTGGCGGGGGTAGAGCAGGTTGGGAAACTACTGCTTCTCATCACAAGCTTTATATACTATTCAGCGGTGAAAATTCTTTTCATGCATTTTAGTTAAAATTGAAAATAAGTACAAATAAAACCATTAAAAATAGAAAAAAATGGAGGGGTTCACAAATAGATCAGCAAAATGGACATGCCACTTTCACACCTCAGGTTTTATTTCCCACAAACTGCTCGGACTTCAGCTTGTAAACACTTTTCACGTTGGTATTTGCACAGCTGTCAGTGGGCAAACTGCAATGGGCTTTGGGACTCATGATGTCCTGAGGGAGAACATGCTGATTTTGGAGGATATCCCACTAGGGACTCTCAAGTAGGGGGACAAGGAGGTGGGAATCAGGGTTTGTAGAACATCACTTAACGGGGGTCAGAAAATATCTATGATTGAGAAGAGTTGATCAAGTTTTTCAAATGTGTTAAGCTAAGTGAAAATAGCCCGTCTCAAGAGGATATACACTGTGTTAATTCATTAACATGATGTTCTAGAAAAAGGAAACTGTAGGAGCAGAAAACAGATAGGTGGTTTTTTTAGGAACTAGGGATGGGGAAGATATTGACTACAGAGGAACACTGGGGAATTTATGCGGATGACTGGTAGTTCCAGAACTATACATATTTGTCAAAACTTGTAGAACTAAACAAAGTGAATTTACTAAATGCAAGTTATTCCTTGGTAAAATGGACTTTCAAAATTATATAAAAATCAATTGAAAATATCAATGTGATGATGAAGCAAGGAATGAAAATGTGGTCTGACCATAGAATGGAACATTGTCCATCCATAAAGAGGAAAGAAGAGTACAGACACAAGCTATAACATGGAGGAAGCTTGAAAATACTGTGCCAAGTTGGGGCTCCCTGGGTGCCTCAGTTGGTTAAACCTCCAACTCTTGATTTCGGCTTAGATCTTGCAGTTCGTGGGTTCAAGTTCCATGTCAGCCTCTACACCGGACAGTGCAGAGCCTGCTTGGGATTCTCTCCCTCTCTCTGTCTCTCCCTTGCTCATGATCTCTCTCTCTCTCTCTCTCTCTCTCTCTCTCTCTCAAAAATAAATAAACATTTTAAAATCCCACCTAGTAAGTAGTCAGAGATTAAGGGTGTTTTTAGCATTCCTTAATAGGGAAATAGGAAAAACTGGGACCAGTGATATCTATTTATTGGGTAATGGCTAAGTATGATAAAACCATGTGATGGAGTATGGTACAGACAATGAGAATATATTTTTTTAAAGAAAAAGTACATAAGAAAAATATGGCATCTAAAATTTTATATACACAGTGCAAATGGAAAAATAAAATTTGTATAATTTGTAGCATTATGTGAAATTTATAAAAGTAAATTATTTTGGAAGACATCTCTGATGTTTTATGTTAAACACTTAGTGAAAGTATTATTGACCATTAAAAACAGAATAGGATATATAAGAAGTTCAGATTAATTAAGCTTTCTGTGTGAAAATAAACAGGTCTTACATTAACTAGAATACTAGGTGAACTTTTTTTTTATACTGTTACAAAATCAGGGAGAATACAGAGTTCATTTAAAATGAGATGTAAAAAGCAGTATAATTTGTCCAAGGATTAATCATGTTTAGTAATATTCCAGGCACTTGCCCCTATATAATCTTTCTGTATTTAGGTACCTAAATTCTAAAAACCTTTACATTGTTGAATATCTCTGACATTTTCTTAGTATTTTCTCTCTTTTTCTGCCTGGTAACAACTTAAATTTGTCTTGCTTTTTATCTTATAATTTAACAACCAAGGCCAATAATTTAATTTATGGAGATTAATAAATGCTTGTATAAATCAAGATCGCATAATTAGAGAATACTTAGAGAAGAAATAAATTTTAACTCCACATGCTGGTCCTCTGAAAAAGCTTCAATATTTGATAAAGTGTAACTCAGAAAATTTTTTGTATTACAAGTGTTTATCCAGCTCTACAAATCAATCAGAATAGGAGGTCTTCAGGACACCTGGGTGGCTCAGTCAGTTAAGCGTCTGACTTAGGCTCAGGTCATGATCTCACGGTTCGTGGGTTTGAGCCCCGCATCGGGCTCTGTGCAGACAGCTAGCTCAGAGCCTGGAGCCTGTTCTCAGATTCTGTGTCTCCCTCTCTCTCTGCCCCTCCCCTGCCCCTCTCTTTCTCAAAAATAAATAAAACATTAAAAAATAAATAAAAAGAATAGGCAGTCTTTTAATGTAAGAGATTTTATAGTCCAATTTATTAACTTCCTCCAAAAGTAGCCAAATATAAAAGCCTGTTTAGAAATCTCTCCATATCCACACGATGGAAGAATCTCTTCGGGCAAGATAAGGTGACTCTGGAGGCATTTGTAGCTGATTCCTGCTATTTCGTTTTGTGCCGTTTCCCGATGTACTTGTTCAGAAAGCATGTCAGTTGCATTAAGGGCTCATATTTATGATTTATTTAAACCTTGTTATCCAAGCACTTCTAGAACGATTGAGTAGGAACCTCTGAAAATCCAGTCTTCCATTAAAGCAACAAAGACATCAGTAAAAATAATCAAAATCAACTTTTTCAGCAGTCTGGAAATTAACCAAAGGCTTGCAACAATCCAGGGCCTGTTTATTCAAGAAAACTGACTGAATCTTGGTAGGAACAATAGCACTTTATTTTATTTATTTATTTATTTTTAATTATTTCTCTTTTTTTAATGTTTATTTTTGAGAGAGAGAGAGCATGAGGAGGGGAGGGGCAGAGAGAGAGAGAGGGAGACACAGAATCCAAAGCAGGCTCCAGGCTTTGAGCTGTCAGCACAGATCCAGACACGGGGCTTGAACTCATGAACCGCGAGATCATGACCTGAGCTGAAGTTGGCCCTTCACTGACTGAACCACCCAGGTGCCCCGGCACAATGACATTTTAATTTGCCCTGTTGCATATCTGCTTTCTGAAACTCCATGGTAGCCTTGAAACCCAAAAGTCTTGGAATCAGTCAGTGTGAGACTAGCAGCCTGTCAGCCATTTGAGAGAGAAGAATGGCCCTGGAGTTCCCCCACAATGCCACATTCCCAGAGAATTGTCACTGTATGATCTTTCTGGCAGTTCCTCTGTCCCCTCCACAATAGCCATGGGCACAGCCGAAGTATAACCAATACTCAAGAGCTGAAGAAGCTAATTGGCACACACTGCCACTCACCGGAAGGATGGAGACAAGGCAAGCCAGAACTCAAGGGGTCCGCACGAGAGGCACACGCCAGTTTCTGCAGGCTCCTGCCAGTACATTGTGATGAGCACATCTCATTAGCATCTCCAGAAATCACTGTCAACAATAATTCAGAAAAATGACTACAGTTAAAAGCCCAGCTGAAACCTAACTTATGTACAAAGAGAATCAATTATCTGTAAATCAAATGTCACTGGGAAAAGCCAGGACAAGGTTTATAAAAGTAAAAACTGCAGACCATCTGTGGGCCAGAGATTGCCCTTATTTCGTTGTCTTTGGAGATGCTGATGAGCTGAGAACTATCAAGGAAGGCGGTTTGCCCTGGAGCAGATGGACATACTTATAAGGGAAGACAGTTTTAGTTACTCATGGGTTTTCCAAGAAACCTTGCGATTTCAGCTGTGGCTGAATGTGGAAGGCACCTAGGCCTTACTTACATCAGATTGTGTTGGTTTCTTAATTGCGCTTCCTCATAGCGTAGGCTTTGAGTCCACTAGACCAGACTTGCCATTTCTTACCTAAGCAATACTGAACATTAATTTCCTCATCTGAAAGTGGAGATAATGATATTGACATCATGGCATGATTGGGAGGATTCAGGCAGATAATGTTTGCAACACGCTTAATACAGCGGTCTTCCACATCGGAGACACTCAACAAATGGTAGACTTTATTAGCAGTTATTATGGGAATAGCTCACTGTGTCAGTCAGGGTCCGTTCAGGAGAAAGAAACCACACTGAACAGGGCGAGTTGAATATAAAGAATTATTAACCATAATGGGGATTACCTACTAAGAGGTAGAAAAGAATACAGGAAAAGAAGGTGTAGGGAACAGTTACTACCTCCAGTGGGAAGGTAGGGCACCTAAAAAAGGAAGAAACCTGGGGCGCCTGGGTGGCTCAGTTGGTTAAGCATCTGACTTCGGCTCAGGTCATGATCTCGTGGTTTATGAATTCAAGCCCCGCACCAGGCTCTGTGCTGACAGCTCGGAGCCTGGAGCCTGCTACGGATTCTGTGTCTCCCTCTCTCTCTCTCTGCCTCTCCGCCACTTGTGCTCTGTCTCTGTCTCTCAAAAATAAATAAATGTAAAAAAAATTTATAAGAAAGGAAGAAACCTGAAAGCCACCCCCACCCCAACCCCCCCAGCAAAGGCTGAGATACAGACCTTGTGGAAGACGGTATGGTCATGGCCATGCCTCTGGATGCGGTAAAGTTTACTAAGGTTCCACACTGGTGGAATTTAATGAAAATCTGCACCCTCAGGGGAACAACATTGGGGGTCCTAGACCCACAGCAACCAGGAACACCTTCCCCGAACTTGGTCTACCAGTGGTGAAGAGGGATGATATGAAGAGGAAAAAAAAGACATGATCATCCTTCGTGGAAAACTCTTGCATTTGTACCTAAACCTTAGTTAGGTCAGGATTGCACAGTTTCATTAACTGTAATGCCACGTGATATAATGAACCTCATATAGATATATTTTTACACAATTATAATTTTTACACAATTTATAATACAATGCCAATTGTAATTCTTGAACTACAGAAGAAAAAGACTATTTGAGGGGATCCACTGTGCCACTATGAATATTGAGTGAGGTAAAACCTATTGTAAGAAATCAGATTTTATTCCTACAAAATTCCACCAATCAACTTTTGTTGCCAAAAACTAACTTGCTGGATGTTTCTTATTTTTTTTAAATTTTAATTTATTTTATTTGTTTTACTTTTTTTAACATTTATTTATTTTTGAGAGACAGAGAGAGCGTGAGTAGGGGAGGACAGAGAGAGAGGGAGACACAGAATCTGAAGCAGGTTCCAGGCTCCAAGCTGTCAGCACAGAGCCTGATGCGGGGCTCAAACCTACCAACTGAGAGATAATGACCTGAGCCGAAGTCAGACACTCAACCGACTGAGTCACCCAGGTACCCCATTCATGATTCTTAGAACAAAATAAATAAAAACACTTACTTTTCTGCCTCTAGTAAAGCATTGAAACAATTTAGTAAAGATAAACAAAAGCAAAATTTTAAAACCCCGAAATCCTTGACATCACTCTTGTTAAGTACTGGTTCTTAAATGTAATCTCTCTTCCTGGTGACCAGGAAATAAGCAAGCTGAAGTCGGCAGACTTTGGAATCCATTTTCATTATTCAAACTAGAAGTAATTTTTCTTTCTTTCTTTTTTTTGTTTTAAAGGTTTTATTTGTGAGTAATCTCTACACCCAATGTGGGGCTTGAACCTACAACCCCCAAATTAAGAGTCCCTCACTCCACCAACTGAGCCAGTCAAGCATCCCTAGAAGTAATTTTTCTTACAAATCCCATTGATCAGAAGAGAAGATGGAATTGTTCTGCATTATTTTGCAGAGAAATTATTTTTCCTGGCTGCTGTGCGTGTGTCTGTGTGTGTACACGCACTCGTCTGTTTGTGTGTTTACCATTCATCTAACTATTGAGTTCGTGTCTTAAAAACACTGACATTTAGCACCAACTCTGTATGTGGGTAGGGGTGTCTGACCAATCCCGTGTTTCTTGGAAGGGTGACATCCACACAGTGACGCACACACTAAAGCAGGTGAAAACGGTCAGAGGGTGTGCAGGGTGCCACTGCGGGCAGCTGGAGCATCCTGAGCTGTGCACGAGCCTTGGAACCAGAGGTTGTGCATCAGAACCCTCAGCTTCTGGCTTCCTAGGCAGTGTGTGTGGCCTTAGACTAAGTAGGTAGGCAGCTTATTTGAGCCTGTTTCCTTGCCTATGGTATCGGGATGATACTTAATCGTCTGTTTGCTGTGATCATTCAATAGACACAAAAGTGTCTGCTAGTGAGTCAAGCACATATTAGGTACTTGGTAAAACTTACAAATATCTAAATCAATTATAGGAAATATTTGTCCAAAAAAGGTCCTTTGTTGCATTCACTGATAGCTTATTGAACTACCTTGGTATTAATAGGTTAGTACGGCTACTTATTCGACATCTTACCAAATTGTGCTCTTCAGATTTGCTGATTCATAGCTTGTGTACTAGGAGAATTGTGCGTGGATGTGGTATTAAGTTAATAGAAAAGGTGTATGCTAAATAAACCCACCAAAACGATTTTTATTCATGCTAAACCTCCTAAGTCCAATTCAGCACAAAGTCAAGGTAATTAGATCTACAGTTTTTGCAACTCCTTGGCTGTCTATTTGGTCTAACTAAGCATCTGCAAAACTGTAGGAGATGCACTTTGTTTATAAGATCTATTCTTCCTCCTCTGTTGATTTGCTTACTCCGTCTGCAAATGCTTACTGAGGTTCCCCCCGACCCTTACACGGCACAGGCTAGACACTGTGGATTCAAAAATCGATAAAACATGGCTTTGGGGAGCTTAGATTTTAGGGACAGGAGCAGACAGCTGAAGCCAATGGTACAATGCATCACAGTAAGAGCTCTCCTGGAGCTCTGGGGATGTGGAAGAAGACCGGACTGACTTTGCCTTGGGTACCAAGAAAGATTTCATAAATACTAGGACATTTAAGTTGCATCTTGAGGAATGAGAACAAAGAGAAGAGCATGACAGGCAGAGAATAAAGCCTGTGCCTAGCTATGGAATCCTAAAGATCCCGATGCTGCCTAGGAATGAGGGGCTGCCCAGTGTGGCTGAGGAACAGGCTGCATGGTCAGAAGGGAGGAGGCTGAGGATGCTGCACGGGGCTGATCTGCAAAGAGCTTTGAATGCCCACGGACCAGTGCAGTCTATTGTCTTCACGATGAAAAACTCTCAGAGGTTCTCAGCGGGGCAGGGCAATGAGCAAATATAGGTTTTAAAAAGCTTACTGTAAACCTTCAGAAAGAAAGGTGCCCCTGTGTCATGTTTCAATATAAAAATCTGTCTTCCCTGACATAGGTGCAAGAATATTTATGGCTGCTCAGATCCTTCCCGTAGGCGTCAGTACCTCTGGGTCCCCGGCAGAGTGGAACATTGGCCACATGGCCTTGAGTTGCTGGCAGATACCGAGAAATCATGGCTGGCTTGGACTTCCAGGTAAGATGGAGCAAGCCCCACCGCTGTGTCACTCTGCCCCTGCTCCAAATGACAGACATTGGACAAAAGGCAAAAAGTAACTATCAAGGACACTGACAAGTAAACAGAAGGAGGCAGATTGGTGGGGGTGGGGTGGTAGGGGGTCACAACTTGCAGAAGTAACACCAAGGGAATGAGTTCCCCAGAGTTTTTCCCCTCCCTCTTCTCTCCCATGGTTTTGTCTGGAAGGTGGGCTCCAATCCCAGAACTGCAAGGCTAACGCTCAAATGGAAAGCTCGCATTTCTGGCTAAAGAGCTCAAGAAAAGGGGCCCCTGTGGTCTGAAGAACACGTGGGGGTGGAAGATGAGATCTTCACTTTGGTTTTCTCTGTTCTGTCCTGGTTTGCCCCCAAGGGCACGTGTCAGCCGCAGAGCTGTCGGGCTGTTGTGAAACAGGTGTCACCTGAGAGAAAACCCATGCTCTTCTGCCCACAGAAATGGGGCCAGGGGTGCCTGTGAGCTGGAGGGTGTGGGGAAAACCTTGGAGAGAAGAAAGCAGAGCAAAGGTGATTCCCTAGGGGTGCCTGGCTGGCTCGGTTCTGTAGAGCATGAGACTCTTGATCTCCGGGTGGGGAGTTTGAGCTCTACGTTGGGTGTAGAGATTATTTTTTAAAAATTGTTTTCCTAATCCTGTGTGAACCTGTGTAATTCTAGGGCTCGCTTCTGACCTGTGCACGCATGACACGGCCCCCAAGCAGCATAGTGAAGGCTTGGAAAATTGAATGGAGGTTGGAACTACTATCCACAGAAAGCAAAGGAGAACTCCTGTCTGAATCTAACTGGGTCGATTGGCTGCTAAAAAAGAAGAAGAAAAAAAGCCCAGCATTCTCAAGAACACTTTAATTGAATTATAGGAGGCCAGTATGACTCTGATACCACAACCAGACAGATTTTACAAGGGAAGGAAAGAACTATTAGCATCTTCATGAACATGAAGGCAAAAATCCTTAACCAAATGCTATCAGTCAGAATCCAGTCCAATAGACATGGGACTATGTGGGTTTTATCCTGGGAATGAAGTGCTTGTTCAATATTTAGAAATAAATCTATATAACTCACCATATCAACAGGTTAAAAAGAAGCCATGTGACCATCTCAACAGATGCAGAAAACACTTTTGACAAAATTCCACAACACTCTCAATTTTATAAACCAAGAGAAATAGAAACGGACTCTATCAATCTGATAAAGAGTGTCTGCAAACACCTGCACCTAACATCATACTTAATGAGGATACTTTCCTCGCAGGATTAGGGACAGTCTGCTCTCACGACTCCTATCGAACATTGTGCTGGAGGCTCTAGCCAGTGCAATAAAGGAAGAAAAAGAAATAAAAAGAATACGGTCTGGTAATGAAAAATAAAGTTTCTATTCACTGATGATGTAATTGTCTATGTAGAAAATCTCCACAAATGTAAAAGGTCTACTAGAACTAAAATGAGTGGGAGGTCAGGCTGCAGAATACGCAGTCAATACAGAAAAACCATCCTGTATTTATATACTAGTATCTTTGTTTTCTATTGGTATGTAACATATTACCACAAATTCAGCGGGCTGAAATTACATAAATTTATTATCTCACAGTTCCCATGGGTTTGGAATCTAAGAACAGGGGAAATGGGCCCTATGCTCTGAATAGGCTGAAATGAAAGTTTTAGCTGGGGCTGAGATCTCATCTAAGGCTCAGGGGCCTTTTTCAAGCCCCTTCAGGCCGGCAGCAGAATTCAGTTCCTTGTACAGAACCCTCAGCTCCTAGAGGCCACCCTTTTCGGAGGCAGATCACCTCACTGCTTGTTTTCTCTTTTGGGGCTTTCAGGAAAGCGTCTTTTTGACTTCTCCCATGTCTGATCTGTAGACTCCCTTTGAAAGTGCTCACCGGATTAGGTCATGCTCACCAAGGACAATCTCCCGTTCGAGTAACTTAAAGTCAAAATTATATGTGCAAAATTTCTCCACCTTTGCCATATAACATAACCTAGTGATAGAAATGATATCCCATTACAGTCCCAGGACCTGCCGGCACTCAAGGGGAGGGGATCATACAGAGGGCGTCTACCATGGGTTGGAATCCTGCCTCTCTCTAACAACTAGTAATAAATAATTGTAAATTGAACTAAAAAAACCGTTCTACTTTCAAAGTCACCAAAAACCATGAAATAATTAGGCATATATCTAACGGCAAATGTGCATGGTTGCAAGCTGAAAACTGCAAAACAATTAATATTGCTAAAATGGTACTTCTTTTCAAATTGATCTATAGAGTCAATGCAATTCAAATAAAAATCCAAGCAGGATATTTTATATATAGATATATATATGTGTCAATTAAATATAATTAATTTAAGTGACAATTATATATATAATTTAATTGACAATTATATATAATTTAATTAACAATTTTATATATAATTTCATTGACAAGTGGGTTCTATAATTTTATGGAAAGGCAAAGGAACAAGAACAGAGAGAGAGAGAGAGAGAGAGAGAGAGAGAGACAGAGTGCAAGCAGGGGAGGGGCAGAGAGAGAAGGAGACACAGAATCCGAAGCAGGCTCCAGGCTCTGAGCTGTCAGCACGGAGCCCAATACAGGGCTTGAACTCACGAACCGTGAGATCATGACCTGAGCCAAAGTCAGACGCTTAACTGACTGAGCCACTCAGGCACCACTAGATTTTAAGTAACCTCTACACCCAACATGGGACTCCGACTCACAACCCCAAGATCAAGAGTCACCGACTGATAATGCTCTACCGACTGAGCCAGTCAGGATTCCCCAAAGTAACTGCCTTTTCATGGGGATTAAATATGGTAAAACCCACACAGTGCTTAGAAAAGGACAGGCCACAAGTTAGCATTTAGTGTACTGGCTATTAGAGAATAATTGTTACTATCCTAATTGTATTATAATAATTATTATTATAAGTAGCTAAATATTAATGCATTATCAATGTGGTGTGTTATTCCTTTCAGATAATTTCTTTAACTATAGTATCACGATTCTCATGATGCTTTGTAATGGCACATTTTGGGATATATTATTTAAATGTTTATGTATTTATTTTGAGAGAGAGAAAGAATGAGATCAGAGGAGGGGCAGAGAGAGAAGGAGAGCGAGAATCTCAAGCAGGACTCATGCTGCCAGCTCAGAGCCCATGGAGGGCCCGATCCCACAACACCAGGATTATGACCTGAGCCGAGATCAAGAGTTGGGTGCTCAACGGACGGAGCCTCCCAGGCACCCCTGGGATATATTTTTAGGTTTAGATCCTATATTTTCCAATTCCAGAAGACTTGAAATTTGTGTTACATTATTAATCTGATGAATCACAGTCATGGTTGTTTGATAACAAATATCTAAAACATCAGGCAGGGGCGCCTGGGTGGCCCAGTAGGTTAAGTGTCCAACTTCAGCTCAGGTCATAATTTCTGGGTTCATAAGTTCGAGCCCCACATCAGGCCCCGTGCTGACAGCTCAGAGCCTGGAGCCTGCTTCGGATTCTATCTCCGTCCCTCTCTGCCCCTCACCCTTTCGTGCACTGTCTCTCAAATACAAATAAAACATTAAAAAAATTTTAAAACATTGGGCAGATCTTTAGTACCAAGACTTCTGAATAACTGTACTTCTGTAATTGTTTTCTATTTCTTTTTTTTTAATTTTTTAAATGTTTTATTTATTTTTGAGAGAGAGAGAGCATGAGCAGGGGAGGGGCAGAGAGAGAGGGAGACACAGAATCTCCAGCCATGAGCTGTCAGCTGGAAGACAGGCTGGAAGACAGTCTCCAGCCATGAGCTGTCAGCACAGAGCCTGACGCGGGGCTGGAACCCACTAAACGCGAGATCGTGACCCGAGCCGAAGCCGGACGCTCAACCGACTGAGCCACCCAGGTGCCCCTGTTTTCTATTTCTGATCATTTATTCCTAACAATTCAGAACAGCAATGCTCTTGGGAAAATCCATAAAACTACAGATCTTTATTTACTGTTCCAGCTACCAATTACACTGGCTTATTCTTTAGAATAGCCTCATTTTCTTCAGAAAATAGAAAAAAATACATTTCTCTTTGTACTGGTATGATATTTCCTAGCCTCTTAAAAATTGCGTTTTCCTACTTAAAGGATGATAGCCCTGCCGTCAAAGGCTCCAACACCTCTTTCTGCAGCCCCCTGCTCCCTCCTTTCTACACACCCCTTCTTGGAGGATACCCAAAGCAACAGGATTCACAGCAGCTCAAACCATGGGCGGTTCTCACTCACGGAGCTGAGGAATCTTCCTTGAAACCCACAAGGGACCATGTCAGGACAGATGGTAATTTGTGTCTGTCTCTTGCTGCTGTGAATACTTTTTCTCCTCTCTGCTCCCAGGAGGCAAGAGTCTGCCTTTCACTGCTCCAGGGGTTCATTAGTGGTTTGGGGGAGCCCAAGGCAGAAATGCCAGGCGTCCTAGAGAGTCCCCACCCCACTGATGGCTGTGAGCGCCCTAGGCCCTAAGAGGTAGGGTGCTGGACTGAGAAAGGCTTGGGAGAGGCAGAAAGGAGAGAGGAGTGCTTTGAGTTTCCGCTGAAACTGCCCAGGTGGTGGTTTGGGGATTTCTGCAGTTGGCAGACACCCCCAGTAGTGCCAGCACCAAGAGGGGTGGGGGTGGGTGAGTGGAGGTGGACTATGAATACAGAGAATAGTGCAGAGCCCACTGTGCCCGGGAGCAGCAGTGAGGGTCCCTGGGGACAGCGTGGGGGCCACTAAGTAGGTGCCAGCTCACCTCAGAAGTCCCTGCAGATTCTCCCGCACCCGGATCTGACCCCTTGCAGGGCAGTTTCCGCTGAGATTTGACTATTCTGATTTGTAACTCCTGGCAGGTTTCTTTAACAAGCACTTAAAAAAAAAAACAAACGCAGAGGAATTAGCGGGTGAGAGGCGAAGATCCAGTGCGGCTTAACCATACACAGATTTAATAAATGTGTAAGTTAAGCCTGTAAGCACAACTAATCCATGTATTTATATTACACAGGTGTGGTCCTATTTTTACTGCTAATTCCCTCAGCTTGTGGAATTAATAGCTTTCTCACTTTCTTACTTCTTTTTAAGTTTATTTATTTTGAGAGAGAGTGCACGCGCACAGAGTGAGAGCATGAGTGAGCAAGGGAGGGGCAGAGAGATGGGAGAGAGAATCCCAAGTAAACTCCTAGCTGTCAGCGTAGAGCCCGATGTGGGCTCCAACTAACAAACCAGGAGAACACGACCTGAGCTGAAACCAAGAGTTGGACGCTTAACCAACTGAGCCACCCGGGGGCCCCTAAGTTTCCTACTTGTTTAAGTCTCTGATTTGTTCAATGCTATTCCATTGAACAAGACTTAGTTGCTTTGTTCCTCTTCTAAATCCTTTAGCTGAGATCTATTTTATATCTTCCTTTTGCCTTCTTAATATATTTATTTAAAGAAATCTATTTTCTTCTAAAAATATTTTTTTATGTTTTTTATTTATTTTGGAGAGAGAGAGACAGCCTGAGCAGGAGAGGGTCAGAGAAAGAGGGAGACACAGAATCCGAAGCCAGGCTCCAGGCTCTGAGCTGTCAGCACAGAGCCTGGCGCGGGGCTCGAACCCACGAACCGTGAGATCATGACCTGAGCTGAAGCCGGTAGCTTAACCGACTGAGCCACCCAGGCGCCCCTATTTCTTCTAAATAACACTTTGCACTGATGAATTTTGGTGGGTAGAGTTTGTTTTTAAAATAGGATGTTAGTAATTTTTGTGGACTCTCTCTGTAACTCTATTGCTATTGTGGGGAGTGTTTTAAGTTCTGTGGTGAGGGGCACTTGGGTGGTTCAGCTGGTTAAGCGGTTAAGCATTCAACTTCAGCTCAAGTCATGACCTGGAGGTTTATGGGTTCGAGCCCCATCTTCGGCTCTGTGCTGACAGCTCAGAGCCTGGAGCCTGCTTCACATTCTGTGTCTCCCTCTCTCTCTGCCCCTCCCCCCACTCAAAAATAACTAAAAGTTAAAAAACAATTTAAATTCTGTGGGGATATCAGTGAAGGCTCTTCTGGGTCCTGAGGAATTTAGGCAAACGTGTGGAGTGTTGAGGGGCAGGGCCAGTTCTGGGATGCAGGTGCTGAGGTCCAGCCCAGGCTCCATCCTCCAGGGCCCCCGTGCCCCACCGGGACCCAGCTAGGAAATCAAGTCAAGCCCCCCGGATCTCTCTGGGTCAGGTTTCAGTTCCTGGGAGAGAAAATCTATTGATCTGGGTTGGGCCAGGCGTCCGGTTCCGGGTTCAGTGGGAAGAGACAACACAGACAAGAACCCTGAGGACCCTGAGGTCCGTCTGAAGGTCCCCCGGGCTCCCAGAATGGAGAACCTGAGCAGCTCTCCCTTTAGGTACATAGTGGAGTGTGGACTGTCCAGTCACTTCCGAGGGGGGAATTTGGCCCATAACTTCTCTCTGCTTTCGTTTTCTCCTCTGCAGAATGGGGATCCTAATACTACCTACTTCAGAGGGTTATGGTGAAAATGAAATAATCAGTATTTGTAAACACACAAACAGTGCCTGTCACAGAACCAACACTGTCCATGTGCTTGCTATTATATTTCTAATTTTGTCAACAAATGACCTGTGGATTCTATGGACTCCAAACTTCTCAACCCAATATGCGATTATTTGGAGTATGAGACAGATTCATATGCATTTTTAAAAGGTAGGTTCTCTAATTTTGCATCTTGTGCTCTGAACCTTTTTGTTAATTCTACCTTACTGGTGGTGATGTTCAGCTCTGGGATCTTTTTTTTTTTTTTTTTTATACTGTCTTTTTGTTTATTTGATCTGCCGCATTCTGAATGTGGGGTACTAAGGAATCCCAAGTTTTATTTATTTCTTCTTGGATAACTGTCACCTTTTCATTTATATATTTTGTTGTTGCGAAATGTGTAGCACCTAATGAATATTGCTGTTGTCATTACTCACTCTGCCTTTTATCATTCTAATGTCTAACGTTGATGTTTCCTCAGGGCTTTTATTTAAAGTCTGTTTTGTCAGAGATCACGATTAAAACTCCTGCCTCTCTTAAATTTGCAGAGGCACTAATTTTAGTTTTGCCTTTTCTCTTTTCTTTAAATGCATCTTTGGACATAATCCAAAATCCATCAAATTCTTGGGTTGGGTTTTTTTAAATGTTTATTTATTTTTGAGAGAGAGAGAGAGAGAGCGTGAGGGGGTAGGGGAGGCAGAGAGAGAGACGTGGGGGAGGGGGGCACAAAGGCTCTGAAGCATGGGCTCTGATCTGATAGCAGCCAGCCCAATGCGGGGCTAGAACTCACGAAATGAACCTTGAGATTATGACCTGAACCAAAGTTGGACACTCCACCGACTGAGCCACCCAGGTGCCTCAGCCTTCTCTTTCTCAATCTGCAGCAGATGCTCCTTCCTTGTCTCCCTATATTGCTTGAATAGAGCCTCATGACATCTGGTGCAACCTTGTTTGCTTGTCCATCTTCCCTGCAAGCCTATGAGCAACTTGAGGGCCAGGATGGTAAACTTGACCTCTGAATGCCAACCTCTAGGATGGATCCTGGCCCATAGTAGGCACTCAGTAAATGGTTGATGAATAAATAAATGAATGAGACATTAATCTTGCTATTTATGGATTTTAAAATGGTTTGGGGGTGCCTGGCTGGCTCAGTCAGTAGAGCATGTGACTCTTGATCTCAGGGTCATGAGTTTGAGCCCCACGTTGAGCAGAGATTACTTTAAAATAAAATAAAATAAAATAGGGGTGCCTGGGTGGCTTAGTCAGTTAAGCACCTGACTCTTGGTTTCGGCTCAGGTCATGATCTCACAGTTTCATGAGTTCAAGCTCCACATCAGGCTCTTTTCTGACAGCATGAAGCCTGCTTGGGATTCTCTGTCTCCCTCTCTTTCTCTGCCCCCCCCCCCACTCATGCTGTGTCTCTCTCAAAATAAATAAATTTTAAAAAAATAAAATGGTTTGAAGTTCTTTTTGAACTCCAAAAAGGTGTCATTATCTTCTTCCTCATTTTTTTTAAATCATTAATATTGTTGCTTTAAAATCTTTTTAGTTCCCTCTTATTTTTTTAAAAAGTTTATTTATTTTGGGGGAGAGGGAGAGAGAAAGAGAGAGAATGCGTGCATGCTCACACAAGCAGGGGAGGGGCAGAGAGAAGGAAAGAGAGAACCTTAAAAGAGATCTCACAAACCGTGAGATCATGACCTGAGCCAAGATCAAGAGTCGGACACTTAACCCACTGAGCCACCCAGCCACCCCCTTTTTAGTTCCTTTTTAAATACCTTGTTATTATATACTATATTTCCCTTAAGACAAAAGATAATAATTTACACCATCAAACTTTCCCCATTCGTCATACTGACAAATTAATCTTTTCTCTGAGTCTACCTTTGAAATGCAAATTAAATTGTCCATTTTTAATGATCTTTGAAATAAAGGATTTTTAATGGTAGCCCTTTCCGTTCCTGAGGATTTACAAATGTGGCTCTTATACCATCCAAGCAGAACAAATTGATGGGTGACCGGCCTGGGATGATAATGTTTCGTCCGAAATTGCTCCGTAAGTGTCTTACCTGATTTGTTACTTGTAAAATCGAGGCATTTCCTGTCCTCCTATCTCTGAAATGGCAGCTGCCTTACTCTGCTGCTTGTGACAGTTTTTTAAAAATATTGTTTCGTTACAGAATGTAACGGTAGACAAGACCCCATTTACAATAGCAACAAATAAGAGAAACTATTCAGGAATAAATTTAACAAGATATTGCATCGTAAAGCCTGAAGTTCTATGGGCTGCCTTGCTGTCTTTGAGCCTCATGGAGCCCCAAAGCCTTAGTGGTAAGTTCTCCTCTTGCCGGATATGTCCCCCATCCAGTGGGGTGTTAATTCAGACAAGCCAGTCATAACTTCTTGTGGGAACCATCATCACCTCCTGTCACCACCGAGCCTACCTCTCACCTCACGGGCTGGGTCACTCTGCCCCCAAGTGTGTCCCCGCATGGCCTGGACATCTTCCTCCCCGGACTGTGGAATGTATGCGTGTCCATCTCATCTGTCCAGTGCTGGTGTTGTGTGAGGGGCAATCACACACTACTTTGTGCAGAATCCTTCCTTCCCCAGTGGGGTGAACAGGACGTGATCAGAGCAGGCACGTGCAAAGATTGTATGAGGAAACTTTTAGAATACTCCTGAAAGACACAAAAATAGGCTGCAGCCCTATTCTTGGACAGGATTACTCAACTTTTTAAAGATGTCTGGTCTTCTAAGTTAATTTACAAATTCAATACAACCTGACTCAGTAAGAACACCAACAAGCTATTTTATAGAGTTAGACAATGTGACTCTAGAGTTCCTGTGGAAAACAAACATGCAAGAATAGCCAGGAAAACAGTAAAAGATAAAAACTGTGAGGGCAGATTAGCCCTGGCAGACATTACATTGTAGGATAAAGCCTCTATAATCAGCAACGTGGTGCCGGCATGTGAATGGAAACATGGACGATGGAAGTAGAATGGGAAGTCCAGATTCGACTCAAATACACAGGGAAATTTAATATATGACCAACGTGGCAACTCAGATCATTGGGTCAAAATGGACTTTAATAAATGGTGTTGGGGGACACTGCACAGCCATTTGGGGAAAGATAAAATTAGATTTATATTCCACTCCACACACAAAGCAAATCCCAAATGGATCAGGACTCTGGAGGTAAATAAAATAATACCATCCAAGTACTAGCAAATAAATGGGGCAAATTCCTCTTTAAACTTGGTGTAGGAAAGGACTTTTGAAACTGTGACAAGATCTAGAGGCAATACGATTGATAAATTTGACTGCATAAAAAAATAAATGAAGTCGGGGCGCTTGGGTGGCTCAGTCGGTTAAGCATCTGACTTCGGCTCAGGTGGTGATCTCACGGTTCGTGAGTTCGAGCCCCTCACCGGGCTCTGTGCTGACAGCTCAGAGCCTGGAGCCTGCTTCGAATTCTGTGTCTCCCTCTCTCTCTGCCCCTGCCCCTCTCATGCTCAGGTTTTCTCTGTTTCAATAATAAATAAAACATTTAAAAAATTTTTAATAAATAAAAAAATAAAGGAAGTCAAAAGACAATTAACGAACTAAGAAAATATTTGCAGCATATTATACTACAAAGAGCTAATATCCGTTATCCATAAAAAATCTCTTCAATATTGAGAGACAAAGGACTAAAAATACAACAGAAAAATGGGGATGGGGTATGTACAAACCATTCACAAAAAAGACATAAAAATTGTCCTCAAAACAGATGAAATAATGTCCAAGCTCACCCAAAATAAATCATACTAAGATCTCATTTCTCACCTATATGATGGCACAAATATTTTAATGTTTATTTATTTTTGAAGGAGAGAGAGAGACAGAGTGTGAACGGAAGAGGGCAGAGAGAGAGGGAGACACAGAATCTGAAGACTCTGTCAGCACAGAGCCTGACGCGGGGCTCAAACTCACAAACCGTGAGATCATAACCTGGACCCGAGTCTGACGCTTAACCAACTGACCCACCCAGGTGCCCCTGATGGCACAAATTTTTATACATGACAGCATATTCTGTTGCTGAGGTTGTGAGGAAACAGAAACTCTCAGACATTGCTGGTGGGCATGCTCCCTGGCAAAATCGTTCTGGAGAAAAAGTGGGCGGTACCTAATGGTACTATACATGCACTTCTACTTCTGGACCTAGCAATTCAGCAATTTGACTTCTGGAACTCAATGCCGTAGATATGCCTCCAACAACATGAAAATATACATGCACAAGATTATTCATTGCAGCACTGTTCATGATTATGAACCATCAGACATAACTTAAGTGCCTTTATGCAGGAGATTGGCTGGATAAACCATGCTAGGTCCATATAATGGAGTACTCTACAGACATAAGAAAGGACGAGGAAGATCTCTCTGACCTGATATGCAGTGACTCCCTAGAAAAGAGAGTAAAGGTTATCTGCAGTATGCTAAATTTCATGTAAGGAAGAAGGATTATAAAAAAAATATGCATGTGTCTGTTCATTTGTCCAAGAGAAATAGAGGAGGAGTAAATCAGGAACTAAGGACACCAATTACCTATGGGGGAGAGGGGTGGAGAAGTGAGAAAAAGGGGTGAATGAAATCGGAGTATCAGGGATATGGAGGGAGCGACATTTCTCTGAGTATGTCTTTTGTATAGCTGTGACCCTTAGAATGAGAGTAGTGTTTTATACACCCTTCAAATACCTAAATTGAAACACAAACACCAATAGATCAACCCTAACTGTGTCACAAATGAATCACTAATAGCGCTAAAGGGGATAGGCAAGAAAAAACCTAGCCTGGGTAGCTTTGGTAACCAATATCTTTACTGGATACCAACAGAATGGTACACAAATGCTATTGTCTTGTTAGTAAATGTGTTTCTCACAGGTGTATGAGTTAACAATTCTGAAATCACTATGGGTGTAGAAGAATGGAAGAAATAAGTAAGGGCACTATAGATAATGAAAGCCAGGTTTTGGGGCTCCCGGTGGCTCCGTCGGTTAAGCATTCGACTTTGGCTCAGGTCATGATTTCGCAGTTCATGAGGTCGAGCCCCACATTGGGCTCTGTGCTGACAGCTTGGAGCTTGGAGCCTGCTTCAGATTCTGTGTCTCCCTCTTTCTTCCCCTCCCCCACTCACTGTGTGTGTGTGTCTCTCTCAAAAATAAATAAAACATTAAAAATTTTTTAAAAAAGAAAGCCAGGTTTCTCACCCTAGGAGAAAGAAGTTCCAAATAAAGGCTAGAATGAACCCCATAGCAGTGGATTTGAACCAGAGATAGCAGTATAAATTCGTAGTTTTAAATATATACACAGAAAGATAGATACAGAAATACACATGTGGGGGCGCCTGGGTGGCTCGGTCGGCTAAACCTCTGGCTCTTGATTTCAGCTCAGGTCAAGATCTTGCAGTTTGTGGGATGGAGCCCCTCACTGGGCTCTGTGATGACGGTGAGGAGGCTGCTTGGGATTCTCTTTCTGCCCCTCCCCCACTCACACTTGCGCATGCTCCCTCTCTCAAAATGGATAAACTTAAAAAAAAAGAAATAAACATGTGGATGTATGTATGTATGTGTGTGTGTGTGTGTGTGTATACACACATACATACTTACACTTCCTGGCTCGGACTATTCGGAGGGCTGAAAAGCAATGACACTTCTGTGAACGCTAAAATTGGTGGGTGAAAGTTTGAGGGGAAACAGGATATTGGTAGAGTCTGAAAGTATTATCTCCCTGGGAAAAAGATAGTAACTTTACAGTAGAGAACGCACTTGTGATGAACACCGAGTGTTTTATGTAAGTGATGAATCTCTAAGTTCTACACATGAAACTAACATCACACTCTATGTTAACTAGCTGGAATTTAAATAAAAACCTGGAGGAAAAAAAAGAGAAAAGTAGGATGTGTCCTTTGGGTAAAATGAGGAATGAAAATGCCCAATTTTGTCTTCAATTGAGGCTGGTTATTTAAAGAGGAAAAACTTAGGACAAATTCTGGGAAAAAAGGTTAGAAAGATTTGTGAAAAAAAGTCTTGAAATGTGTGGTCAAGCTGGCTTAGATTAAAATAAATATATTTAATGAGGTTTAATATCAAAAGTAAGCTGATGCAAAATTAGAATTTGGTTTTTCTCTCTGTTAGAAAGAAAATGTTTTCTGGGGTGGCTCAGTGGGTTAAGCATTGGATTCTTGATTTTGTCCCAGGATGATCTCATAGTCTTGAGATCGAGCCCCACATCAGGCTCCATGCTGGGTGTGGAGCCTGCTTAAGATCTTCTCTCTCCTTCTGCTCCTCCTGCCTCCCCCCTCCACCCAAAAGAAAATGGTTTCTTAGATTATTGGTCTGCTATTTACAAAGGATTGTAAACACATGTTTTTCTTTAACAATCTACCTAGAAAAAGATTCTACATTTTGTCTTTATCAGGTCTTTGATTACTAAGGGCGAAAATCTGAGTCTATTCCATATTAAAGAACTAAGACCTTTTTAAAAATGTTCATTTATTTATTTTGAGAGAGAGAGAGAGAGAGAGAAAGCATGCATCCCAGGGAGGGGCAGAAAGAGAGGAAGAAAGAATCCCAAGACACATCAAAAAACATCAGAGGTGTTGAGGGCTGTGATGCTAGGTGTCACTGGAAAGAGATGGAAATCTCAGTTTGCAGAGTCACTGTGGGAGGGAGGAATGACCCACATGACAAGGAATCGCTTCCTGCCACCAACCACATGAGCTCAGAAAGGACCCTGAGCTTACATGAGACCCCATGACTGCAGCCTTGTGAGACCCTGAGGAGAGGACCCAGCTATGCTGTTCCCAGACTCCTGACCCCAAGAAACTAAGAATTAACAAGTGGGTATTGTTTTCAGACTCTAAGTTTATGCTCGTCTGTTATATGGCAGCAGAAACAAAGATGAAGATGACCACCTAACAGGGGTGTGACTAGTCCTTCAAAACTTCAAACCAGGCCCAAGTGGCCGCAACGGTAAACCTCCACCTACCTTATGACTCAGCAATTCCAGGACAAATGAGTATGGCCGCGAAGAGCAATGGGAAGATGAAAAATGCATCACACCTGTCAGAATGGCTAGGCTCCAAGAGACAACGGTGTTGGCGAGGGTGTGGAGGAAAGGGAGCCTCGTGTACTGTCGGGGGGAATGTACATTGGTGCAGCCACTGTGTAAAACAGTATGGAGATTCCTCAAAAAATTAGAAATAGAGCCAGCCTATGAGACAGCAACACCACTTCTGGGTACATATCTGAAGGAAATGAAATGCCTGTCTTGAAGAGATAAGCTGCACCTTGCCCCTCATGTTCATTGAGGCATTATTCACGAGAGCCAAGACCCAGAGACAACCTGACTCCCCCATCTCTGGATAAACGGATGAAGCAAATGTGGTATTCACAGATACACACGATGGAATATTACTCGGCCATAAAAAGGAAACCCTGCTATTTGTGGCAACATGGATGAATGGCTTTTGAGGGCATATGCTAAGTGAACTAAGTTAGACAGAGAAAGGAATATACTGTATGATCTCACTTATACGTGGAATCTGAAAAATTCCAGACTCCTAGAAACGGAGAGTGGAATGGTGGTTTCCAGGGCCTGGTGGGTGGGGAAGTGCAGAGATGTTGGTCAAAGAGTACAAACTCCCAGGTATAAAATGATTCAGTTCCGGGATCTCCTGTACAGCCTGGTGACTGTAGTTAACCATATCTATCGTATACTTGAAAGTTGCCAAGAGAGTAAATCTTAAATGTTCTCACCACACATACACAAAAACTATAATGATGTGAGGTGACGGATGTGGAGGTGTTAACTAAACTTATTGCAGTAATCAATCTGCAATAGATAAGTCTATCAGACTGTCATGTTGTGCATGTTAAACTCACACCGTGTTGTGTGTCAGTGGTGTCGCAATAAAACTGACAGAGGAAAAGAAAGCTAAAAAAAAATGAGCAGCATTCCTTTTTCTCCCTTTAATTTATTTAATTTTGAGAGAGAGAGAGCCAGCAGGGGAGGGGCAGACAGAGAGGGGGACAGAGGATACAAAGCAGGCTCCGTGCGGATGGGAGAGGGTCCGATGTGGGGCTCAAACTCATGAACCGTGAGATCATGACCTGAGCCAAAGTTGGATGCCCAACCTACTGAGCCACCCAGGCACCCCTTTTTCTCCCTTTTAAAAGTGGTAGCAATCCACCATGTTGGCCATCTTTAAGCGCACAGGTCAGTGGCATTTAGTACATTCACATGGCTGTTCAACCATCACCACCATCCATCTCCAGAGCTGTTTCTTTCTTCCCAAACGGAAACTCTGCCCTCATTAAACAATAATTCCCTATTTCTCTCTCCCCACCCCTCACCCCGGCAACCGCCATTCTACTTTTTAGCTCTATGAGTATCTTATATGGTATCTCATATAAGTAGAATCATACAGTATTTGTCCTGTTGTGACTGTTTATTCCACTGAGCGCAGAGTCTCCAAGGTTCATTCGTGTTGTAGCACGTGTCAGAATATTCCTCCTTTGCACGGCTGAATAATATTCCATCGTGTGTATATCCCACATTTTGTTTATCCATTTGTCCATCAGTAGACACTTTGGCTGTTGTGAATAATGCTGCATTGTGCGCGTAATTGCCTCCTAGAAAGAGCCAAGCCATTTTTCGATAGTTGAAGAGAGGAATCGTGGCACATTTATTCAATAGAACACTCCACGACAAGAAGAAAGAATGAATTACTAGTACAAACACAGCACGGAGGGAGCTCACAGACATAATGTGAAGTGAAGGATGGCAAGCCCGACACAGAGGCTCCATATGCTCTGATTACATTTGTACAAAGACAAAACAGGTAAAACTCAATTGCAGGGTAAGAAGTCAGGAGAGTGGGTACCTTTGAGGAAGGGGGAATGGGGAGTGGTGGAGTCCATGAGGGGCTTTCTCAGATGTTGGCAAGAATTCTTCATTGAGTGGGAAGGTGGCTTCATGGGTGTTCACTGGGGAGCATGTACGGAGCTTTATCCATGGATGTTTTGTCATTGTTCTGTGAGTAGTGACTTCAACTTTAAAAGTTGAAAGAAAAGAGCGCTGGGGTGGCTCAATCGGTTAAGTGTCTTATTCTTGGTTTCAGCTCAAGTCATGATCTCACAGTTTGTGAGTTCGAGCCACATATTGGGCTCTGCAAAATGTTGGGGAGCCAGCTTGGGATTCTCTGTCTCCCTCTCTCTCTGTCCCTCACCTGCTTGCTCTCTATCTTTCTCATAAACAAACAAATTTTTAAAAAACTTGAAAGAGAAAGGGGTGCCTGGCTGGCTCAGTCAGAAGAACATGTGACCCTTGATCTCAGGGTCATGAGTTGGAGGCCCATGCTGGGCATGGAGATTATGTCAATCAATCAATCAATCAACTTTAAAAAATGTTTAAAGGAAAAGTCTCCCTCGCACCATTGTTTCCTAGTTCTGTTTTCCAGAGGCAAACAATATTATCAGTTTCTTTTGTTTCTTTCCAGTTATTTTGGACTATGTATTTGTGTATATATTTTCTAGCATACTAGAGCCAGAGTTTTTGCACTGTCTTTTTAAAAGATTTTAAATTTTGCTTAGTAATCTATCTGGGATAGTTTCCCAGAGCAGAACACAAAGATTTTCCTTGATCTCTTCTAATTTGGGTTTCCAGTTGTTTGCTATTAAAGACAATGGCAGAAGCCCAGATTCAAAGGACACATCTCTTGATGGGGGAACAGGATGTAACGTGGGAGAAAATTGGTTTCAGCACCACAGAAAGCCATTCCTATAAGTGAATATAAGTAAATAATATATGTCAATATGATTATCCATTCAAATGTATCATATGACCAATGAATATAAGTAAATAATATATGTCAATATGATTATCCATTCAAATGTATCATATGACCAATGATTTTATGTAGTGGATGGTGCAGTATATTTTTGCAATTTTTGCCTGTGTATAATGGGATCCGAACTTGAGTATTCTAAAAATAAAATTAACATTAGCAAACTCCCCGAGCCTGGAGCCTCGTCGTTGGGATAGCTCCCCTTCAGATCTTGGGTCCACCCTTGGGTTATGTCATTCTGAATCAGGCACAGCCGGCATTTCCTTTGCCTTCAAGGTGCCACACGGTCTCTGGTGGTGAGGCACAGTCTTGGGGGATCTTAGCGTTTCACCGCTCTGCCCCCCAATCTGCCGCTAGCTGTGTGACTTTACAGTGTGTTCCTGTTCGTTGTGCGTATCTATCATTGTCATACTGAACCTTCTCGGGTCTCCAGCGACCCATGGCCACCCAAACCCTCTACAGTGCTGGCTCTCCAGAGGCAAAGACTTACCTGTCTTCTCTCTTCCAGACTCGGCACAGTGCCTGGCACATAGCAGTCACTGACAAAAGTATTCGCTCATTAAATAACTGGTCTGCCAGCCGAGTTAGAGTCTGAGGTAGATTTGAGCCACGTGTATGGCAAGACTTCAATTTTCATATTTTTTTCTTTCTTTCTGGTGATCAACATTTTGCCATTTATTGGTAAATTTTATCTTCCAAAAAAAAAAAACCCCTCAAGAACCGTTCTTTAATGTTGCAATGTATTGAAGTGTTGCAAGTAAAATGTTTTATGTCTGGGATTTGATTTTTTTTCTAATTTTTATCTTTGAGGAGGAAAAAAGATTTAATATTTTAATATTAATTAATATTAATCAAATTAATATATAATAATTTTATATTTAATATAAGGAATAGTACCTAAAACACAATTAATTAATATTAATTAAGCTAATATCTCATAATTATATATTTAATATAAGGAATAGTGCCTAAGGCAGGAACTTATACTCCTGACCGCAGCCCCATGCACTCCTGTTTTGTAAAGCTATAGGACAGAGCAAAGTTGGAACTGAAAGGTAGGGTAGAAGACACAACAGATAAATCAAAGGGAGCAGAGGGTGGTGTTTGATTTTGAATACTCAAGGAATAAAAAGGTGGGAGTAAGTAAAACAATATGGCAGAATACTGTTAGTTATTGAATCTAACAATAGTGGTAGTTACATGGAGGTTCATTAGGCTCTTTTCTTTATTTGGGGGAATCTTTAAAATTTTCTATAAGAGGAGCACCTGGGTGGCTCAGTTGGTTAAGCGTCTGACTTTGGCTCAGGTCATGATCTCACAGTTCATGGGCTTGAGCCCCACATCAGGCTCTGTGCTGACAGCTCAGAGCCTGTAGCCTGCTTCCGATTCTGTGTCTCCCTCTATCTCTGCTCCTCTCCCGCTTGCACTGTGTGTGTGTCTCTCTCTTTCTCAAAAATAAAAAAATCTTAAAAAATAAATTTTTCTATGAGAAAACATTGAAGTGCAACTAAATAAAATCAATTAATTCCAATTCAATGCCTGCAATCTTCACAGAAGCTCCAAGTGTTACAACCAAGTGGAAGATTAAACAAAAAACTCAGCTTTTAAAAATACCTGGATTAAGTGTGCCTGGGTGGCTCAGTGGGTTAAGTGGCCAACTTCAGCTCATGTCATGATCTCACAGTTTGTGGGTTCGAGCCCCATGTCAGGCTCTGTGCTGACAGCTCAGCCAGGACCCTGCTTCTGATTCTGTGTCTCCCTCTCTCTCTGCCCTTCCCCCACTCATGCACTGTCTCTGTCAAAAAATGAATAAACATTTTAAAATTTTTAAAAAAATACCTGGATTGAGGGTGCCTGGGCTGGCTCAGTTAGCAGAGCAAGTGACTCCTGATCTCAGTATTGTGAGCTGGAGCTCCGTGCTGGGTGTAGAGATTACAAAAAATAAATTAATAAATTAAACTTTAAAAAAAGTGGGCCAACAGACTTCTTGCCTGAATTTTCAATTTATCTTTGATTATCTGCCAAACTAGTCTGTGTAGGAGTAAGACTATAGGAACAAAATGTGCTCAGACAGGTTTCTCTCAATTTTTCCCCGCCCCTGTATTCACAATTTTTTTAAGTCTATTATTTTCTATGATGACCTTTGGGTTGGTAAAAATGTATGGATTATGACAGGTTGAGCAAACATTTTGCAGATGAAGAATGTAGTATGTGGAATATTCTCTAGCTCCCCCCCCCCCAGAAGTCTTAGCTCAATAGAAGTGTACTCTTAAGAAGAGTGAGTTCTTTAAGAAGAGTGAGTTCTTTAAGGAGAGTTCTTTAAGAAGAAAAGCCTCAAGATGTGAGTGGTCCAGTTCTATCCCCTTAAAGACTGAGAAATTCTTTCCGTAATATCATTTCATCAGCCTTAGGTTGGACATTAACAGTGATGAAAAACTCTCAAGGTACGCGCATTCCTCTTGGATCCATTCTCCTTACTGGTAACTTTTTACTTCCCTAGACACCATCTGGACTCACTGCTCTCAGCCACTGCTCTAAGGCTGCCATAGAGAACCAGGCAGAACCAGCCCCTCTATCGTAGGCAACGGGGATCCCCTCCCAAGATCTTGAACTCACCACATCTTTCCTCTGGTGGCACAACCAGATTTTATGGTGTTGGTGGAGGTGGTGTTCCCTTGTCCCCAGAACTCAGTTCTTAGCTGACTGCATTCTCAGAATGCCACCTGTCCCCAAAACTGCTCTTAAGAATCAGCTACAGTAAGGGGTGTGTGGGTAGGGGGATTCATGTCAAAATCCCAGAGGAAACATGAAGCCTTAATTCCATTTATGAGACACAATAATGTTGCCTCTTATTAAGGAAGTATCCAGCCTCAACAGACACAAGAGTATGACTTATTTTTGTAGGGGTGATGGTGGGGAAGGAGAGGAGACTGAGAATTTGGGTACAAAGATCCTTCCTAATTTTTCTAGAATCATGGTGCTTTGATTATAGGCCCATTATCTATGAGGTGGTCTTCTTGCTATCAAGCCCTTTATAGACAACTTGGATATGTGGAGAATGCAGCCTTTCAAGCAAGATTCAGCTGTGTGAACAGATGACAATATTACTGAGGACCTACTGAGTGCCAGGCTTTCAGCCACATGCTGGCAAAATAGCATCAAGCCTTATGCACAAAAGTTGTGGGCATGTTTCTTTCTTTATGCTAGTTTTCCAAAATGAAAATGGCATCACTGTTGTTTTTGATAATAAAGAAAATACATATTATATAGAAAATTCAAATAATACAAAAAATATAAAGAAGGGGGAAAAAGTGATTACTTTTCTTAGCATCCTGAAAAACTGGAGGTAAAAACACAAGATTGTTGGAAGGGTTAAATGAGAGAATGCATGTGAAAATCTGTAGCACATAGTAGGTCCTCAAAGGCAGGGGTGTAATTATAGTAAAGCCAATGGAGCTTAAGCTTCAGGTTTCCAGAGTGACATGAGCTCCTTCCACGACCCCTGGCAATTTGTTCCTTCGGTCATCAATTTTTGTGAAATTTGCAAAAGGGATCTATTTCTGTATTTTTTTTTCAAGTACCACAAAATCTGGAACATCTCCTCTAAAAACATTGTCGTTACTTTCCTTCCCTTGATGAATAGCGAAACCATGTTTCCCGCCCACTAGGAAAGGCCTGTGGGAGCGTCTGAGACCACCGTGAGTTGGCAAGGCTCTCAGCTCCAGTGACCTATCTCATTTTACCTTTCCCGAGAGGATTACACGGCTCTATCTTCGTTAGTGAGGATCGCTCCTTCATGCTTCAGAACCATCAAAATGGCCGGCACCTTCCTGGGTTGAAGAACAGTGCCTGGGCAGCCTGCTAAGCTGTGTGCTTCCTAAATTTAAGACGACAGTGCTCCCCTGCCTTCTACCTTCCCTACACACAACAACGGAAAACAGCCTCAGCTGTCAGCAAGTTGAATAAACAAAGCAAGGGATTATTTCCGCCTTTTTACCACCTGTGTGACTGACCTCTGAAACCAACAGCTCTTATTATGAAATTTTATTTCGGAAGAAGCTGAGGAAAATGATTGCATTTCAGTGCAGCCTGAGCTTGGTTTGTTAGCTTCAAAAGATTGTTTTGGTCATTAAGGACCCATGAGAGGAGAGAGTCTGTCTGCACAGCTAATTATCTTCAGCCACGGGCTGCCTCCGTGTCTCAGTCCTGGCAGTAATGAGGGCTAGGTCTTCAGTTCGGGCCCCAAGTGGACAAGTTAACTTTGCTCCTAACACGGTTACAAAATGCATCTGGACTTCGGTCCTCTTAAAAATTCGTGTTGCTCATCCAAGAGGGCCTGAGTGACACAGTATGGGTATGCTCACACAATTGGACGAACACTGTACATGACTTACTTTTTTTAAAACGTTTATTTTTGAGAAAGAGGGAGCGTGTGCATGTGCGTGAGTCGGGGAGGGGCAGAGAGAGAGGAAGACAGAGGATCTGAAGCAGGCTCTGCACTGACAGCAGAGAGCCCATTATAGGGCTGGAACTTACTTACGAACTGTGAGATCATGACCTGAGCTGAAGTTGGCTGGTTAATCGACTGAGCCACTCAGGAGCCCAAAGTACACGACTCATTGATCTTGGGGTTTCAGTGCTTTCTTATAGATGAAGAACAGACTTAGAGGTATTTTATGGAACTGATGGGAAAATAAAAGAAGAACAGATAGTAGTAAGAACAATGAAACCTGGATTTGCGAGCCTAATTCGTTCCGGAAACATGCTTGTAATCCAAAGCACTTGTATATCAAAGCGAATTTCCCCATAAGAAATCATGGAAACTTGGATGATTCATTCCACAACCCAAAGATATTCATGTAAACATGATTACAATACTTTAATATAATACAAAATAATAAAGACAATACAAAATAGAAAACTAAGAAAATCAACCTGCACTTACCTTTGAAAACCTTTGTGGCTGGTGTGAGGGAGACGAGAGAGGAGGGTTATTGTGTAGAACGATCTTCACTGTCAATAACGGAATTGCTATCAGTTGGCTCAATGGAATCTTCTTTTCGTGCAACCTATCCAATGACCTAGAAGGAAGTAAAGCATTCCTAAGCTTACTCTTGCATGGAAAAGCAAAGGACTGTCCATTGGTGCTTTGAAGTGACAAAAAAATACCCTAGTGCCAGTTGTAGGTACCTTCCAACGTTCTGCAAAGTCATTGATTTCTGCCAAACACTGACCTGAGACTGAGCATTTGAGCATGGGAGACAATCACCCACAATCCGAGAGTAGGGGGGAGGGAGGGAAGGAGGGAGAGAGAGAAACCATTGACTCAGTCATGATCATGTGACATTCAGCATCACATACCACTCTGTATTGCAAGACATGGCTCATCCGTCAAGTCAAAATTTATTAGAAATGTTCGTTCATCTTGCAAAACACTTGCAGAATAAGTTACTTGCAATCCAAGGCTT
Organism: Cryptoprocta ferox; assembly: GCA_028646485.1. Classification (NCBI taxonomy): domain Eukaryota; kingdom Metazoa; phylum Chordata; class Mammalia; order Carnivora; family Eupleridae; genus Cryptoprocta; species Cryptoprocta ferox. The sequence goes on along the minus strand of CM053574.1, from coordinate 120,567,922 downwards.
TACTGTACTGTAGGTTGAATGTAGGTTTTCCTTCAGCTTTTGTTAGAAGAGCAATGTACATATCCATTAAAAATAAAAAAATCAGAGTTATATCAGTGCTTGGATCTATTTCAGTAGGAATTTCTGGTGACAACAAAGCAAGATGCAGAAGGAACATCTAGTATGATATGATCCCGTTTTATAAGATAACTAAAAACCCTTGGATATAGCTATGTATAAATGCATAAATGCCTTTTTGTCTCTTTGTTTATTTTTAAAGATTTTATTTTTAAGTAATCTCTATACCCAATGTGGGGCTCAAACTCACAGCCTTGAGATCAAGAGTCTCATGCTCCAACTGAGCCAGCCAGGCTCCCTAAAATTCCTTATAATGTGTAGAGAAACACTGTGTTAACATTACCTGCTCTGGAGGGGACACCCACCGATTGCACAACCACCAATCTGCACTCTGTCTCTATGGATTTACCTCGTCTAAACATTTCATATAAATGGAGTCATACAGTATGTGGACTTTTGTGTCTGGCTTCTTTCAGTTAGCATGTTTTTGAGATTCATCCATGTTGTAGCATGTATCAATGCTTTGCTCCTTTTCATGGCTAAATAATAGTCCATTGTATGAATATACCACAATTAATTAATCCATTTGTTCACTGATGGACATTTCGGATGTTTCCACCTTTTGGCTGTGATTAGTGCTACTTTGATCATGTATGTACATGTATTTGTTTAAGCACTTGCTTTCAATTCTTTTGAGTACATACCTAGGAGTGGAATTGCTGGATCATACAGTAATTCTATATTTAACTTTTAAGGAACTATCAAACTGTTTTCCACAGTGGTTGAACCATTTTGCATTCCCACCAGCAATATAGGAGGATTATATACATATATATAGAGAGAGAGAGGATTTTTTTTAATTAAAAATAAATAAGGAAAGGCACTAGAGAGTCTGTAAATCTATTTTGTTTAACGTTTATTTATTTTTGAGAGGCGGAGAAAGACAGAGTGAGACAGAGCCCTAGCAGGGGAGGGGCAAAGAGAGGAGACACAGAATCCGAAGCAGAGGCCATAAATTTTCAGAGCCCATTAAGGGGAGTGATCACAGCAATATCAGTGGGATGAAAATTACCTCTGGCCTTGGGCCAATTCCTTACTTTCATGGAGCTTCACTTTCCTCATTGGTGAAATACAAAAACCATAACATCACAAAATACTTGAGTACTAAACAAAAAAAAAACATGAAAAAGCATACTCAATGTGGACAATAGTTAGCTGAACCTCAACGTTCTTCACTAACAGGAGCATTCAATGTAGTTGAAAAGTTGGTAGAAGCCATGATAGCTCCAAAAGGGGAGAGTTTCCAAAGAAAACATGTCTCTAGGAAGTATAATTTCAACCAGAAGAGGGCACTTGTGGTGGGGGCAGTATGTCACATGGTGGTAAAAAGCACAGCCTTTGAAACCAGACAGTCCTGGGTCTTCAAACTAGCTTTGCTTTGAAGTAGTCAGAATTCCTTCCATTGCAAGTGGCAAGAAACCAACTCAAACAGCCCATTCAAAAAAAGGAGACTTGTTGGCTCTGAGAGCTTCCCAAAAAGTGTCTTGTGCACGGGGTATAGGTGGGTGGTGGTCCTCCTCCCCTCAACCCTGGGGAGGCTGTAGGGTCCACCAGGGCTGGCTCCTGGACATAAGAACATGCAGAAGCCGTCTCTCTGCTTCCCTTCGCAAGCTTTCTCATTGCACACCTGCTGTCTCATGTAATCGCTGCCCCTCATGGGCTTCTATCCTCATATCACATGGTTGGAGAAGAAAGAAGCCTCCCTCCCCCAGGCCACAGATAGAAAAACCCCAGCGATGGTCTGATTAGCCTGGTTTCCATCATGTGTTCATGTTTTCCACGAGTTCCCATGACCAGGGGCCTATGTATTTCAACTGGTCCAACTTGGGTCAGCTGTTCCATCCCTTGTAGCCACAGGGATGGGATCATTTAAGAAGCTCCCATATCTACGGAGGGAAGGAGGAGGAATGGCTCCTCAAAAGGAGATGGACACAAACATTTTAATGATACCTAATTTAATAAAAAATTTTTTTAATGGTTTATGCTTTTGGTGTCATGTCTAAGAACACTTTGCCTAGCCGTAGGGTCCAAAGACTTTCTCCTAAGTATTCTTCTAAAAGTGTCATAACTGTACATTTTGCATTTAAATTCATGATCTTGGGTGCTTGGCTGGCTCAGTCAGTAGAGCACGTGACTCTTGATCTCAGGGTTGTGAGTTCAAGTCCCACCTTGGGCCTGAAACCTACTTAAAATTTTTTTTTTAATTTTTAAATGCTTATTTGTTTTTGAGACAGAGAGAGACAGATAGTGAGTGGGGGGAGGGGCAGAGAGAGAGGGAGACACAGAATCTGAGGCAGTTCCAGGCTCTCAGCGGTCAGCACAGAGCCTGATGCGGGGCTCGAACTCACAAACCATGAGAGAGTGACCATGAGATATGTCAGATGCTTAACCAACTGAGCCACTCAGGCGCCCCATGAAACCTACTTAAAAATTTTTAAAAATAGAATGAAAAAATAAATTAATGATCCATTGTTGAATTAGTTTTTGTATTCAGTGTGAAGTTTAGGTTGAACTTCATTGTCTCTGGATGTCAAATTTCCCAGCATCATTTGTTGAAACCACTGTCCTTCCTCCATTGAATTGATTTGTGCCTTTCCTAAATATTAATTGGACATATTGCATTAATCTATTTTTGGGTTCTCTTTTCTCTTCCATTGACCTATGTATCTATTCCTTTTCCAGTACTCTGCTGTCTTGGTTATTAACACTATATACTAAGTCTTAAAAACAGGTAGAGTATTTCCTCCCACTTACTTCTTTTTCAAAGTTGTATTGGCTATTTGAGTTCCTTCACCGTTCCATATAAATTTTAGAATCGGATTGTTTATATCTGCAAAAACAGAAATCTTGCTGAGATTTTTATAGGAACTATGTTGAATCTATAGATCAATTTGGGGGAAAACTGATATCTTTAGTATAGTGAGCCTTCCAATTCATTAGTGCCTGACACCTCTCCATTTATTTAGATTTTTCTTTTATTTACTTCACCAATATGTTGTGATTTGTCAACATATAGATTGTATCCTGTTTTGTGTGCAGAGGACCCTGTCCAGAGGATGAAAGATAAGCTCTTGACCAGGAAAAAGTATTTGCAAATCACATGTCCCACAAAGATCTTACATCTTTAATATTTAATATAAAGAGCTCTCAGTACTTGACTGTAAAGGAAACTAAGAATCCAATTATAAAATAGGCAGAAGTTGTAAGTGGATGTGTCGCCAAACATGAATGGCAAACAAATACATGAAAAGTTGTTCAATGCCAGTAGCCACATCATATTTTAGTGCACACAGGCTTGGATCATGCACAGAAATCAAGAAATTGAGTGTCCATGTTGACTGCTTCATGTGGGAGAATTGAATGTGCTCATATGAGCCATTCATGATAAAGGGTATAATTGAACAAATCCAGTGTTAATGTCAAAAGTATGTGTTTTGAGCAAACAGAAAAGCTACTGTTTTCTCCAGAGGCATATGCCAAATTTATAACAATGTAAGAAGTATTACCGTATGGTACATATATTCCTTTTCAAAAATGTGTTAAGTACGTAGAGCCAGCTTAACCTGTATTTTAGGGTAGCAGATGTTAATTTTCATATTTTCTAATATTTATCCTCAATGATCCCCTTAATCCTACTATGCTATTATTTTGACCTTAAAACTCTCATGGTTTCTCCAATTACTGCCTACTATTTGTTTAGCCATATTGTACCAGGCCATAATTCTTATAGGAATGTGCAGAACCTGGGATCTAAACACTGCTTTAAAGACTAATGCTACAGGGGCGCCTGGGGGCCTCAGTTGGTTAAGCGACCAACTTCAGTTCAGGTCATGATCTCACCATTCCCGAGTTTGAGCCTCATGTCAGGCCGCATACTGACAGCTCAGAGCCTGAGGCCTGTTTTCAGATTCTGTGTCTCCCTCCCTGTCTCTGCTCCTTCCCTGCTTGTGTTCTGTCTCTCTCTCCAAAATGAATAAACACTTAAAAAATAAATAAAGACTAATGCTACATAGCAATTAATTATTTGCCATGTATTTATTGAAGGTCAAATAATTAGTTGGCATTTATCGGGTACTGATATATAAAAAATTTTTTTAAATGTTTATTTATTTATTTTGAGAGACAGAGAAAGCACACAAGTCCGGGAGGCACAGAAAGGGAGACAGAGAAAATCCCAAGCTGATAGCGCAGAGCCTGCTGGGGAGTCTCGAGCTCACAAACCGTGAGACCATGACCTGAGTCGAAGTTGGATGCTTAAATGACTGAGCCACCCAGCCGTCCCAGAAAGGGTTTTTAAAAATTCCCCCAGTGTGGAAAAATTTCAAAGTAATTTTACATAAATGGCAGCTCCGGCCTCATGGTTTACCAGGTTTGTGTTGTTAATCAGATGATTTGTCCCAACAATGGAGGAGGACCAGAAAAGATAATGCAACACAAACGCACTGAGAATTAACCCAGGAGAGGACCATTCCACTTGAGAAAGATCTGCTCTCCTTTTTGCCCCAAGGGCTCTAATTATTCACAGTAACCTGTGTTTCTTGACTATTTATGCTCTGGACGTTGACCACGGAAGGGTGGAAGTAGACTTCTGGGCAGCAACGGGATACAGAGCCCCGTATATACCCGATGACTGGGGGCGGGGGGGTGGGGGGGGCAAGGCCTCAGCGTTGAGGTATTTCTAATAGAACTGGTATATTCTTGAGAAACTGCTTCAGGATAGGTTAGTGTATTTCTTGCCCGAAATGACAAAACTCCTCATTGTTCTTCAACTTTTCAACTTGTGATGCTCCTTTGCTGCCCCCTGAAGGTTCTCAGAGTTTCTTCCAGGAAGACACATTTTTAAGTAACCCAAGATACCACCCAAAACAGAGTATAAAAATCACATGGAAGCTGCTCATAATGCAAACGACTGATAGTCCCAATGATTAAGGAACGGTAATATTATCTTCCACATACTGAGTTTGTGGGGTGGCTATTTACTTGCTATTCGCATCGTTCGGAATGATGCATCTTTAAGATCTATTAATTAAAAGAGATTTTTGCATACATTTTAAGGTAAAAGAGCAAAACCTTTTTTTGGTATCTAATAGTCTTGGGTTGGACGTTACCCACCGTATAATAAATGAGTCGCAGATTCCGTCCTGATTATTGTTTCATTGTGTCTACCATCAACCTACCACCTACATTTTTGTTCTGAGATAAAACAATTTGCAAGAAACACGCATTTGCTCTTTCCTTAGGTTTCTCGTTTCCATTCATGCTTCCATCCAGGCCGTTCACTGTGCACCTACTCTAGGTGGGCCCTGAAGATAGAGTTCAAATCCTTCCAGTTTGGAAGGCAGATCTACTGCACGAACTCCCAGGCTCTGATGCATGTCACACTACTCAACTGCTCCCTTAAAAATGGCTAAGATGGTCATTTTGACGTCTTGTGTATTTACCACAAATTTAAAAAATGCAATTACAAAAATGAGACAGAGCTAATACAAAATCGGTCATGTAGAGACATTGGAAGGCGGACAGAGTAAGACACAGGGTGCTCAAATATCGGTGAATTTACAAGGCAGTCATGATGCCTGGGGCCGAGGTAAGTGAGATACTCCTACTCTGGGAGCAGCTTCTTCCCAAGGACTAGGGGAGTAAAGAAGAGCTGGGCTGGCCGGAGCTCAGGGGGGCTGGCGCCCCACTCCCAAAACTGGGGTGGGGAGCGGGTAGTGTGCCTGACACTGGGAAGCTCTTCGGAAGCTGGAGTTTGACGTGCCAGCTTCCTCCTGCCCCTCCCTTGTCTCCTAGCCACATCTCCCACCAGGGCCTCCCTTCTGTAGGGTCCCGACAGGAGCCAGCTGGCACGGGAGCCCTGCAAATGTACGTGGCAAAGTCCCAACCCCAATGTCAGAGAGCAGAGCAAGGGAAGCTTGGAGCCAAGAGACAGTGAGGGAATGAGTGGCCAGCACAACCGGTGAATTTTCAACATGGATGTGACATTGGACACTTGTGTGGTGATGTTAAGTTTCCTGATGGTGATGATATTGTGGTTGCGGAAATGTCCTTCTTCTTAGGAGATGCGTGCTGAACTGTGAAGGAATGATGAGTTAGGATTCTGTAACTTTTGCTAAAGAAGAGATTGTTCATGACACTTGCTTAGGTGAGGTGGACTTTATTCAGGGAGGCCGTTGTGATAAGTGAAGAGTCCAGGACAGTGGGGCCACACAGTAGCAGACACTGGGCTCAACTCTGACTCCAACCAGGACCAAGTGGGGATTTCCAGGCAAGGGGCAAGGTGGGGCTCAGTGGATGGAAAACTGTGAAGAGGAAACGTCAGGGGTACGTGGGGTTCTGGTTGAACCAACCCACAGGACCCTTGCTGCCTCACCAGGGGGCAGTGGTGGGGCACAGAGAACCTGAATCTGACCGGATATTGGCTGACCGGATATATACACTGATAGAGTAATTCTCTCTAGATTGGACAAGGCAGAGAGGACCATGGAAGTCTGAAAGTCAAGGTCTAGGTGAAGAAGAGCTCAGAGGAACCTGCTCAGAGGTTAAGGTCAAGGTCAAGGAGGCAATCTTCATCACCCTCAAGGGACTGGGGAAGGTGGTGAATCTGGAGAAAGGAGATATGGAGTTCTTTGTGCTATTTTTACACTTACCTATGAATTTGAAATTGTTTTAAAATAAGATTTTTAAATCCTCAAACCTGTACATCTCTTTAGTTTTTGATTCATGCCTCCAAGTATCCTGTTGGTTGAGCCTATTGCTGAGTTTTGTTTAACCCAACCGAACAATCACGGCATTGTGTTTCTTGTAATGAAGGACAAAACTTGTCGATCCTGTAGGATTTTGCTGCAAACCTTGGTCAAGAAAAAGTATCTCCAAGACTTCAATCATGAGTACCATCTGCATGATTTTTGCTGCACCCCCACAGTTGCCGTGTATTTGCACGTCTGTATTTGCATTATAATTTAAAAAATCAACTTGCTTACTTTTTTAAAAGTACTTTAAAAGAAAAGTTTAAGTCATTACCCCAAATAAAAAACTGGCATCATTTGCTATAAACAGCAGGTAACCACAAAACTAAACACATTAAGAACAGAACTATGTTATTACATTTTTAAAAATAAAATGGAATGCTAGTAAAGATAATTATTTTATGAAAATGCATACTTCAAAATATGCTCCCTAATGAGAGCAAGACTTTATGCTGAGTTAGCAATAAAAGGATATTTAGCCCGATGCCATAGTTTAAGATGAAATGAGGTTCTAAATCAATGTGATGATCTCTTCTTCTTAATTTGACAGGAACCAGTACTGAGCATATCAATTTAAAAGGCAAAAGATGTTTAACCTCCACCTTTGATAGAGCTGGTTATTGATAATTCCTAGGGAAAATGATGTAACTTTTATTCCAATGATCCATCTGAATATTCATCACCTTGGAAGGGTACATAAGAAGGAAGATGGCTTAACAAATCCTTTTCAGACAATGTAGAATGCTGAAACTTTAGTATAAATTTACTGCAGAACATAGATCTTGAGCAGGCCAATTTCAAAGATTTCTTTCATAGCAGAGGTATTAGGCAAAAAAAATTAGGTTAGGTAATCACTGTTGGCTTATTAAAAAAAAAACATATGTCTGATTAGAGTTCAGACTGGGTTAACTAGGTAGAGGTGGGTAGTTTCTCAGAATAGTTTTATTTTTTTGGAAAAACATTAAATTTTTAAAAAATTCTTTTTAGTACTCGCTACACCCAATGTCTAACTCGAACTCACAACCCCAAGAGAAAGAGTTGTGTGTGCTACTTCCTGAGCCAGCCAGGTGCTCTTCTCAGAACTGTTAACCTGACTCATACCCATCAGAAAACATAGACTTTTCATCAGGAATGCTGATTTCCTTCCAGAGGGAGGTTATCAATTACAGGGCAAAAATGTCCTGTTGGGACCAAGTCTATGAATTTTTCTTCCACAAGGAAAGCTGAATGGGGCTAGCTGAAGCAGCAGAGTGAAAAGAGACTTTTCCCTGAATAATTTTTTAAATAAATCTTGAATTTTGAACCAGGTACAGGTGGCCCTTTGTGTAAAAGTTAAAATAATTAAAAAAAATTAAGACTCCACAGAATTTGCCTCCTCTCAAAATACCCATATACAAACTAAGATAACTTAAAAAAAAAAATAAGCCAACAGTGATTATCTACCCATTCTTTATCCACTGCCATCTGCTTCAGAAAATATGTCAAGAACCTTTACATAAATATTTCCAGCAAAATGTTCACATGAGTTTCTGAAGCAGAAAGCTCAGATTATCAGGTTTTCCAATGTTGGTTGGTTTTGGAATACTTGATTAATTGGTGGCTGGTCTCCAGGACCTGGGCGTAGGTGTCACTACCCTGAACCACGTAAGCACTTTGGTTACATCATTCCACTGAACTGTCACCAGCACTCTCCACCGCACACAAATGTGAGAAGCCTTTGGAGCATCCAAGACCAACAATTTGGAAACAAGGTCATCTATTCTAGTTAGCTCAAATAAAGGCCAGGTTGGGATGTTTGCAATGAAAACAGGCCCAGGCAAGAAGCAAATGGTCTAGTACAACAAAGCAGAGCAGGGATGAAGGGAGACAGTACCTTACCTGCAGGTCTGAGCGGTGTTCAAAACAGCAGAAGCCCTTGGGTCCAGGGCTCCCTTCCCAGGAGGGAATGGCGTTGGAGCTGCTGGGGACTCAGGGAGACAGGGGACCGTGGATCAGTCGGATGGAGGGGTGGAAGCAGGCTCTGCTGTCTGGCCCCTGGCCTCGCACGCCTCCGGGAATGACTGGTCAGAGCTGGCCTCTACACTGGGACTGTGCTGGCCATCTGGGGGATCAAGTAGCTTTGGGGTGAGTGAGACCCCTGAAGGCCGTTGCAGCAACTCCCATTCTCCGTCTCTGGTGGCAGAGATCTGGAGGCTTCCATCCTGGGAGGGAAGGGGCGGTATCTATTGCAAATCAGAAAGTACTCCTCTTAGTGTCTTCATGGGGGTACGGGGTGGCTGCCGGTTAACGATCCAAATCTTGATTTCTACTCACGTCATGATCACATGGTCATGAGATCGAGCCCCACATCGGGCTCTGGGGCTGACAGCTTGGAGCCTGCTTGGGATACTCTCTCTCCCTCTCTTTGTCCTTCCTCTGCTTGCTTTCTCCCAAAATAAAGTTTTTTAGAAAAGGCCCCTTAGTATCTTCAAAGGCGAACTTCACTGTGCCTGAGTCCTTCCCGACTGCTATCCAGGAGAGCTATTGTTCTCTAAAGAAATAGAATTTCAATCATTTTTATGTCTCCATATTAGTGTTGCTATTCTATATTTATACTCTCTTTAAACACCAGCCACAATGGGAGTTCTTGGTCTTATGTCATAGTGATCTTTTATAGTAGTGGTAACCTTTCCCCTTGAGACCCAATTCAAGAACACTAAAAATTGACAGGTTGTGCTTTTCTCTCAAAATAGAGTGCGAAGGGGGTGGTGGTGTGGGGCGTGGAGAATCCCAAGCAGGCTCTGCACTGACCCATGCAGAGTTCAGACTCATGAACCATGAAATCACGACCCAAGCTGAAAGAAAGGGTCGGAAGGAAGCTCAACTGACTGAGCCACTCAGGTGCCCCTTTTCTAACCCTTTAATAAACTTTAAATATTTTTATCAAAACAATTTTTGATGTTTATTTTTGAGAGAGACTGCAAGCGGGGGAGGGGCAGAGAGGGAGACACAGATTCCAAAGTAGGCTCAAGGCTCGGAGCAGTCAGCACAGATCCCAACGTGGGGCTCAAACTCGTGACCTGAGAGATTGGATGCAACCAACTAAACCACCTAGATGCCCCATAAACATTAAATATTTTTAAAGCACAAAGTGCAGTATGGCCACAATCCTCGTATTTCCCCACTATTTGCAGTCAAAGGGTCTTTATTATAAGGACAAAATTTAAAACTATGTAAGACGTGTCAGCTGAGGCGGAAAGGAGTTTGAGAAAATCTGGGAGTGTAAAATTAAGTGGTAAGGGCCAGTCACATACAGCTGGGGCAGAAACAGACGGAAAAAAAAGGTCATCTGCCCCACTAGGTTTCTACACATTATGAAACAAGAGTTAGCTGCAGTGGGGGCTGGGACCAGGTTTCTAAATGGGTTACAAATAATTTGGCACATTTTTTTCATGGTCAACCAAATTCTAATTTACTGGCAATACTCCTCCCCACCCCCCAGACAGGAGCCATGTTCGGCTGTGGGGAGAGGGTTTGGAGACCCAACCAACAGGCTTGCTGCGTCTGGCTCCTTCACCCTCCAAGACGGTCCCGCACTCTGGGCCATCTGTGACAGAACCCTAGCACAAGCTCACCGTGCCAGCAAGGCCGGGCACAAAGCTTCAGCTCAGGGGTTTTTCTGTGACCAGTTTCAGGCCTCTGTGAGCATACCCTATTCAAACTACTTAATATGCTAGTTCTCTTTCTTCTTTTCTACCCTCTACTTTCTTTGTTAAGTAATTAGGTGTCCCCTACCTGAAGGCAGATCGTGTTTTGCTCAGCACTTGCTCTGAAGCCAATCAGTTTTTGTTACACAGCTTAGTAAGTGACCGGATTTCTTGTTGGGAAGTACTGCTTCCATTTTCCAGAGAGTAAATATGTGACTTAACTAGTTGTAAAAGCAGATACTGTCCAAATTTAATTCTCTCTTCAGATGTGTACTCAAATAGCAAACCTGCACCACTAGGCACTGTCCCAGGTGCTTCTGGTGTAGATGTGCCGCCTCGGGCTCATACCCATCCTGTGTGGTAGACCCCACGGACGAACTGTTTTACAAGCAAGTTCTGAGGCAGAGAAATGCAGGGGCTCCAGGAGGGCCCAGACTAGTAAGCAGTTGCAGCCAAAACGTGTACACTATTATTCCCACTTTTGAGAAGGTGACTAAGGTGCTAATACCTTTTACAGTGACTTTTGAACCCAAGCAGTCAGTGGTTCTAATCAGGGGTCAGCAAACCACGGCCAGCCTGTTTTGTAGATTAACGAGACACAGCCACACCCTCCTTTGGGATCGCCTGTGGATGCTGTGGCGCTAGAATGGCAGTTAAGTCATTTTAACAGAGACCCTTGGGCCTGCAAAGCCTGAAATATTTATTGTCTTTTAGGAAGGTTGCTGACCCCTGGTTTTCATCACTCAACACCGTGATCTTTCAAGGTGTGCCTGAAGACACAGGGTGTGGTCAGACTGCAATGGAAAACTTTGACATTTTCGACCCATCTGTCACGTTTCCAGAGACACAGGGGAACTTATTCCTGATCCATAGCAAACAGCACAAGTCTTGATTTCCATCACAATCTGAGTTACAGTCAAGAGGGCAGAGACTTACATACTGAAGAAACAATGGAAGATCTAGAATCTCCAAGAAATATGTTTCAGAATCACTCTCCTGCCTTAACTAGAATTAAAACATTCTGGGGATGTTTTGTATAAAAACCATACATATTGCACTGCTTCTGGATTCATTTTTTAGAAAGTTAACAATTGAGCTATAATTTATCTTCCAAGTGTTGGTATTTATCCATTCATAGAAACAATATAATCTTTTTTGTCTTGTCAATGACTATCAGGACTAAAGGTCTGTGTAAAAAAGGAGGGGGGTAAGCAAGTCTAGTCCAGAATCGTTTGAGTTACCCCTTCCCCTCTGCTTCAGAAGTTCAAGGGTTGGAAATAAAAACCCCAGCCTACTCCTTTGCAGTTGATTCACACTCTTCTTAAACAGCGGTACTCCTACGTTTGGAGCTAAGGAAATCCAAGACGGCAGGTTTTGGCCATCACTCCTTTGAGGCAAAGAGGAATAGGAGCAAAGTAATTTCTACGGGACAAGATGAAAGCCAAAAAATTATTTTATCCAATACCTGTAGGTAGAATGAAGCCACACTACATAAAACATTTAGCTAGCCCTGAGGGGCTTTCAAACTGCTTAAAATTCCATAATAAAAATAGAATGCTCACACCACTATTAATATGCACCCCCCTTATTTACTATAAGACCAGGTGCATCAAGAATGTTTATTTGTGTACGTATTTAGTGATGGTTCTGTTAGTCAAACTACAACTCCAGAGTAACGATAAAGCTGCCTCCCATTACAGAAATGTCAAATTAGCTTTAAGACAATTTACTTTTCTTTAAATTTACAGCATTAAAAAAATACTCCAAATAAGTCTTGCTACAAATTTCTAACACTTGTGCAGGTAACTTAATCCTTTGTTACAAAATACCCAGCAAACGTAAGAGCCACACACATGATTTTCCTCCAGAAATAGCTTGGATTCTTAAATATATCATTCCTGGCTGACACGCAAGGCCAGTAGGCAACTAAATTCAGTACAAAAGGAAAAAACATGAATTTCCATCTCATGTAGATAAAATGAGGTATTAAAAATGTGTCCCCGGATAATCCCGAAGAACAATTAGTTACGAGCCCTGGTCTCCGGGTCATGGCACAGTAACAGCTGTTAGTACTAACCTTGCCCCGATGAATGCGGTTCAGTTTCAGTTACTTGGTCCTCTATTTCTAGCCCGAAGTTGGATTTGCACCCATTTACTTCTTTCGGATCTTACTGACTCTTCACTTGTCCATCTTCTGACTTTCCCATTAGTGTTTAAACCAGAAGCTACGAGTCTTACCCGAAAGTGCTTAGTACAGAGCTTCGCAGATACTAGATTCTCCAAAGCCAGGCAGCCGTCTTCTGATCACACTTCCATTTCAACTTAGGCAAGTGTGCCACATTTTTAACATGCTTTAAGTGTAATAATTTAATTTAAAAACAACAGCGAAACTGCGACTGGAATCGGTACACAATTCGACCTTCCAAACTCTACTCTACATAAGAAAGCACAAAGGAGTTGTCATGACACATTTTACTCCAACAGGAATACAGGGTATAAAGTAGTTCCAAGTATTATCCCACACACGTTACAAAACAGTCCAGTGAGTGCCCACGGAAAGCAGTGATTGTGCTGGTGACGTCATTCAATGCTGTTCTGCAGGATACTGAAGCTTCTGGGCTAGCAATGTGCTGAAAACTGAAAATATATTTGAAGGATATTTGCTACCAAGCGAACCATCTTAATTTTAATTCATTCTTTCTATTCCATTTCAGATTTTACTTTAATAAAGTAATGCAAATCACTTAAAGAAAAAATCTTTAATTTTAAATTCCGATCTATGCATAAAATTCATTTTTATATCACGGTTAAATTTAGTACAAACTATAAAAATGTTAACACTGAAGTTTCAACAGAAATCTATTAAGATCCCTTAGAAAAATTATGTAAAGAAACAACAGCAAGTCATTTACTGCTAGGAGGTTAACACACAAAGAAAAAAATGTCACACATTTTACTGAATTTATCAGCAAATAATTTTAGGCATAATATTTATCATAAAATTAAAAGTCTGAAAGTTGTATGTGGCTCTATACCAATTACAATTTGCGGTGAAAATACTAAGCCAGATCTTTTTTTTATCTACCAGAACACTAGTTTAAAAAAACTATTGGTTGAAATTTGCAAACTTTAAAGGGATACCAATTGTGAAGGAATAGGTATGTCATTTAGCTTAAAGTGGAGGATGGTAAAAACTAAATGCTTTTCAGTTTGAACTGCACAAGGAAAATATTAGGGGGAAAAGAAAACATTCGAAGACATAGTTGCTACTCTAAAAAAATATTAGCTTATTCTTATATTAAAAACATTAAATGAATCAAAGCCAGACAGTACTGAATTTTTACACAGATCTCTTTTGTATTTCAACGTTGTTTATTGAGGAGTGAATGAGACACTACTGCCAGACATGCCAACGACACTTCACATTCCAGGGCTGGAAGCTGGAAAGCTTTCCAGATTGAGTCACTGCATAAGCCTTTTGGGAAAAAACTGAAAGTGACATCAAATATGACATCTTCATGCTTGTTTTTGTCTTCAGCTTTTTTTTTTTTTTTTTAAATTTT
>CM053574.1:120432126-120553307 GCA_028646485.1 Cryptoprocta ferox | reverse complement strand
AACGTTGTTTATTGAGGAGTGAATGAGACACTACTGCCAGACATGCCAACGACACTTCACATTCCAGGGCTGGAAGCTGGAAAGCTTTCCAGATTGAGTCACTGCATAAGCCTTTTGGGAAAAAACTGAAAGTGACATCAAATATGACATCTTCATGCTTGTTTTTGTCTTCAGCTTTTTTTTTTTTTTTTTAAATTTTAGATCTACTAGTTTGTTGGGTAGAAGGCTTCTTTCTACCCTACCAGAAGACTCACACTCCGATTAATAGAACACTAGGTGTATAGCAAATTGTTTTAATACACATCTATGCTGAATAACTGATCTTAAAGCTGTTTCATCTTAGATTTCCTTATGTCTAATGAGAAAAATTTTACTTCCCTTTCACCTTCACGTGGGTGGCTTATACCGACAGAAAAATACTCTTCAGTGCTACTGTAAGGCCTACAGGGAACCTCTTCAGTGGTATCACAGAAATCCTTTCCAACACCATTCTGAAACCCAGTGCTTCTCTTCCTGCTGTTGTGGCTTTGCAGAAGAATGGCCTACACAACACAACTCTACCGTTCTTTTTTGCTCAAAAACAAAACAAAGAAACCTAAACAAAAGGGTAAACGTTTATTTGGAGTTACTTTTCTGGTGGTGGTATTGAGGCCCTTCAGGCACAGTTCAGGAGCTCCTGGATGGCGGCCTGCTGCTCGGGACTGAGCTGTGCTATGCACTCAGTCCACAGTCCTCCAGAAGTCTAGGAAAGAACAATTTCGTAGATTTAGATTCAGTGAAATGGTCGTTCGGAAGTATTTTATTAATCTTACTAATCATCACTAGGTAGACTGTAATAATGCCAAATACTTTCTGTCTAGGTAGTTTGATGAGTGTCATCATAAAAGCAAGAAATCTGTTCATTTCTTTAAAGTTCATTTCATTTACACTGTTTTCTTCATCCAATCTAACCTGAAAAAGCTATATTAGGTAGAGGACACAGTCAAGTAAACAACACAAAGGAATAGGGAGCATGAATCACTTAAAAAGCTTTGGTAGCTGACAGCTTATTTACTAGTAAAATCTCATCTTTTTTTCTTCACAGACAATGCAAAAAACCTTCTATGTGAGTGTGCACGAAGCACCAACTGGAAGGTTCACAGTGTCTCAAACCTAAGACAAATGTTTTAACACTAATAAAAAATGAGAATATACAGAGTATAGATTAAGTAATTTGAAGCTTGGAGACAAGAGAATATAAAAATGAAATTTCCTTAGCTCACTGGGTATCTTTTTTTCTTGTAAAACAGAAAACAAAACAACAAAAGAAAACACACACTCCCCAAGAAACTGTTTTATTTCCCCTTCTCCAGTTGAAGCACAACAGCTTACCTGTACTTGGCGAACTACATTAGCCAGACGTTTGGCACAAGGATCTTCATGTTTAATTGCCTCATGCATTTCTCCTTCTGCAATTATACTGAATATTTTGGGCAGATTGGTATTGTTGGGGCCAAGAACGATTGGGTGATTACTGACCAAAGAGAAGAAAGCCATTATAAATAAAAATTAAGGAAAAATCACTCAAGCATTCATACTTTCCTATACCTTTCCCCCAATATGGAATTTTGCTATAGGGTCTTTATAAAATGATCATGCATTCATTAAAATCATATTCAGTGGGAGGAAAACCAGGTAATTTTATTTATTAGCTCTTCAGTGTCTTCCCATGTAAATTAAGCAAAATACTTGACTCATCTTTCAGGTTAGTTTTAAGGGCCAAACAATAAATAGAATGTTCTAAGTGCTTTATAAATACTTTGTGACTTATTAAAAAAAAAAAAAAGCTATTACTAAGAATAGCAGTTTCTTCTTCTTTTTTATAATGTTTATTTTTGAGAGACAGAGATAGAGTGTGAGTGGGGGAGAAGGGTGCAGAAAGAGGAAGACACAGACTCTGAAGCAGGCTCCAGACTCTGAGCTGTCAGCATAGAGCCGGATGCGGGGCTTGAACTCACGCACCATGAGACCATGACCCCGAGCCGAAGTCGGACGCTTAACCGACTGAGCCACCCAGGCGCCCCTAAGAATAGCAGTTTCTTAACACAATTTTATTTATATATGGCAAAACGGTTTCCAAATAAATTTGAAGTTCAAAAGGATTTATGGGCATTTTAAGAGTAAGTCAGGGGGCGCCCGGGTGGCTCAGTCAGTTGAGCGTCCGACTTTGGCTCAGGTCACGATCTCGTAGTTTGTGAGTTTGAGCCCCATGTCGGGCTCTGTGCGGACAGCTGGGAGCCTGGAGCCTGCTTCAGATTCTGTGTCCTCTACTCAATCTGCTTCCCCCCCCAATAAATAAATATTAAAAAAAAAAATTAAAAAAGAAAAGAGTAAGCCAGAAAGTAAATCAGGCAAGTTTAATGGAAAGAAACATAATAGTGAATTTAACTGGAATTCCAGTTTTTGTCATTAAGATAATTTGACAACAGTCCTTTCCAAGAGAGATAATCAAACAGTATGATGGAGAAGTGGTCACTTCGGAGGCAGGAGTAGATAAGGAATGTGTAGTCTCCACCAGGGCTAGCACATCCCTTAATGACAGTTCTCAGTGGGAACACTCAAATACATTTGTGTGAACTTGAACGTAAACAGGCATGAAGGAATATGCTCACTGGCCTATTTCTACAAATTCCAGGAGATGAGTGGTTGTAGCCCTTGGAGTTACTTATGAATAAAAGCAGTAATTAATAGTGACAGAGCCTCGATCTGATTAATATTTAGAAGAACTTGGACTTAGAAAAACAGACACCACAGAACATGCCTTTGATTTGACAGCTTCTCTAGCCTCCGGGTTGTTGCAATTCTCAGATATACCCATGGACACAAAACAGCATTAATAATGCCAGAGCCCAGAGCCAGATCTTCATTACCTGACTGGAATACTTTCCCTATACCATTGATTCTTGAATCCGACAACATCAGAAATTTTAAGGGTCAAACAATGGTGCTAACGACATACTTTGATCTCATTATACTAATACATGATACATGTCAATTCTATTTCTGTAAAGCAGAGATTAAAAAAAAATTTAAAGTCAAATAAACAAACAAAAGATAAATGAGGTGGGCGATAATATTAAAAGGGAAACTTCTTTTTTAAGTAGACTCCGATGCTGAGTGCAGAGCCCAATGTGGAACTCAAACTCATGACACTGAGAGGGGACCTTACCTGAGATCAAGAGTCAGATGCTTGGGGTGCCTGGGTGGCTCAGTCAGTTGAGCATCTGACTTTGGCTCAGGTCATACTCTCATGGTTCATGAATTCGAGCCCCATACTGGGCACTGTGCAGATAGCACGGAGCCTGCTTTGGATTCTCTCTCTCTGCCTCTCCCCTGCTTGCATGTGCATGCTCTCGCTCTCACAAATAAATAAACATTAAAATTTGAGAAAGAGAGAGAGAGCAACAGAGCGCAAACAGGGGAGGGAAGACAGAGAAGGAGACACAGAATCCAAAACAGGCTCCAGGCTCTGAGCTGTAGCACAGAACGGACACAGGGCTCGAACTCCCGAACCATGAGATCATGCCCTAAGTGGAAGTTTAACACTTAATCAACTGAGCCACCCAGGAGCCCCTATGAACATTAAAAAAAAAAAAAAAAAAAAAAAAAAAAAGAGTTGGATGTTTAACCTACTAAGCCATGCAGGCACCCGTAAAAGAGACTCTTCTTAAAACATTATGTTCTATAATGCCTCATCTGTTGAATTTAATCCCATAAAGAACAAGTCAAACTAGATCTAACTGTAAGGCAGTGTTAACTGTGACATGGTTTTACAGATAACATTATTAGAAACCTATACATGTCAGGGGCTGTGCGCAGGGAACACTGTATAAAGAGGAAAACAACGAGGTCTATTTGTCCTTTTTCTTACCTCTCGATCAGGTCACACAGATAACTGAAAGTCTGAACAGCTTCTTCTTTATCCTCGTGTAGTGGAAGCCAAGACAGCCAGTGAGGCAGGACTTCTTCCACGTTCACGCAGTCCGGCTTGAACTTCATAATCTTCCCCACTGCTGAGATGCAGTTCTCTGTGGCATTGACGTTTTCTTTGGTCTTAGAATCGGCAGACTGAATAACTCTTACCAGCAGTGGAAGTGCTTCTAAAATAAGCAATTGCAAAAAGGTCAGTTTTTAAAACTTCACATTTTCATGCAAAGCAAATATTTTTCATGTAATACTTCTTTTTATCTTCGGCCCAGTTATCGATTATAGTGAAGAATTATTCAAGTGTCCAGCACGTTTTGTCTTCTTGGCTACAGAGCCAGACCTAAGAAGGAAAGGAGGACTGCCCCAGCGTGGGCAGGAGCATCAAGCGCTCTACTAATGGGGATCCCAAGAGGTCAACAGACTCAACATTCAATTCCCGATCATCTCAGGGTACTTCAAGCTTTTAAAAGCCTCCAGCTGTATTCCTGTGCGAACTTTACAGGGACCGCCATATGTTTTACAAGTCCTATGCTGCAGCTGGGGTGTACCTCCCAAGCCCAAAATGAACTCTACTCTGGAGGATGGGGTGGAGAGGCTCTGATTCCACTCGGATTTCATTTCCATTTCTATGAAAATACAGATGGTCAGTTTGTATGTGTTAATGGTGAGAGGTCTGCAAATGGGAAGAAGAATACAGCAGAAATAGCGAGATAATGTTTGGGAATGTGGAAAAGAGTGAGAGCGCGCAAAGAGGGACGCCGGGAGTGAGGAGAAGAAAGTACCTGCACAGAAAGGGCGGTAGTTCTCTCCACCGTACTGTGCCATGACCCCCAGGCCGTACGCAGCTGCTTGCCTCACTTCGGGGCTGCTGTCACACACATATTGGAGCATCGGCCTTAAGAAATATTCTGCGTATTTAAAAGAGGCTGGACTACAGTGTTCTATGACATCATCAAAGATGCACAGTCCCCATTGTCTGTCTGGCCACGGTCTATGTGGACACTATAAAAGAGATGATCTTTTAAGCTTCGAGTACTGGAGTACATGAAGAACGTCAAAAGAAACTCACTATAGGCTCTCATGCAAGCGACAAGCTTACATGGATATTCCAGATACAGGCAAGGAAAACAACAGTAATAGTCACTTCTTGTGAATCCTCAAATTACAACACAGATTTAATGAAGTACAGGTTTAAAAGACTTTATGATTTTTTAATAAAATCCCACAATCTGACATCACCATATACCAGAAGAACCAACAGCAGCAGCAACGTATGTACATTTACTTCATAAAAAAGACAATGATAATGCTGTATTTAAAAAACAATAAAAGTTATGAAGATCTTAACTTTATACATCCACTCAACAGAAGTCATATGTGCCTAAATTAAAAAGAAAAAAATGCTGCACTACTAAATACAAGATTAAAAGCCAAAGCAAGACACATTTCTGCTGACTGCTTTTCATGTGTATTTTAAAAACTGAATATATAAGGCCACCATCCAGAATCTATGCTTGCTGGCTGTGTTTAACAAGGATTTTGAGGGAGTCCTCTAGCATCCACTGAAAAAAAGTAATTATGTTCTTGATTCAGCAGGGCACAGATAACCTGAAATAATGAAAAGTCATTTGTATGTCTTTGGAATGCATTCTGATTTAACTGAACGATAGAAAACCGAATTGGCAAACTTTAAGCATGTATTAAATGAGAAAATATCAAGGGCAATGCAATAAACTCGATAAAATCATGGAAACTCTTTAAGATTTCTAAGATCCATTTTAACCTGAAAGTGTGTTTTCAAGTGCTGCATTGAAATAATTTCAGGTCAACTATCTAAAATAACTGTCAAAGAGAGGTAACACTTACAATTAGGTTGACAATTAACGGGAGCAGCTGTTCAAACCATGGTAACACCTTTTCCTTGTAGCTACTGAATATTGAGTGTAAAATGTCTGACACTTTGGTCAGAATATAAACATCGTTATCATCCTAAAAACAAAAACACACACAACACCCATATGTATTAAAAGGTGTCTCCACTGTTACTGCTAACAATTAATGTTCATTTACAAAAATCTAGGAAATGCAGAAAATTAAACTACTCATCACAGTAAGGGCGCCTCTACAGCCAGGGTCGTGTTTCCCACTTGCCTACAGAAAGAGAAGTGTGGCGAGTACTGCCCTTCCTCCAAAACTTTCCCTGGAATGTACTTACATTTCACATTCTGAAAGAGAAGTGTTTTTACTTCAGTAGTATTTTTTGTTTTCTGCAAGAATGTTTCTAATTTTGGAGCAGATGGGTGGAGAGATGTGGGTTCAGTTACTGACAACACCTCATCCCTGGGAGCAATTCGTGTGTCAGCACAGGAGCACCCCGCACAGAAGAGGGATGACTCACACATGGGAGCACCCCACCCACAGGAGTGCCCTGCACAAAAGAGGGATGCCCCGCACACAGGAGCGCACCACACACGAGCGCCCCGCACCCAAGAGGGATGCCCCGCACATGGGAGTGCCCCACACAGAAGAGGGATGCCCCTCACATGGGAGCGCCCCACAGAGAAGAGGGATGCCCCGCACATTGGAGCGGCCCGCATAGAAGAGGGATGCCCCTCACAGAAGAGGGATGCCCCTCACACGGGAGGCCCCGAACAGAAAAGGGATGCCCTGCACAGAAGAGGGATGACCCCCACACGGGAGCGCCCCGCACAGAAGAGGGATGACCCCCACACGGGAGCGCCCCGCACAGAAGAGGGATGCCCCTCACACGGGAGCGCCCCGCACAGAAGAGGGATGCCCCTCACACGGGAGCGCCCCGCACAGAAGAGGGATGCCCCTCACACGGGAGCGCCCCGCACAGAAGAGGGATGCCCCCCACACGGGAGTGCCTCGCACAGAAGAGGGATGTTCAGCATATGGGAGCGCCCCGCACACAGAAGCACCCTGCACACAAGAGGGATGACCCCCCTACAGGAGCATCCCGCAGAAGAGGGATGCCCCGCACGTGTTAGCACTGGTCCACCAGGATGGCTACATGCCACATTCTGGACCGTAACTACACAGCTGAAATACATTTGATGGCATCAAGTGGTATGATGAGGAGAGAACTGAGCAAAGCAAGGTAGAGAAGACTTATCTTAACCACTGCATGTGTATTACTTATAAGGAAATTTGCATTATTCTCTGGTCTGGTAGAAAGACAGCTGTTGTTACAAAAAGACCTGCCGTTAAGCCCTCGACTTTCAGTGGTGTGTGGCTTTAGACAATCATTTAACACCTGACTTTAAGTTCACTAATCTTTAAAACGGCGAATATGCCAGCAAATAAAAAGTTGCCGAGAGGCATATATAAAAGAAAGACTAGGTGGACTCAGAAGTGCTGTGATGTGGGAGGTATTGCAACAAAAACATTCACGCGGCATCCAAAACACAAATCAGCTAATTTCAATTACTTATCCTCTAAATTAGTAAATGAAATACATGTCAGATTCTTCTGCTAAAAATTACTGATAATTACCATCAGAATGACAAATCAGAAATGAGTTAGAAACTTAAGCATTTAAAAATGTTGCAGATGCAAATGATCACATAGATTAGGTTCTGAAGGGAGTAATTTACCTCATCTTGGAGTGACTCTTCCACCTGTTCATCATAGTCTTCATCTTGTCTTTTAACTAAAACACACCCAAATAAATGTCTTTTTAAACGGTCGCCAAAATGGTCAAGGATTACATTCAGAAATAAAAGCAGGGAGAACTTACCTTGCCGTAATTCTTGATTTTTAAAATGTTCTTCGAGTTTAGCTTTCAATATTCCTCCCAATTCTTCAAAATGTTCATTATTAAGGCATCCATCTCCCATTACTTCAATGCACTAAAAGAAATTGAGGAAAGAAAGCAACCCATGAGATTCAAGTGTTTTAAGAGTCAAAAGTTAAATTCTGTTAAGAATAACACATAAACATGAGAAAAATTAACATAACTCAGTACTGTGGAAACTAACGATTAAATGAGTAGATTACACTTGCTTGGTGTATGTTACAATGATAATACTTCAAAGAAAAGAATTTAAAAAACATTTTTATTTTAAACATGTCCTGAACGGACCTTAAATGCCAGGCATTACTGCAAGGTGCTGAGGTCTCAAGGATGGAGTGACTACCCAGCTTCTGAGGAGCTCAATCAGCCCTCCTCCACACACATACAGTGCATAGAAAGGGCAAGCACGCATGGGGAGGGCACTACAGGCAGAGGAAGTAACATGCACAAAGGCCCAGGGGCATGCATGCTTTGGAAAAACAGAAGAAAATGTGAACTGTAGGAGTGTAAATGGGGATAAATGAAAGGTAATGAAGAACTTTTAAACAAAACTGTGCAGCAGACCATGATGCTGTAAACAACGGAACGGGAGTGACCAGGAATATGGGAAGAGGAGTGCCAAGTATCAAGCAAGTTCATGCCTGAGAAAAGGAGAATGAATTGGGAGGGAGAGAAAGGAGACAGACGTCGGGAGCAGACCAAAGGAGGCTATCTCAGCACAAAGAAGACATAAGAGAATATGAAGAGCAGAGGGATCTAGGAGAGAACAGGACAGAAACTAGGTGTGAGCTGGAGATGAGTTAAGATTCTGCAGCTGGATTATTAGGTAAATGATGGTGGCAACTAATCAGGACGGGACTAAAACATTAAAATAAAAAAGAATTAAACACTTCCAGTAAATAAAAAAATCACTTGTTATAAGTTCTAATTTTATTTATTTGGCAAGACTAATATATGAACACACAACCTTATACATACCTTGAAGAAAAAAATATTTACCTTTGCAAAAGAATGCATTATTTCTGAGAGGACATCTGAGTCTGGTTCTGTGCCAATGGCCTTGATTAGAGCATCACACATGAAATGCCACATCTGTGTGAGATACTCAGGACCACGAACTCTCGCACATTCCAGGAGAAGAGGCATGGATTCTGCTGCCGCCACTCGAACACGTTTTATTGTTAAGGAAACGTAATCACTGCTTTTAGACACACTTAGTGTAATCACTCTCCTCAAAAGACTGTTCTATCTTTCTGCTTACGTAAATGTTCGAGTGCTCACTGAGTGCCAGTCATATGGCCAGATTATCTGAGACTGCTATCCGGGAGCTTGTGTTAAATATAATGTGTGTATAAAAACAGACCATGGCCTCCCTGGCCATACGACTTATCTCCTGTCTTTTCTGTCCCCTACAATACAGCAATGAGTCTCGAATGTGACCTGCAAACATAGAAATGACTGCAAAAGGTTCTGGGACCCTGACAGCACAACTCAAGATGTACTCACCCCAAAATTTTATGCAATATATATTTTTTTCTTTAAAAATTTTTTTATGCCTTTATTTTATTTTTGAGAGAAAGAGACAGAGAGTGAGCTGGGGAGGGGCAGAGAGAGAGGGAGATACAGAATCTGAAGCAGGCTCCAGGCTCCGAGCTGTCAGCACAGAGCTCGATGTGGGGCTCGAACCCACAGAGTGTGAGATCATGCCCTGAGACGAAGTCGGATGCTTAACCAACTGAGCCACCCAGGCGCCCTGCAATATATATTTCTAATGGGGCGCCTGGTGCGGGGGGTGGGGGTGGTGCTCAGTCAGTTAAGCGTCCGACTCTTGGTTTTGGCTCAGGTCATGATCTCGCAGTTGTGAGCCATGGTGGGCTCCACATTGACAGTGTGGAGGCTGCTTGGGATTCTCTTTCTCCCTCTTTCTATGTCCCTTCCCCCAGCTCATACTCTCTCAAAATAAACTTTAAAAAGAAAATTTAAAAAATGTTACTAATAAATGCAACCAAAGCTATGATTCTCCTGGGAACACTAATGAAGCTCTCCTCCTGTCAGAGCCTTTTCAGTTTTCAATGAAGATAAGCTGCCCCTCCCTATCCTGTGCAGGACCTGTGAAATCAGGTCGGGAGACTTCCCTTCGCCCGATCGCATCATAGTCAGTTTCTCTTGGGCAAAAGGCATCTTCTGTAAAGGATGCCACTACAGGAAGCTGCATGAGGAACTAAAACAAAGGGACCCTGGGGTCAGGCAGATCTGGGCCCAACCACTCTGTTGGGCTGTCCCTTTTTCTTTAAACCCATCTATGAAACTGTGTGTGTTAAGGCATAAAAATGTTTCTACATGTATTAATTATGACAATCATGTTAGGAAGGAGACATTTAACATGCAGATTTATCAAAAAAGGTATCTCTAAAGTAACACACACATTTGAAATGTAGGACTAAGCCATACAAAGTTATCTGTGGGACTCTTAACCTATTAAGAAAAGTCTTAGTTTCTTAACATCACCAACAGATACTTGAGAAAAGTAGCCATAATATACAACTATGAACGTTTGCTAATAAAATATCAATCCTTAAAATCCTTTTCCTTTCCAGAAAAAGCTGTCAACTAGAAGATAGGTAACATTTTCTTCTTGTTTTTGGCACAAGCAAAAAACCATGACACTAAAGCACCTGCAAAAAATGGAAGTTTATGATTTTAAACTAGTCAGTGCAAACAATCACCGTGATGCACACCTGAGTTAACACAAAGTCAAACACTCTAAGCTGTAATTTAACTAATTCTAGAAATGTTTTGCATTAAAAAATTATAGGATATCATCATGGAAATAAAATTTCAGTAGAGGGACCATCAGTTTGACAACTTGTTCAGTGTATTCCACAAAGCCTTCCTTTAACTCTTTAGCATAGCAAACCTGAAACCAAAATATTAGAAAAGAAATCAAGACCCATGTTAGTTTTTAGGTATTACCATTTATTAAATAGCAGAATTGTTAAGGACCACAGAATGTTGTACGCTGACTACAAGTACACTTAGAGCTGCATGCAGAACTGTGAAAAGTATTGGGAAATACAAATATAAACGTAGAAAGAGCTGTGCAGAGGAAAAGGGTCGTTTGGTGACTGCAATACACACTGTCATTCAAAGACTGGAACACCCACATTTTTACTGTGTGGGAGAATTTTATAAAAGTTTCAGCACTCTGAGGTACTTCAAACGAAATGTATCAATTAAAGAAAAATACTTTAAAAAGATATAAAAAAGCCCAAATACTTAATTGTAGCACATCACTTACTCTGTAAATCTGCAAATAGGCTTATGTCATTCTGTATTAAAAAAAAATCATTTCCGCAGTGAAACAGAAAAACAATGCTGCTTTAAAAATAATTGTTTCTTGGGGTGCTTGGGTGGCTCAGTCGCTTAAGCATCTGACTCTTGGTCTTGGCTCAGGTCACCATCTCATGGTTTGTGGGATGGAGCCCTGTGTCGTGCTGTCAGCATGGAGTCTGTATAGGATTCTCTCTCCCTCTCTCTCTCTCTGCCCTTCCCTTGCTCCCATGCTCTCTTTCTCTCAAAATAAATAAATTTAAGAAAAAAAAGCTTTACTTTCTTCCACTACATTAAAAGATTTGATAATTTGGTTTAGAGATGTTACATTTCTATTTACTCTCTAGTTGAAAGATACCACAAAAATCCAAAATGGCTATGAATTATATATTACAGGCATAAATGTTTACAAAATATACTAAGTACTGATAAGAGTAAGTTTAAGAAATACAAGTTTAAATGAACTGGTGAATACAACAATGCTTTATTAATGCAAGGTAAAATTTAAGTCATTAACTTTTATTTGGGCTTACTCAACTGCTAAGTTTGTAATATACCATAATTTCTTAATTCTACCTTTAAAAAATATATATATTGTTGTCCCTGTCTGTAACACATGCTCATAAAGGGGGGAGGAAAAAAAAACCCAACCTCCAAGAAAACTTGCACACAAGACCTCCTAACACTGCAAGACATAATTACTGTAAACATTTTGGTGTCCATACCATGTTTATATTTTTTATATAACTGACATCATACCAGTTATATTTTCAGTATCATAAGCACATTTCTGTCCATTCATTCATTCAAAAAATATTCCTTGGCCATTTATCTACTATACACTAAGCACAGAACAGACAAAAACCCTTGCCCCAACATAGCTTTATATCCGCTGGGTGCAGTAATTATTATCTTCCTAACAACAGGCATTCAGGCTTTTCATTTTCGTTGTTGTTATTAGAAATACAGTGATCATGAAGTTTACCTACATGATTTCTTTATCCAGAAGTGGAAATGTTGGGTCAAAATGCTTCTACATTTTACTTTTTAAAGAATATATTCCTGCTCATCCAAATAATTTAACATCTATGAGAGGCACTCCTCTGAAATGCGTGTACGAATATGTTCTGAGAGGTTGTCAACTGAAGTCTGGTAAACACTGTACGTACTCACCAGCATCTGACACGCAGTGGACTTTTCTTCCAACCCTGCAGTTTTAATACCAAAACTTTGCTGATCTCCAAGGTTCACAAACTCCCAACCGTCATCATCACTCATATTTTCCATGTCTTGGGCTATTAACCGGGAAGAAAACAAATTCATGTTAAAAATAATTAGAGAGAGGAATTTTACCACTGTTATATCTTCACGAAGACACCTACTGTCTAAAAGCGCTACTTCGGGCTTAATTGAAGCGGTCTTCATTAAAGGGCCCATAACTACCGGAAGGTACTGCTGAAATTCTTTTCCAAGAATTTTGCACATTCTGGCCCATGCTGAGATCATGTAAGAGATCTGGGGAAAAAAATTAAAACTGATTTTAAAACAATGGGTAAACAGAAGCCATTTTCCTATTTCATACAAACAATGTTTTATTTCACATTCATAGCCCTTTAGGCAGAAAGTACATTTTCTTTCATATACTTAAAACATTCAGAAACAACAAAATCACTGTGAACCTCTACCCTGGGATACAGAGAGCAGGTGAGGCAAAAGAGAAAGACCAGAACTGTGTCTTATTTTTTCTTACTTTCAAGAAGCAATATATAATTTTCTCTAATAGCATCTGAGTCAAATAAATAAAATCCACTTAACCATTTTAACTCCCAGGCCCTACATTTTCTGAAGACAAGAACATATTTTATCTGACTGTATCTCCACTGCCTAGCATTTCATTCATTAAACATTTATTAACACCCTAGAAACAAAACATCCCTTTCTCCCAGCTGTTTTAGTTTTCTGTGTTAAGTGCCCGGGTGTATGTAAGACACCTCTTCTACTCCTGTGTTTACATAGTCTTAATCACCTGCAAACTACCTGCAGAGAATCTAGTTCTAATTCATCATCCCCATAACCCAGAAAGTGATTTTTTCACTAATGTATCTATCTCACGTGCGTATACACACATACTCTCCACACCTACTCTAAACAAACACACACCAAAAAAAAGAAAAAAACCAATCTAAGTTCATGGGAAATAATTACAGCATGGCCATGTAAAGTCCAAATATAACCCAGCAGTTATTTATGGAGTGCCTGTTATTCATTAGGCATTGTGAATACTATTAGGACCATGACACACACTTACAATTTACAACACAGTGTCGTAAGGACCCACTATCAAGACTTACACTAGCCTTGAAATATGAGCAGGGATTAGTCAGGCTGCGTGGGGCAGGGGTGAAATGTTTGCTCACAGGCAGAACGAAAAAAGCAGAGCATGTTTGTGGGAAGTCATGTGGCAACGAGAGGGCCGAGAGATGTCCAAATGGAGATGTCTAGTAAGGTGTGGGATCACCTTACTAGAATTGAGAGAAAGACCTGGCAGTTACATCATACAGACGAAAACTGAAGCCATGGTGTGGATGACACTGCTCAGGAGGTTAAAGGGGCCTAGGACAGAACCCTAAGAGCACAAAAAACTCCCAAAAAAAAACAAAAACAAAAAGCCGGAGTCAGGGGAGAGGGGCAGCTAGACCAGACTGAGAAAAAGATGACCCGAGAAGTAGAAGGAAAGCCAGTGAAGAACATCTCTGCAACCAGGAGTTATCTCAAGAAAACTATACTAGACGGTATATAAAATTATACTAGACGGCATATAAAATACTAGACGGTATAAAAAATATAAAATTATACTAGACGGGTCACGGCGAACATGTGAGAGCTGCTTTACCTGGGGATCATCGTCTTCCATGTCGCTGAAGTCTGTCTGGGTCTTCAACAGGAGCTGCATCACATCTGATGCATCCTGCATGAACTGGAAGAAAATATTTGGGAAAATCAACACCAGTGTTGCTCAGGGCCATCAGAACAGAGAGGTGCTTACTGCTACCCAATTTTGTTTCTTGTACAATAACAAAACTTTCCAAAAGAAAATCTACTACATTTCCCACATGTCCCTCAAGACAAGAGTGTTACACTGAAAAATTTTCATCTATATTGCACACACTTAGTGCTCTTTCTAGAAAAATAGATTCTCCAGTGAAGGTCAGGGGAACTACAGTATAAAGGTATTCTAATGAGATCAAGTTTTGGCCTACAGTTTATGTATTTCCAGCAGTACAGAAAGAATGCAGAAAATCCAGAAATCTAGAACATCCAAATCCAGAAAGAAAACTTGGATTGCTCCCTAGAAGTACAGGATTTTCCTGTAAAACTCTGTGTAGTTCTGGCAATCCCCGCTGTGTAAACAGGCAGTGTTTCAGAGACAGTTTGAAAATCAGAGTAGGAACATGAAAGTGTTTTATTGGTTAGGTTCTCCGTATTTGACAGAAAATAATTTCTAAGGTAAAGTTAATACTGATGCTGGTTTTTGAGGAGACCAACCAGAGAGGTTCTAAAGTTGATAGTTCGGAGGATCAGAGCGTGAGGGGTCAATGACAGGGGGACTTCTTCTGGATCAGCTTTGACATTCTGATATGCTGGCTGGAAGAAAAATACATCTGCCAGTGGTCCTTGCTGATTATTTTCCGAAGAGCTCTACACACAAAGATTTCTCTTAGGACACTTGATGCTTTGTGCATTAACAAGAAAGTAAGTAGAATGTTACCAAGTGTGTGTTTAAATGAATGAAACTAAACATAGGATCTTGAACTCCACATGCCTCCCAGGAGATAGATTATACATGTGGTAGGAAAAGGGGGAGGTTTCAAGAGCATAAATGAATTAAGAAAAAAACCTTAATATTAACGCTGAAAAAATGAATTTCTATATAAAGCTGGAATGACAGGCGAGTAAGATGAAGGAAAAAAACAAGCATCCAGAAAACCATTTACCAGAAGGGAAAGCCCTCTAGTACCACCCTCAATCCCTCCATAGCCAACCGACATAAATTCAGCCGTCTACAAATCACTTACTTTTTCCTTCCCAACAGCTAGACCAATGAGGCTGATGCACTCAATAGTTTTTCCTCTGAGAAGTCTGAGTTCCTTCTGAACTGCGTTCTCGACAATGTGCTTTAGTGATGGCATAAATAAGTCATAGTAGGGGACAAATTTTTCCTCTGCGGTATCTGCAACTGATGCGATAGATGTCACAACTTGTTCCAGAACTAACTTGGTGCCTTTCTGAATCAACTAGGAGAAGGAAGACATACAAAATAAATCATGCAAACAAGAAACTGGAAGAAATACCTGCTCCAAGTTCTCACAGACTTCTCTGAAACAGCCAGCTGAGACCACCCTCCAGCAGCCAGAGCAGAGACCGTAGGTTCCGGAGCAAATTAAAGAATCCCTGCGGAACTACTGAGGTAGGATCTCCTCTCTCTTCTGTTAACAGAACGCTCCTTGCTCATGTCTGCTTTAACTCCAGGCAGCTAGTTCTCGAGCACAAATCTGATTCCTTTTCTAATTTTTGTATCCCCGCTTAGTATCTGTATGTCATGGTCCTTTTACCTCATTTACTCCCATACTTACCTCGCACTCTGTGCTGTCCTACCACACAGGAGAGTCCCTTTCATGGTCCATTCCTCTATCTTCTCATTTGACTATCCCCAGAAGGTAGCACTAATGACCCCACCGGAGCCAGAGCTCTAGCGAACTATTTCACCGTCTTGGTGAAACACATGAGCTCCCTTTTCTCCTGCATTAGAGACCTACAGGGTTCTCTGAGCTGGCTAGTAACAAACACTGGGTACTTGCAGCCGGGCTCATGCTGTCACCTGGTAACATTACTTTCTAATCCTTGAGGACAAGCACCTGACCCAGGGACTAATCCAGACTTGTTTCATTCCCCCTCATCAACTCCAGCCACTCTGAGCAGAGCTCTCTCCCCCTGCATGACCACTTCCACTGCCCTGTAAGAGGGTAACTTACTCCCTTCTTCTGTATCTGCTCCACGTTTTGGGTCTTGACCTACTTCTCATCTCAGAGGAATGTTGTTCCTCATCAGCTACCTTCTCTTTGCATAACTCTTGCTATTCACATACTATAACCTCTTCCCCATGCTGTCTTAGCAATTCCTTCTTTTAGTCTTTAAAAAATCCGACCTGTAGCCCCTTTGGGATAAGGGGATGCAACAGAAACTCTATTTACACTTCAGTCCTCTACCCAAACCCACTTGTAAAGTCATGTTTGATCCATCTGTTCCTGATTCAACCAAAACACTCATCTGCCTTCAAAGGGGGTCTACCCGTCTTCAGATTCACTCCTGTTCCTTCTGGTCTGCTGTCACCGGACACTGAACACCCGCCCTGTTTCAAAAGCCCCTTTCTTTGCCTTCGAGACACTGTATTTTGTCTCCACCCCGTTCTTTAGAACATGACTACCCGAAGTGTGGTTTGCTAACTCTGACTAGTTCATAATGAATTGATGTGTGAAAATTGAGTTACGGTAGCAACTTTACTTGTATAGCAATTTGACAGTAACTTTATGTCTGCTCAATAGTTTTTTTTAAAAAGGCTTTTATTTGTCCTTTTTATTCATTTTACAACAAACTGAGCCTAAATCTTTGCCTTTCTCACTTGCATCCTCTCCTTCTCACACATTGAGTCCCTTAGGTTGCATTTCTTATTTAAGCTCTCACCTAGCCAGGCCTGATTTTAAAAATTCAACCTATTTAACGCAACAATGACATTCTTTCTCATCTCTCTACTTCTGTCATCCAGGTGAGAAGAATGGCCAACATTTTTACTTATCTTTCATCTTTTTTTTTAAGTTTATTTATTTATTTTTGATGGGGGGCAAGGAGAGAACAAGCAGGGGAGGGGAGAAGGAGATGGAGAATCTCAAGCAGACTCAGCACTGTCAGCACAGTGCCTGACGTGGGGCTCGAACCCACAAACTGTGAGATCACGACCTGAGCCAAAACCAAGAGTCAGACACTTAACGGACTGAGCCAGGCGGGCGCCCCCTCCTCTCTTTCATCTTTTAAATTCAAATTGGCACAAACTTACTGCTTCCTGAGAAATGCCTTTTAGAATCATCTTCCTTCCCCCCCGCCAAGTTCCACTATTACCATCCAAGCTCTGTGAACAATAATCATGACAGTCTTAAATTTTCTCCCGTTTTGTTTATGCCTCACAACGCTACCAGGCTAATTTCCTACAATCACATTATCAGGATTTCCTGCAACAGTTCAGAACAAAATCGTTCTTCCAAATTTACACAAATCAGAATTCAAAATAATGGCCTTGTTTTCAAGGCAATTCATATACTGATTTTACCTAACCTTTAGGCTATAACTTCCTTCCCAATTCCAATGTTGGCCTATTCTCTGGTCAAGACTGAATTATTCTACTTCAAACAGCCTAACTTTCTATTCTTTATGGCCAGGCTGAAAAGTCTTTCTCCAGGTCTTACCTACTAAAATAACCTACATTAATCTCTAAATGGGAACTTAAAGACCTTGAAAACCTACCTCTTGAAGTTTAAGTACCATGATGGAATGTAGATGTTTCACCAAATTGTCTAAATATGGGATAAGCAGTGACTTGGGACAGTCCTCAGTGAAGTTAATGAGAGCGGCAGCAGCGTGGGCCTGCACTCGCTGATTGCCCTGGTCTTCCATGGTCTGCAACAGGGCCGCGATCACCTGGAAAGCAGAATCAGGTCAGCGTACATTTTGAAACACCACATTTCCAAGCACACACATAAAATGACATGCCTCATCTTAAACTTAGTTTGAGTGTTTGAGGCTTTGTTACTTACTTTCTCATGAAATTTCTTTTGGAAACCAGGTGCAAAATCTGTTGCCATCTGTCCCACGGCATTACAGGCTGCATACCTTACTCTTGGATGCTGGAATAGGTGACTTTGTATAAGTAAAGGTAAGGGGCTCCCACATGAAACTACAGTAATAATCATGAATCAGATATGTGCTGGTACTTACTGGATCCTGAAGGAAAAGCAAAACAAAATTTACTATCTCATTTAAAATTCCTTCCATTTGCTGGTGGCAGCCTTCACCAATGGCAGATAAGGCCATTAATCCCGCATGCCGGTATTTCCAGTCAGCTGCAAAAAAGAATTACACATGAAAGAACAGTTAGCCAGTACAAGCGTGTCATTCTGGTAGTTAGAAGTATAAAAAAGCTCTCCTTATTGAGAAAAGACCACCAAAATATTTTTATACATTAATTTGAAAAATGAACAGGAAAAAGTGCCTGACTGGACTATTTCATTGTGGTAATGGTTATGTCAGATGAGCATTTCTATTCCAAAAGTAGTGCAAAGGCAACAGGAAAGCCAAGAGCTTATTAGTATTTATACCAACTACTGAAAATAATCCTTCCCCCCCCAAGATTTACCATTAGCAATAAACACCTGGATTTTATGCCACACACTATTTGCTGAATATAGATTCACTGTTTTCCAACCACGGAAGTTCACATTTCTTTAAAAAGAACAAAAGCCATGGAGAAAAGATGCTTTTAAAGAATCTTAATGTAACAATATGGTGAATGAATATACATGAACTTTATTTGTATTCTAATATTACTAATGGCTATTTGGCTTTAGACTAATTGAATATCAGCTAAGCAGTATTTATTTGACTGAAACTTCATATCATATTCTAATATATAATTTCCCTTAATCTCATTTCTAAGCGTTTATGCTCATTACGTTATTGTTCCCTGTAAGCGGTTTCACATAACTTGTAGTACAAAGCAAGATAAAAATAAATACAGAAAGCCAATATCTGGGTAAAGCAGTGGTTCTCAAAGTGAGGCCCAAGAACCCTGGGACTACTGTCCTGATAATATTCTTTCACTCATTCTGAGGGTCCAGTGGAGTATTCCAGGGATTACAACACATATATGGTCCACTGAGACTGAATGAAGAAGCAGAAATAAGAACTCAGCTAAGACACTTAAAGATATTTACAAAAATGCGTAAGACATTCTTCTAACATATTTTTGTTTTGGAAGAGTCACTCTTCATGAAAAATGTTATTTCTGTTCACATGTAATGGGTTTATTATTGTCATTTTTAAATGAACATTTTAAATGTTTGTTTTCATCTTTAATAATACAGTGATATAATCCACATAAATGAAAGCATTCTAGTATCTTCAGTTAATTTTTAAGAGTGTAAAGGGATCTTAAAAACACAGTTTGAGAACCACTGGCATAAGAGTTAACTAAAGTTGTAGAAGAGTCCAAAATTATATCAGAATTAATAATTTTTCAAGATGAACTCCATTGTGACATTCTACTATAAAGAATTTTTTTTTTTTTTTTGAGAGTGCACCCACGCACCCTGCAGGAGCAGGGAAGGGGTAGAGAGAGGGAGAGAGAATCTTGGGCAGGCTCCATGCTTAGTGCAGAGCCAGACACGCGGCTCGATCTAATGACCCCAACTTTGAGATCATGACCTGAGCTGAAATTAAGAGTCAACGCTTAATGAACTGAACCACCCAGGCACCCCTCTACTATTATAAAGAACTTCTGAAAAATTCCTAATTTTGCTGTTAAGTATGAAAACTTTATTATTATTAATGACATTATTAAATACTTACTTTTAATTTATTTCAATTACTCAATATATCTTTAAGTCAGAATTTTTCAACTGAGGAATAATCATCCTAAGAAATCAATAAATCAGATGCTAATCTTTGCATATTGGATTTACCATTTTTGTTTTTTAATGTTTACTTATTTATGAGTGGGGGAGACATTAGAGAGAGAGGGAGACACAGAATGTGTGGCAGGTTCCAGGCTCTGAGCGATCAACACAGAGCCCATCGCAGGGCTGGAACCCATGAACTGTGAGATCGTGACCTGAGCTGAAGTCGAACGCTTAACCGACTGAGCCACCCAAGTGCCCTGGATTTACTAATTTAAAGAAGAGATGCAATAAATACTTACTGATACAGAAAGATGTCCTTATTTGGATCAGAGAAAAAAAAAAAAAAAAAAAAAAAAAGCTGTCTGTATATCCCTAACAGGCAAGAGTTCCTGAAAGTATGTTCAGCAGAATGTGATGGTATGCTATGAGGATTTAGAAGTGATTTTTCTCCTTTAAATTTTGCTGTTTACTATTTAAAGCAAAACCAGTAAAACTATCTTTAAAAATAAAGTGGGGCACATGTAAAGTTACTAGGAGATACATATCAGTGGCCAATGTTTAAAGCACTTTTCACACACATTAGGTACATCTTTGGATATAATCCCAAGCATGGGTATACGGCAAGCATCATTCTTCCCTCTTTTACAAACAAGGTAATTAAGATGCAGAAAATTTGCTCAAAGCCATACAGTTAATAATAACAGATCTTTATTAAGAGTTCACTGCCATATAAGAAAGCCTTCTGCATCCAGCTAGTTACCTGTAGCAAGCAGAAACTTAAGAGCCAAATTCTTTAATTACAAATCACAACTACGTCCACAACTGATCTGAAGACCCCCATCAACCAATGGCAAACCAGTGACTGTGCAATCTTTAACGTCTGTAGGCTACTTTCTTCATCTTAAAAATGGAAAAGCTAGATTCTTTCTAGCAGCTCTTATAGCTTAAGCAATCTATGAAGCTGTCTCTATTCCTTTGGGGGGGGGACTCAAAAAGTTGAGAAGCTAAAAAAAATGGGGAAAACTGGGGCGCCTGCCTGGGTGGCTGAGTCGCTTAAGCATCCGACTCTGGACTTTGCCTCAGGTCATGATCTCAGTCTGTGGGATCGAGCCTCCCAACGGGCTCTGTACTGTAGGCACAGAGCCTTCTTGGGATTCTCTTTCCCCCTCTCTCTGCCCCTCCCCTGCTCATGCTCTCTCAAAATAAACCGTTAAAAAAAAAAGGGGGGGAGAACACTACTTATTTAAGACCCATATATACAATCACACCATTAAAAAGAGTTAATTGTTTTGGACCATGACTTTTGAGGAGAATTTTATAGGATAAGAAAGAATTAGGTAAACTGCATAATGGACTATAGTTCTCAACAGTTCCTTTAATTTGAAGGTGGTACTATGGTATTACTCTGCTTTACTATTTTAAGATCTTCCATCAATTGTCTGATCCTCAAGTATGTCTCTTGTAACGTGCCCTATAGATAGGACTATCCAATCAAGTAAACCAGAATTTTTGTGGAAGACTATATGCATTAAGCATTATTTGTATCAACAGAAACAATGAACATTTAATGGGGTATTACAGAATGCTATGAGGGAGCTATTCCGTGGTGACGGTATACCCTGGGGTAAAAGCTTAACGGTGCGTCTACATAGTATGTTCACATTGTTTTAAAAACTGCATATATGCAGGTCAGAGAAAAGTCTCAGAGAACAATGAACAGTGGCCACCTATAAATCTAATAAGTTAAGGGACTTTCACAGTTTATACATTTCTGTTTTTGAATTTTTTTTAAAAAATCAAGCATGGGGTGCCTGGCAGGCTCAGTCAGTGGAATGTGCAACTTTTGATCTCAGGATTGTTGAGTTTAAGCCCCATAGTGGGTATAGAGATTACTTAAAAATAAAATCTTAGGGGCACCTGGGTGGCTCAGTCAGTTAAGTGACCGACTTCAGGTCAGGTCATGATTTCACAGTTTTTGGGTTCAAGACCCGTGTTGGGTTCTGTGCAGATAGCTCGGAGCCTGGAGCCTCCTTGGGATTCTGTGTCCCTCTCTCTCTGCCCCTCCCCAACTTGTGCTCTGTCTCTCTCTCTCTCTCTCTCAAAAATGAACATTAAAAAACTAATTAATTAATTAAATCTTAAAAAAACATAAAAATGTAACTAACATGTATACAACAATTTTTGATATGGATATAAATTACAGGTACAGAAGCTGACAAATGACCAAATACTTGTTATGGAAACAGTAAGAGAAATAGAAGTGGCTTCTCTTTTTTTTCTTCAAAGTTTATTTTTGAGAGAGACACAGAGAGCGTGAGTGGGGGAGGAGCAGAGAGAGGGGGAGAGAATCTCAAGTAGGCTCTGTACCTCCAACACAGAACCCGATGCAGGGCTCGAACCCACAAAATCATGAGATCATGGGGCCAAAACCGGGTCGGATGCCCAACCAACTGAGCCACGCAGGAGCCCCAGAAGTGGCTCCTCTTCTGATTATATATTTTTATATATAAAAGACAGTGGCTAAGGAAGATCACATGAATCAAACGTGCTAATATTTGTAAACATTAAATAATGATGTCTTATTTAAATTAAAACCTAGGTATTTCTGGCTAGGGAGAAAATCTATGGTTTCTCCTTGATACTGTAATTATTTCCTATGCATTGAAGCCAGTTCTATAGAAGAAGTTTATTATCTGCAGTAGTGACAAAAAACATTCTTTAGCATAAGATTGGATGATTCCAAAGAGGACTAAATAGAATTTTATCAGTATTATACAAAAATTAGGCTAAACATTGGATATTAAAAAGCAAAGAAAGATGAAGTCTAAGCATCTGTCGGTTTGAGACTTAGAAAGCCCCATGCACTACGCTGGCATCTGCGGGGGAGACACAGCTTACGATTTTGGAGCATCTGCATAATGTGTTCCTTGATCATCGGCAGCACTAGCTTCCCACCAAGTCCACAGGCCATTCGGTCCAGGGCGCTCTCACCAGCAACCGCGTTGCTGCACACAAAACCAAAGAGTGTATCCAACGTGCTCAACATACAGAAGAATAATGCACCGTGCACACATATTACTAACATGCTATGAAACTAAGGTTGAGAAAGACCAATTTTAGCAATCTTTCAAGTGTATGAAGTTGTGGGTTAAAAATCCTCAAGAAAAGAGGACACATTTCATGATTCAGTCACCATGATGTAAAAAGTCCTGTCTCAATCTTAATTTTCAAGACTTTGCTCTTTCTTTCCCTCTTCCTGCACACAGCCCTCACCGGCTAACACTCAGCTTTGATGCTTGCAAGACTCAGGGAAGTGAGACGAGTGTGCAGGAGAGCCTTGTTGCCTCATTTCCTGGACACACATCCTTCAAACTCCATCAACAGACTGAACGGAGAACACTGAAAGCGGTGCTCGGACTCAGGGATGCCTTCTCTGCTGTGAACTTATCTATTTTTAAAGGAGTACAAACTGCAGAGCTAACATTTATGCACCGGGGAAACTCAAGTCCAGTGTTTTCACTGAAAACGGAAGAAACTTGGGCCGAAGAGACTTTTGCCCTGGCTTTGAACTGTAAGATTAGCAGTGAGTTTGTCATGGGATCATCTTCAACTGTCCAGTGAAGAGGAGACTATAATGATGAAGCTATAAATGATTTTTAGAATATATCTAAACTCATTTTGAATATATTTATGACCTATTTACTCCCAAATATAATCTTATTCAACTAGCCCAGAAAAAGTAGCTTCGTAAGCCATAAAATTGTAAGTGCCTTTTACAGGGCAAATTAAAGGCGAAGGAGCAGCACATTACAGTAACTCAACCAGGGAAAGGAAACCCCATCTGAGCCTGGTTTTCTCTTCAGCCGTATGAGGTAATTTCCAGTGAAGGATTATTTTCATATACTTCAAAATGGCATTTAAGCCAGAGTAGTCATTTCTAATAATGGGACTAAGTCGCAAGAGGCACCGTACCTTCTGTAAGCCAAATGTCTTTCATTTTACCGAATACCTCTTACAGTAGCTTTAACCAACTACCAGTGTTTCTGGCCAATACTGTTCAGCGATTTGATAAAGAGAATATGATACACTGGCAAGAGTAAGAGAAATGGCGTTAAACCTCGGTCTACAGATGGGCTATATAAACCCTGGACAAATCACTCAAACCCCCTCTCCATTTTTGACTCTACCTGAGAATCTACCTGTAGGACCACTGAAAGAATCAGTTAAAATCACAGAGTTCTAAAGTGCTACTTCTCATATGCATGTCAGAAGAGGCCATCACCCCCACCGAACAGTGAACACAGGTTCTGGTGGACTTCTCCGTTAGGAATCTCTATTCATGAGGGCCTCTGACGCCTAAGACAGTAGCTCCGGTGTCACAGTAACCTAGTGCACAAATCTTGCCACTGTTTAAATCTTGCCACTGTTTCCTCTCTAGCCTAAGGTTAAATTGAATGAAATTGGGAAAACAGGGCATTTTTCAGAGAACGGTGTGGAAACAACTATTCTAAGTGAGGTCCATGCATATAAAGGCATTTTTCACGTTAAAGCTTCTTTATACAGATATTAAGATACTCTGACTAAAAAAAAAAAAAAAAAAAATCTCGAAGAAAATTCAGAGTAAAATGAGGTAGAAAAGATGGCTACTTAACTGAAAATAAATAAAATATAATTTATAAAATTTTACACAGGAAGCCTCAGTGTCCATATTTCCAACTTATAAGTTTAACTTTAGATTACAGAATACAGTGGGAAGACATGGGCCCTGGAACCCTAAACTCTCGTCACCACCGGAGCTCTCTCCGTTCTGAAGGAGCCTCCACATAGCCGCTGGCGCACGCGATTACCTGTCAAAGTCATCATCTTCCAGCTCATCTGCATTCGCCCAGTCCTCGTCCTCTTCAAGATCGACCATCATTGCTAACATCTGAGGAACTAAAGCAAATCATCATTTCACACCTGAAGACTGTAGCTTTTTTATTTTATCAGTATCACCATTTATGAACAAGAATTTTAAGAAGTAAGAAAGGATTTACTTTGCCTCTAAGAGACAGAAAAATTATTTGCCTGTGCCCCCAATATCTATCTGGTTTGTTAAATTTTAACCTTTTTGCCCCATTCGCTTTAGACCTTGTTCTTGTTAAGAAGCAACACTAAGGACAAAAGTCAAATTTCCTAGATCTTATTACACTATTTTACTCACCAGAGGTGAGCACTGAATAAAACCAATGCTTCTCATTCCCAAACTGTTTTTACACTTGAACTACAGATTTCCCTATATACATAATACAGCACTATTTCAAGATTTCATTTTTTACACAATAAATGGTACCATACTACATGAATCCTTTGGCAATTTGCTTTCTTTTCAACACATATGGATTTCATTTTAATTACTTCACAGTATTCCATTATGTAAACACACTATTCTATTCTGTTGATGGACATTTTGGTTGTTTCCAATTTCCTATTAAAAATTTGCTTTGGTAAGATTTCTATACACGTATAGAAATGTGTGAGTTCAGAGCATGAAATTGTTACAGATTATCTTCGGTAATAGTAAGAAAGACTAACTGCTCTGCAGAGTGGTCCCACAAACGTGCACTCATTCCTAGAGGAAGTTTAAAAGGAGACCGGTCTTATTTCACCACAACGTGTGAAGTGCCCTGAAGCTGTACGAGTCCTGTCTGCTCAACACCTGTCATCAACACTCGATATTGTCAAACTTTCTGACAACTTGGGACTCCACAATTACACTGGTGTTTGAGACCGAGAAGCGCTCATTAGCTAGTCCAGACTCCTCCTTTGTGAATTTCCAGTTCCCCAGCCTTCGTCTATTTTCTAGATACTTAAACTTTGTTGACTCTGTGCACTGCAGCTATTTTTCCCAAGTCTGCAGCTTATGTTTTAATTTCACTTATGGAGTATTTGGTCAAAAAATCATTTTAGTTTTTGCAAATTTAGCAATGTTTGCTTCTGTGGTTTGTGATTCAGTCTTAAAAAATATTTTTCTATTATCAAGCTTTACTCATAAAAATGATTATTTAGGTGTTTAAACAACTCCAAATTAGTTTTTATAGGATATCCGAGGTTGGGATATATTTTTGCCATAGAAATGCCCTTTGATCAATTATCTTTTTTTTTCAATTATCTTTTTAAGTCAGCTTTGTTTCCATGTGAGTGGATCTGCTCATGTATCTTTTTGTTTCCTACGATTCACTGTCTACACCTGTGCCACCAACCAATTCTAATCTTCATAGCTGAGAGGGCAAGCTCTCCACTACACTCGTCAAAATTGTCTTGGCTACTTCAGGCCCTGTGTTATTCCACATGAATTTTAGGATCAATCTTATCATGTCCAACTCTATTGGGATTCTGACTGAAATTGTATTAATTTATAGATTAATTTCAGAAGAACTGATATTTAGTTCTTCTCTGAGTCTTTCAACATGTTATATCCAATTTCCCCATAAAGGTCTTCTATGTCTTTGGATTTGTTTCCAGGTACCACAAGTCTTGCCTGCTATTGTGAGATTTCAAGATGTCTGCAGCATAGCCACCATCCACATAAATATGTACAGGGATGTATCCCTCCAGACTCATCTGTTTTGAAAGGACATCATATTCTCAACAAATCTGTAAGCTCACACAATTCTCAGCAAACTCATCCAACAGCTTTTCCACATGAACACAAATTATTTAAAGACCTTTGACTTACTAGTCTGTGCAACAATATTGGTATGTTTTCTTAACATAGCAGCTGCAGTCTCAGAGAGGGTCACGATTACTTCAAGGGCGAGCTGGCGTTGCATATTATTGAGGCTAGTGTCTCCACACAACTACAAAGAAAATGTATTTGTATACACTTTGAAGTTTAGATTATTCACTGAAAATAATAAACAGAACATTTACTGAAGTATTAAATTTACCTTTAGACTTAGCTGTAAAGTAGCTTCTAA
This sequence comes from Cryptoprocta ferox, assembly GCA_028646485.1. NCBI lineage: Eukaryota > Metazoa > Chordata > Mammalia > Carnivora > Eupleridae > Cryptoprocta > Cryptoprocta ferox. Next base: position 120,526,509 of record CM053574.1, on the reverse strand, counting down.
ATGAGGACGTAAATACTTTGGAACAGTATCTGCAATCTCAACGAGGGACTTTAAGACCGAATCATCATTCTGGTAGCATGAGTCATTCACAGCCTGGAAAAAATAAAACAGAAAAGGAAAAAGGTCTGTGTTCAAGAGTCACTTTATAGATGCCTTACTGCTAAAACATTAAAAGGCAGACAACAAAGCGGCACAATCGAAGACTGTTTTTCGCTAAATAATAACTTAGCAATCTACAGAACAAAATTTCACCTACAGTCACATGTACACCTTCCTTTTGACTAATGTCAACTAGAAACATATAAAGATTTAAATCTAATTATAGTAACCAGCACAACAAACTTGAGGCTGTCAAGAAATTCTTAACTAGAAGGAATCCCTTTCCTCTGTCCTTCCAACATCCACGTCCTAGTCTTTTTCAGACATACAATAAATACTAGACCCTAGGACACATTTCCAGTGTCCAATATTACTCAACTTATTTCTCTATGATATCAGGCTGGCTCACTGTGGTATTTAAGTGTACATTCTGTATCTACCACTGCTTATTTCAGAGTGACAACTCCTAGAAGTTTTGGCTAACATTTTAACTTACTCTAAATTCAAGTAAAGAAAAATCTAATATTAGACTTCAACAGTTGAGTAACCCAAAATTTTTAGGTAATAAATGACTAAAATGATAGAATGGAAAAGTTAATGTTTTTTGTCATTGACCTAAACTATCTTTTCAGTTTGAAAGCACTGGGAGAAAAGTTTCTACTAAATCCTACAAAATTACTCTGAATCATGTACAATTCACATAGGATTTTTTAGTTTTAGCTCTTGTGAATCCTCTCTAACCTGGTAGTTCTCCAACAGGACACTATTTCCCCCAGGAGTTTTCTTGGTTGTCACAATGGACTGAGGAAGGGCAAAGGCCAGGGTTACTACATGTCCTGCATCTGTGACACAAATGCTTATGAGGAACTCACAGGACCTTCTTACCATGCATCTCACATGATCATAAATGTCATTTACTTCTAAAAATGAAAAACTCATTTAAAATGATCTGAACCTAAAACCTAACTTACAGTTAGGTTTTGTCTGGTTTTAATGTACCATGATTCCCCCCACCCCCAAATGTAAATACTGTATAAATCAAGAATGAATACATACTTTGTTCTGTCCAGAACTTTACCATTTCTGGAAACCAAATCATCAGTAATAACAGCATTTGTGGTGTTTGCCTTGCCAATGAGACCTACCAGTCCACATGTTTAGCTCCTGGGTTTGTATAGATCACTTAAAAATCACCTAGTCTTGGGATGCCTGGGAGGCTCAGTTGGTTGAGCATCCAACTCTTGATTTCGGCTCAGGTTATTATCCCAGGGTCATGGGATCGAGCCCTGCACAGGCTTCCATGCTGAGTGTGGAACCTGCTTGAGATTCTCAGCACCCTCCCCTGCTGCCCCTCTTCCCTGCCCATGCATGCTCTAAAAAAAATTAAAAATCACCTAGTTTACTATGTTTTCCATTGTAGTCACACCCTACCATTTATATATTAAAAACCATGCCATTTTATTGTATATTACTTTCTTATTTTTTCTTTGTATTATAACTTAGGGCAATATATTTTTATTTTTAAAACTTGTGCATGTATGTAAGTCCAATACCTATGCATTTCAGTATTTCAAAATAGAATATGCAAAGTTACAAAATCTGGGTCTAACAAGGTTGACAGTAATTTCTCTAACTTACCCAATCATATGTTATGCTCTGATTGAGGCAGATGGTATCCCTAAAATAATAACACCCTTGGGATCCAAAAGTGACAATTAGCCACAAACTATTTATAGTACAAACTATTATAAGCCCCGGGCGGGATTAAGAGTAAAGACTACAGTCCGATTCGGGTTTGAAACATGGTTCCATCACTTCCTGACACTGTGACCTTGGGCAAAGTTTCTTATCCTCCCCTCTTTAGTTTCTCCTTATGTAAAATAGGCATTACATTTCATAGGTTTTTTGGGTTCATTCATTGGTAATAACCTGTGTGATTACTTAATAAATTACTTATATCATGCATTATGGAAAACTTTAGAAACCCTAACCTCGGTATTTTAAGAGACTAAGAGTCTATGAAAGGCAAGAGATCTAAGTTCAATGGGGACAGAGATTCCCTCTAGGGCCTCGTGCTAGCACACAGTAACCAACAACTTGACAGAATAAATGAATGCACTCGAGAATTCTGATGAGAATTTGAAACTACAGAAAACCAAAAAAAGGATATAATTATCACTTATTTTATACTGTTTTCTTACCTGTAAGAATCCGGGTAACAAGTCTGCAAAATGTTTGAATAGAGCAACATTATGCTCATTTGCAAGTATAAATGCAGCTGTAGCTCTAGCAGATAATGTCCTGATCTAATATGAAGACAGTAAAAAAGGTCAAAACATGAGAAGTTATTGATGGATGCAAGGTCAAGATTTCTTACTCAAGATGAAATTTTTCTTCATCAGTAAAACTAGTATTTGTATTTTACAGCATTAAAACTAAAGATAATCTCCAAATATGTAAATCCCTTTCACAAGTTAAATGTTATATTAAATTAGGTGTTAATATTAACGGAATTGAAATAATTTACCGATGGATGTTCCTGATCTTGCATACACTGAACTAACATCCGTTTGATAACGTCTAAATAGTGCTGCTGTTGGTTCCCAAAAATTCCAGGAAAGTTCCTAAAAAAGATTCAAAGCACCCTTTAAAAATGACATATTTCAGTAAAGTATCAGCTAGAACATCTAATGTTCTTATCTAACCTTAAACATCAGCCTGACTTTAAGTGTGCATTAACCCTGAAGGCTGAACACCATCTACCCATCCTCCAAGTAATCCTCTTTGGGGATTGGGCAAATGGCAACAAACATAACAGAGAGGATTATGCTGGGGCAGAGGTGACCCAGGTGTGCACACACTACTCAGCAGCCCATCCCAGCCCTGTGCTTTATCCTTATCACTCTTGTCCCTGTAGGAAGCTGACCTGGAGTGCAGGTCTGGACAAAAGCAAGTATGAGGCTACAGACGGTAGCTGCAGTCACCGAGCTGCCTGACAATCTGCCCCTGGGCTCAGTAAGTGACCCAAGCAGTCCCAATTCTGCTCTACTTTAATGTAGCTAACAAGTACACTCAATACTTGCAATTAATTCTCTACTCCGGGTTGCCTATATAAATGAGATCCAGCTGACAAACTAAGTAGAAAATGGTATAATGTCTACCCTCATCCTCTTCTGATGTCCTTTCAAGGTAGATATTTTTTAAGAGGTATATAATCTTGAAAAGTTATAAATCCAATTATATTTTTAACGTATAACTATAACACCAGAAAAAATTTTTCTTAGTGCAGATAATCTTTTAATCCTAAACTTAGACCATTTGCTTATAAATATACAGGATTTTATTAAAATAGTGTATTTTTATACAGTTTGGTCACAGAAGACCAAGGAAACAATGGAGGTTCACCAGCCTTTCCTTTCTTCTTCAAGATTTCATCATTAAAGAGCCTTCTAAGAGCCTTCTAAAAGATACATTTAATACTGTGTCAATCTCCACATACAGGAAAAGAAACCATCTTTTTTGGAATCATAAAAGACAAAGGATAGAAAATAGATGGCAGAGAACCACTGTGTACAAAAAGGATAATAAGAAATTAAAAGCTTTGTGATTTTTCAATTTATTTCCAACACAAATAGAAAGGCATCTAAAGGCATTTTTAACGTCTAAAAAGTCAGACTAAAACAATCCATTAAAATGTGCTTTGCACCTTCACGACATTACATTTTTCAGGAAAGTAAGATCAATGCATGTACCAGAAAATGTGAAGGGCGGCTTCCCGTAGTCCCACATTTTGAGAGCTGACTGAATCAAAAAGGAACTTCAAACCTTCGGGCCACTGGTTGTTGCCGTCCTCATCTAAAAGTAAAGAAAACCAGGCATAAAGTGTGTAAGTCAAAACTTCAAAGAATGAAGGGTGAATCTTTTCATTTCACAAGGCTCAAAGTATATAGTTGTAGAAAATGTCACATGCTCTATATTTTTAAAACATCCTAATAAAATTAGGCCCTTTAACCATAAACATGGCATTCTAATCTTGTACATAGCAACTGTGCATCTGGGTTACATAAGCACAGATACTGGTAGTGGTTATTTCGAAAGAGCTGGTATTAACAGAAATACCTTTAAATCAGTCCTTTTAACATAAAGATCATACTTAAGGGTGGAAGGGGATAAAACTGTGGTTAAAAAAAATCAATAGGGAGAGCCCTTTGAAACACATTAAGTGATTTTGAATTAGAAATGTTATTTATAAAGTTTGGTCACAGAAGACCCAAAAAACAATGGGGGTTCATCAGCCTTTTCTTTCTTTCTTTCAAAATTAGGGGACGCCTGGTGGTTCAGAGGGTTAAGTGACTCTTGATTTCAGCTCCCGACTCTTGGTTTCAGCTCAGGTCATGATCTCACAATTGGTGTGATCAAGCCCAATATTGGGCTCTGTGCTGACAATATGGAGCCTGCTTGAGTTTTTCTCTCCCCTTCTCTTTCTCTCTCTCTCTGCCTCTCCCCAGCTCATGCTCTTTCTCTCTCAAAATAAATATTTAAAAAAATTAAAATTAAGAGTTTCAGTGGGTTTTGAACTTATTTAAAATAAAAAATTTAACACATTTCCTATTTTTTAAAAATATTTACTTTTTTGAGAGAGGGAGAACAAGCAGGGGAGGGGCAGAGAGAGGGAGACAAAGGATCCAAAGCAGGCTCTGTGCTGACAGCAGACAGCTTGATATGGGGCTCGAACCCAGGAACCATGAGATCATGACCTGAACCAAAGTCAGACTATTAACCGACTGAGCCACCCAGGTGCCTCAACACATTTCCTATTTTTAAGAATTGGTTGATATATGTAAGCTGACTTGAATAAGAATTTCTACATTTCTGGTAGTGGAGATTAAAAAATTACTGTCATGATTTACTAATAACCACAGCCAACAATATTCTCCCCTTTAGCCCATATTTTATGAGGTAACCTTTAAAAATGCCACCTAAATGAACAGTTTACAATCACATCTACGAATCTGCCAAATAAAATAACAAAGCATATTCGATTACATTATTAATGCTTCTAGTATGACCAAAAAAGGTTTTGACTGCTGGTAAAGTGCATTTTTAGAGATATTCTTTTTATTTTCATTATTTAAAAACATTTTGGGGTTTTGGGGTATTTTAGAAGGTATACGTTATAAGGGCATAATAGCCTAGATGCATGATTTATTATTATACAGATGCAACAGGAAAAGCTCCTGGAGGTCACTGATTTTTACTTCGGTTGGCAAGTTTAATCTACAAAGCACGTTATAAGTTACGACTGTGCTTTCAAAACTTAACAGATTGGGGATGGGGGGAATAAAACTGATTAATTTTCAAGCAAACTATAAAATTATTTATCCACACAGATGTTCTGAAAACCAACAGGTTAAGTATTATGACTGCACTTCAAAACATTTGTAATCTTTGACTCTAAATGCAGAATCCATAATCACTCTCTTTTTGAACTGAATAAATGATACTCAGGTACTTATGAATCTTCCTTTAAAAAGACTCCACCTGGGGCACCCAGGTGGCTCAGTCAAGCATCCGACTATTGACACTTAGGTCATAATCTCAGAGTTTGTGGGTTCAGGCCCTGCGCTTGCAGAGCGGAGCCTGCTTGGGATTCTGTCTCCTCTCTCTGCTCCTCCCCAACTCTCTCTCTCAAAAATAAATATATAAACATTTTTTTTTAATTTAAGAAAGATTCCACTTAAGGGGAAAAAAAAAAAGGAAGAATATACTCATTTTTTTCTATAACGTAATAATCAAAGTATTTGCATACACACCTATTAAATTCCTGGCCAGCTCTGCAGCAATATCACAGATTTTTTTCCTCATGCTAGACTGGGTTTCCATTTGTATAATCATCAGTAGTTCACTCTTGATGGCGGCCTGAACATCAGAAGGAAGAGTTGGATAGACTTCGTCAAATGCAGAGGACAAAAGACGTCTTAGGAGAACGGCAGCCATCTGTCTAGCCTATAAATGGATAACATGGTCAATAACTTAATGTCTTCCAAGAGAAACAATTTTCAACAAAACTACATTCACTCCACCATTAGTGTATTTACTATTTTACTTTTATTTTTAATATTTTTTGAAGAAAGATAAATATTAATACAAACTGCAAACTCTAGCATGCTCTTTTCCTACTTCTCATTCCACTATACCTAATCTTACCCCCAGCCTCGCCTTCTCTCTCTGTATCCCAGCCCTTTCATTAACCTTAGATAACATGCTATCAAATCCATTTATCTTTATGCTTCATTCGAACAAACATTACAAGTTCTAATGCCTAAAAGTGCTAATCAATCTCAACGTGTACATTCTTCTCCCATTTAAAAATCTGTAGAATATATTTAACTTTGGCATTTTTTGTACAATATTCCTTTAGATTATAATGAGTCAAGACAAATACCATTCTAACATTTCATCATACTAAATCAATAAGCCATTAAAATGATTAAACCAAATTTTTCGTGGGCTGCAGCTACTCATTATCACTATAATTACTTTGGGACTATGACCAACAAAAAAAAAGTTAGGCTATATAAATAAAATGTGCCAATTTTTCCCTCAAGTTATTTTTCATTGAATCTTTTTTTATTAAAAAAATTTTTTTACGTTTATTTTTGAAAGAGAGAGTGCAAGCAAGGGAGGGGCAGAGAGAGAGAGAGAGAGAGAGAGAGAGAGAGAGAGAGAGAAATACAGAATCGGAAGAAGGTTCCAGGTTCCGAGCTGTCAGCACAGAGCCTGACGTGGGGCTCAAACCCACAAACCGCGAGATCATGACCTGAGCCCAAGTTTATTGCTTAACTGAGCCACCCAGGCGCCCCTGAATCTCTTTATTTGAATTTTGGCAAAGAGCAAACTTTTAAAGAAATTCCAGTGCTCTAGAAAGGATTCAAAATGGTTAAAATCCCTGTAAAAGTGCTTAAAATTAGCGCAGTTCTCACACATACACTGAAAATATGAAGCCATAATGAAGACACTGAGGGTAGTTCATAATCATCATCTAATTCAAGATTTAAAATGGGTTCAATATAGGTTTTTAAAAGTAAAATTCAGTAGTTTTAGTATTATTTATTCTTGGCTTTAAAATGTGTTTCATAACTAACCTGATTCAATTTTCGAGAATTAAAATAGCCAATTGTTTCTAGAGATTTGTTACTCTGTTTATTCTTCATATTTTAACACTCATTTTGAATTAAAGGATATATTACACAGGTGAAGAAGCACCTTTTGTCATCTATTTTTAAAAACTGGGGCACTTTCATACTGTTTTCTAAGTAATACCACAGAACATTAAATTGCCAATTTAAACCAACTGACTACAAAAAGTCAGGTGTAATAATATGTAGAAGTTTAGTGTGACTTCATTTCCATCATGTTTTAATATTAGCAAAAAGTCTCACTTTACAAATTCTGTCGCTTTTTTATTTTTTGAAAGTAACCTCTATTCCCAACGTGGGGCTCAAACTCCTGATCCTGAGATCAAGAGTCGCGTGCTCTATCAACCAAGCCAGCTAGGCGCCCCTCACTTTATACATTCTAAATTCCATGATTCATAGGTGGGATTAGTTTTCTAGACTTGGATATTTTGACACCTTTTCTGAAATACAGAAAATATTCACTTAACATTTGACATATGTAAGGATATTACTTTTGGAAAGAAAAAAAAATCAGCCGCTAATGCATAGAAAATCAGTTAAGAGAAAAACACATTTGAATTTGGTACAGTCAGCAGGTCATTTACTAAAAACCAGTTTATAAAGGACTCAACCAAGTGTCTCTTTGTTCCTAAACGTCTTTCCACATCTTATTCACAACCTAGAAATAATTATAAGCATAAGAATTTTAAAGACATACAAAACGTAGTTTTTCAGAAACATCTGGCAACATATTAAAACAATGAATGAATTAAATTTCCTCCTTTAGGATGGTTTCAAGGAAGAAAAAATTTTTACAGCTACAGAAATCACTTAAATTTAATACATTTTTATGTAATTATTTAAAAACCATTAACTTAAATATCCTGAACACATCATCTGACGTGGAAAAGAGAAATTATTTAACACAGTACTTAAAAAAAAATGTAACCGCAAAGTAGCTTTTAGCAAATATAAGTTCAAAGTTCTGGTCACATCTATGCAGTAAACACCAGTTCTCATTACCCACATGGACCACCATCTCATACCCAACTTGTTTTTTAAGAATGTCATATTCTCAAATATTAAAAGAGTACCTCTTCAGCAGCTGTTGTATTTCTGATGGCTTGTAAGAGGAATGTGATCTTTGACTGGCCTGGGATATTCTCATAGGTTTCCTTCAGGGAAAAGAAAAACATTAAAGGTTAGAAGATGTTCAAAAACGTCACGAGCGCACCACTGGAAAGAAATGAAATGAAGACTGGGAAAGGTCTGTGCATGAGAAGTCATGTAATCTAGGTCTAGTGTTAAAATTTTCTCCTGGTAACGAAAAGAGAGGATGTCCAGGGAGTGACTTTCAAGCTCCTTTCTACATTTAGCTCTTAGATTTTTCTAATGTAAGTGCATATTTCCCCAACTTACGCTTCCCTGAATAACAAAACTCAAGGCCTATGAGGGCCAAAAAATTCTTAAATGTGGCCTGAACCACCATGCTGTAAAGTAAGTGCTTACCCAGTATCCCTTTACATCATGGAAAACTACTTACCTTGTCAACATGTTCTAGATCAGATGACGTAGGGTTGGTTTATGTTACCACTGCTTACAAACTACCAGAAACATACCTCGGATGAAGTAAATCCAAGAAAGGGAAAGAAAGCATTCAAATTCTCCTTTCGAGCTAGGGATTATACTAAAACTGTATTATATACATAAAAAAACGAATATGGCCAGGAGAAATTTGGCCAGGAGACTTTAACGTATTTCTTTAATATAGTTTTAATAATCTAGAAACATAGTTTTGTGACTCTAGTTTGCACTTCTTTCCTTCCCCATGAATAATGTAAAATGAGAGAAAATTGGTTAACTATAAAAAGTTGATACCAATTAAAAGACAGATTGTCAGAGATCAAAATACAAGATCTAAATACATGTTGTCTACAAAAGTAAGCTAAAGAGAAGTATAGATTCATGTGCATGTATAAGAATTCTATAACAGGGGCGTCTGGGTGACTCAGTTGGTTAAGCGTTCAACTTCAGTTCAGGTCATCATCTTACGGTTCATGAGTTCAGGCCCCATGTCGGGCTCTGTGCTGACAGCTCAGAGCCTGGAGCCTGCTTTGGATGCTGTGTCTCCCTCTCTCAAAAATAAACATTAAAAGATGCGCTCTTTCAAAAATAACATTAAAAAATAAAAATAAAATAAAGAATTCTATGACAATAGCAGTCTTTTACTGTAGGAAAAACATTATTTGAAGTATACTTGGAATTGTTTTCCCAAAGACTCTTGACTTGACTGCTCTCTAATAGCCACTACCCCTATAACCTACCTGGATCCTCTGGACAGAAGTGACAAAGAAGAGGGAGGGAAAACAGGGTCTACCCGAATGTATTATCTACCTTGTAATTTCGATTAAGTGCTCTGGGGCATCCCTGAGATATTGATTGATATGGAAATAAAGGCTCCAAAGTTAAATGACCTGCCCGAGGTCACATACAATTAATGGTAGAAAGAACTCTTGGTTTTCTGAGGCCAACTGTATTCAAAATCTCCCTGACACTGATGTTCTTTCTGGGTTTCGCTCCTGGGGTCTGACTCCACCAACCAACCAGTTCTGTTTATGCAGCGCTGCAGAGTTTTCAAACTTCTCAAACATATCTCAATGGGAAAAACACATCTGGGGGAAAGGAGAATTTAAAATCCTCTGATAAACTCAAGTTCCTCTCAAGCACATAAGCACAGAAGAACACAATGCTGAAAACTGTGACAAGCATTCTCAGCTGAGGAAAGATGGTCTGAATTTATGTATACAGAAATGAGATAATTTATGTAGAGATATTCACAAGATGATTGCAAAAATGGAAATGTACCTAGAGGTTTCTCACTTAATCTTTATGAATGCAACTGAACGACCGGTGTAGCCTTTCCATTTAAACATAGTCTCTCACTGTACAATAAAAATGCCCTTTTATTCTTTGTACCTAGCCTAGCCCCTGAAGCACCGTATCTGCCATAAATGTTTAACACTTAAATTTCCAGTGGCCTAAATCAAGTTTCAGAAAAAAAATTCTTCACTAGGATATCACTCTCGGAAAACCTTGCCCAGCTGGGACTATTAGTGTGACAGTTAGACTGTGCTAATTCTAGTAGAGACTTATAAATATTAAGTCGAATACTGAACTCCATTCCATAAGGAATCAAAAGTCAATGGAGAGAGAGTTTGGTATGAGTGACACCTGACTCCTGAGAGAGGGTTCTCCCATTTGTTATGCTCCACTGTGACAATCCAGATATAGTATTACATTTACACCATAACATCGGTCAAGGATAATAGTTTGGCAAAAAGAACACAACCTTAAAAGCAAGTCATTACCCTAAACAGACCGAGTTCCACCAAGACAGGGATGGTATCTCTTCCTCCTGGTTTTCCCAGCACTGAGCACATCTGAGTGCATCAAATATAAAGAATATCTATATAAAGAATATATAAACAATCTTTCAAAGAATATTCCTAGCACTACGCCAGGCAGGTTCAATGACTGTTGCCAGTGTCGTGGCAAACAGAATTTCAACTCCACTGGATTTCACCACGCACAATCACACAATGCAAAGTATTTCACCGCCCCCTTTCCTGCCCATACAAAGGAGAATGCTAATTAATACTCATTTCATTCATTCCATAAATATTTATTGCAAGCCTACCTTGCATATGAAAAGAGGGGTCAAGTTTTACATAGTACAACAACTTATACCTAGTAAACAGACTGGTTCCTCAAAAATCAGGTAAAATTTCCAATTCAAATCTCATTAATGAAGTTCTATATTAGAATCAATGAAGAATAAAGTCAATGGACAAACTAAGAATTTAAAATCCAAGCATATGATTAATAAAATACTTAAGTTTGTGTCACATAAAAATGTCTAGTCATGAATGCCATGGACATTCAACTTTGTACTACTTGTCAACTATTTATTCAAACTGCTTATTCATGTTAATCATTGTATTTTTAGATGTAGAGGCATTTAAATCATTTCTTCAAGGACCAGAAACATTTTTTGCAAATTAAAGAGAAAAATCCTTGAAGCCTTATCAGAAATATAATATAAAGCCTATCAACTGGTTTATACAATGGAAATTGTAAAAACTTAAAAATTTTGAAGACTTTCAATGATTTCAACAATATATTACGATGAATCTTTTACTGTACTTCATTTCATGTTTGAATACAGAACAAGTTACCTTAGTCAACAGTTCGGTATTTGTACCACCTAAGTATTTTTATTTTGACTGAGTAAATTACAAAGATATTAACCAAGCTTTTGCCAATTCTTTACTTAAAAAAAATTCTTTATTTGCCATATCAGACTGTAATACTCAATTTAACTTGGTTTGATTACTTATAAACAGCTCATTTCATAAGGCAAAAAGAGGGGCATTAAAGTATCATTATGCACAGCTATTTATTTTTTCAACTAATATGTTGCTTTCCTAAGCTCTACAGTCAAGTTTTGTGTTATGTGGCATCAAGAAACTTCTCAACATTGACCTTTTTTGGTGTCAAATTAAGAATATTGTTTTATATTACTTACTTCACACATTAATATATTCTTGGGATATACAAAGAAAGTAAAAATGTACTATCTGATTGTTTTCACTAGGAATAAAAAGACTAACAGTACAGCTGGACCTTGAACATGGGTTTGAACTGTGCAGGCCCACCTATAAGTGGATTTCTTTTTGAGGGGGATAAATACAGTACAGTACTGTAATGCATCTTTTCACCATATGATTTCCTTAATAACATTTTCTTTATCTTAGTTTGTTGTAAACGTACAGTATATAACACATATACAAAATGTGTGTTAACTAGCTGTTTATGTTATTAGTAAGGCTTTCAGTCAACAGGAGGCTCTTAGTAAAGTTTTGGAGGTGTTAGAGGGGTGGGAGCTGGTGTCCCTAACCTCTGTGTTGTTCAAGGGCCAACCAACTATACTTTCCAATTGTTCTTTATGAGAAAATGTGCTGAATGCTGCTAACTATCCCCAAAGTGATGGAAGTGATAAAAGATTTACACCAGGCACCAACTGGAATTCAAGCGGAACCAGACACTGGTATTTAGTTCAATAGAAGAGAGATTCCCCACTAGGCTTCACAATAGAGACTTAAGCAACTGGAGGGAAGAGGGAGAATTAAACTAGCTTACTAATTACAATGCTGTTCTGCTTTGTAACACATGGCAATTTCTATTATGGGTTGGGATTAAGAACTTATTTTGGTGAAAAATTACCCCCAGAGTTAGCAGAATGCATTAAAATGTTTTCACAGGCGTCATCACATCCCACTGATAGGAGTGCAAATTGACGCAACTGATACATGCACTTTACTTCCAAGGACAAATACTACTTTTAAGTGTCCCAAGTAAACCTGGCAGAGTCTGAAAAGGTAAGTACGCATGTACTCTTATTTTTAAAAAAGGACTCTAGAAACCTTAATGTCCGCTCATAGGTGGGTTGGCTGAATAAATAACACCTTCACGTGATGGGACTACTACATAGCCCTGTTAACAAAATCTCCCATGTGGCAACGTGAAATATATTGGGTGAAGAATCCAGGTTCACAACATGTGAATTATATGTGTATGTGTATTACAGGCCCATTCATGTAAAAATGACTGTATACATTTACACTTACGAAGATATGTTCAGGGATGACTCAGGAGGACACTTAAATGTGGTTATCTTTGGGGAATGGGATAGAAAGCTATTTGCTTTGTTTAAATGTTTACCCTGAACACATATCACACGTATAATACGTGAAGCCAAAAATCACTAAATAGTTGTTTAAAGTGCACTGTCACACAGAACTGAACTTCCAGTGTTATTTACTCCCAACGTGATAAAACCACTAAGCGTAACCAGCACATCCTCATCTATTCAAAGTATGAACAACATTGTGATTCTAAAGATAGCTATAAAACCCATGAGTCCAGAAGAGGACCTGCCCCCCCAAATTTGTTAGCTACATTGTAAAATCAATTTTGCTCCCTAAAAATACCTGGCTGAATGCTCTAAAAATCTTCAATCCCATGGTGGCAGAGAACTCCACATATTCATCAAGTGTGAAGACTCAGAAGAAGCTGGGAAGTTTCTGCCCTCCCCTCCCAGTGTCTCACGAACGTACTGTGGTCTCAACACTGACAGCGCTAAGAGCAGTCTCGTCCTGATCCAAGTGTGACTTACTGCTACTTGGTAAAGGAACTTGCAGACACATCTGAAATACGGTCTCTTGAAAAACAGAGCCACAGCCCCACATTTTGGGAGGCCACAAGTCAGAGGTGGTGCAGAGACAGAGAGAGAGACGTTAGATTTAATGAAATTAAAGACTTAAACATATGGTGGCACCGGCCCACTTGAACAACGGAAGTCCCAGGACATCCAGTGATGAGACCACAAATCTCTAGAGATCAAAGAAAATTTCTCCAAAGTTAGAATAAAGTTAAGGTGGAAGCGACTTCGCAAGAAACCCTAAAGGCAACTTTACAAAATTGTGGCGGGGCGGGGGCGGGGGGGGGGAGCGGGAAGAGGAGGGGAATCCTGCTTCCGATGTCAGGAACTAGACCAGAGAAAGAGAACTAAATGGGAGTCAGTGGAAAGGCAAGAGGGCAAGACACACATTTCAGAAGGAGGGGCTGGGGGAGGGAGGGAAAGACGGTAGCGAAGAATGAAGGGACAGGAGAGAGCCAGGGGTGACGGGTCAGGTAGCGGGCAGGGTTTGGGGGACCAGGAGGGCGAGGCCGGGTGGAGACCGAGGCTGGAAGGGCGGGGAAGGCTCCCACGGGGAGAAAGCGGGAAAGGGGCGAGGGAAGCCCCCCGTGGCCCGCCCCACACCCCCCCCCGTCCCTCCCCGCCGCCCGGCGTCCCCGTCTGGGCGGGGGCAGCGTGTCAGGAGTGGCCGCACGTGTGTGCGAGGGGTGGCGGGGAGGTAACTGGCTCCGGGCGCCGCGGCGACAAGGGCCGGAAGGGCCCGGGGGCACGGCCGGGAGCCGCGGGCCGCCTCGCACGTGGGCTACGCGGCCGCCGCCCGGCCCGGCCTGCGCGGCCACGGCTGGGCGGCCCAGGCCCGGCGGGGCGGCGTCGGGGGCAGGCCGGCGCGCCGGCCGGGGCGCGGAGTCAGGGGCGACGAGCTCGGTTACCTCTGCCTGTTTCCGGACCACATTGTCGGGGCTGAGCAGGTTTCCCAGGAGCAGGTAGAACTGTTGCTGCTCCGCCGCGGCCGCCGCCATTGCGCTAGGCGTGTGAGAGAGAAGGAGGGAGAGGAGACGGGAGCCGTGAGGCGCGCTGGCGGGCCGGCGGGAGGGGCGGGGGCGGGCCCAGCGCGGGGACCTGCACCAGCGGCGGCGCGGGGCTGGGGCGGGGGGGCGGGAGAGGGGGCGGCCGGGCGGGAAAGGGCGGGGCAAAGGGGAAAGGGGAGGATGGGGCGGGGACTCGCGACCCCTCACCCCGTCGCGGCCCCCAGCTCCGGCGCCTCATTGGCTCTGGGCGCAGGAGGCGGGGCCGAGGCCTCCTCCTCCGGGGCCGCGCCGATTGGCCACGCACCCTGCAGTGCCGTCACTGGCGACTCGCGGCGGGCTGCCGAGCTGGTCGCGGGCATGGTGGGGCGGGGACTCCGTCGGCCAGCTGGGGCCCGGGGTGACGTCGGGAGGGTGGCGGGAGGGAGGGGCTGGCTGGCGGGCCGCGCCGCGCCGAGGGGCGTGAGGTCTGGCTGGGGAGGTGGGGCCAGCTCCAGAGCGCGGGAGATTTCGGCGCCGCGGGCTGGCCGGCCTCCTCGGCTGCCGCCCGCCAGCCTCTCCCTGCGGCCCGCGGAGCGCCCCCCCGCTGCAGCCCCCTCCGTCTCTGGGACCCTAACCCCCCCCACCCCACGCGAGCGAGGAGCTCCTATGAAACCCACTTCCCACTTAATTCCACCCCCGGGTTCACAGAGTCCTCTATCTGTCAGACCCGCCGACATCCCCCGGGGCTATGATTCAGGCCACCCCTTCCTTCCGCCGCGCTCACCAGTGACTCACACCTTCGGCTTGTCCCGGAGGGGTGTTACTCAGCCCTAGGCTCTCTCTCCCCTTGCCTTCCCCAGCCCAGGGTCGTCCTGAGTTGTACACGTAGCACACATGCCTCCGTGCCCTCCCCACCCAGGATCCGAGACGTTTTCCTCGAATTCCTTATTTTGGGGTCCCGTTCTTTCAATGATTGGGGAGACAATGAGACAGATCACCCTTCCCTAAAGCAATCCTGGTTTGTAGGGCATCTGACCCAAATGCTTAATGATTCCTGCCGGTACTGAGGGGCACCCAGAGACCTGATTTCAATTGCATAGACAATACACCCAATCTTCCTTTGCTCCTGGAGCGGCCAAAATGGGAGAGAGCGGTGTTCAAATCAAGGGGCGCTTCTGCTGAGCCCCTACTGTGTCCAGTGCTTTGGGCTAAGGGTGACAGTGGGGAAAATAATAATTCATCTTTGCTTCAAAAGGACACTGGTAGGGAGGAGGTTCCACCTTGGGTGAGAAGGAGAGTACTATACTTTTGGCAGCCCGTAGGGAATTTAATTTCCTGTTGATTAAAGTCCTGCTCTCTGGAAGTCTGCTTAAAACATTTGCTTTAAAGTGAATGATTTTAAACCTTGGCTGTGCATTAGAATCCGAGCCACTGGGTCCAGCATCTGTGTGCCGAGGCCCTGGGATCGCTATGCCATTGTGATTGCCAGCCAAGATCTTTTAAAGGATTCTGATTTGTGGAGAAGAAAAAAAAAATCCCTTACAAAGTTTTAGCTGTGAGAGTGGTAAGAGTTCTCTACAAGAGATCTGCAGACCTGTCTTTGAAGAATTGATGCTTCTTACATGTGACAATTTGTTGTTCTTATGACATATTTCTTTAAAGATGGAACATCATGTGCATTAATTTGGGGTAGGTTTTTGTTTTTTGTTTTGCTTATGTATGTATGTATGGCAGCAGTGGTCATGTCTGGATTCTGGTAGGCTTTTTCCTCACCCAGGGTTATTAAGATTTGGGGAATAACTTACTCAACCCATTTTATGACTATGTTACCCGTGAAATAAGATGAATTGCCTGGAGGCTTGCTTAGGCTAAGGCCTGATCTCCAGTTACTTTTTAACACTCGCTGTGGTATGTGTTTTATTGGCAATGACTCTGTAGATGACATACATTTGTTTAATAATTATTAAATAATAGAAATGGCAACGTATGTCTACAGATTTGTCAAGATAGGGAGCTTGTTTTTTTAAATTTTTTATTTTTTGTTTTTTGAGAGAGAGAGAATGAAAATGATCGGGGAGAGGGGCAGAGGGAGAGGGAGGGAGAGAATCCCAAGCAGGCCCTGCACAGACAATGCAGACCCCCACTCAGGGCTCTATCCCACCAATCATGAGATCATGACCGGAGTGGAAAACAAGAGTTGGATGTTCAACTGACTGAGCTTCCCAGGTGCCCCAGAGAGCTTGTTTTTCTGGTGTGGCAAAGCACAAACTTATTCAGGCTACAAATAAAACAAGTTAGTGTTAGTCGTGACATCAACTGCTACAATATGAAATGTCAGCCCCAGCCTTATTTTAATATTCTAAGTAAGAAGGAAGGAGATTTTTAAGGGTAATGAAAAAAGAGATCCCCAAATGGGAGAAATTCCTAAACTTGGGGTGGATATCAGTCACCCTGACCACCGAGACCAGTTCTTGCGTCCAGGAAACCTCCTAAGAGGGTTCCGCATTTTCAACAGCAGGCCTGCCAGTTTAGAGAGTTTGTGATGCTCAGCCTTCAGGGAATGTATTGCACTTAGAAACCTATTTCCCATGGAGGGAGTCCTATTTGTTTAATGAACATAATCTCCCCATAAGAAAATAGCTCAGATAGTGTATAATGGCAGTCTATAAGAATATAGGTTTATTTCCCAAGGAGATGAGATGGTAGAAGGTAAAGAGCCTTGAACTTGAGTTGAGTGGATTGGGATCTTTAGTCTTTTCCTAATGTGAACCTGAATGAGCGCTTAATGTCTTTAAGCCTCAATTTCTCATTTATAAAATGGAATAATAATGTCTGTTAAAGTATGATATTATTAATCACAAAAGTTCTGACAGTAAATTATAATTGGAAGTGAAATGGAGGAGTAGAAAGAAGTCTTGCTCACTCCCGATTAGCTGCCATAGCTTTAGGTCAGCTAACTGTGAACAGCCAACTCCTGATGCCTTTCGCTTCAGCCTATTAGACCTGACCCTACTTCCTCCATTAAGTTCTGGAGGCATATTTGCTCAAAGCATTTACAACTCTTTATGTAAAAGGGTGAGGTTGGGAAAATGGAAGACTGTAAGTTTCTCTCAACTGAGACTTGAAATTTAGGGAATTTAGGACTCTTGATGTTTGTCAGAGGTACTGCACTGGCCATGCCCTATTTATAATGATACAGGAGGCAAGACTCCTTAACAAGAGAGCATCAGACTTCCTCGGGTACTGCTCTTGATTTTATGGGTTTTGTGTTGATGGGAGTGGCTGGAGAAGTTAGGCTTATAAAACCTCTGTGAAAGCTTCTTTCAGCTGGTCTATCATTTCTGGTTTATTGGGTGCTGAATGTAAATAAAATAAGATTCTCCCAAATGACCAAGCTGCCCCAGGACTCCAATAGAACCTCAACTACCTGTCCCGGTAGTTTTAAGCACATGTGCTCTCTCTATATTTTAAGGGTCAGTTTAAGTGATAGAAATTGCAAGTATTATAATCTATAACTGTACACAGATGTAAGGTGATGGTATTATTTACAGGTGTTTTTACTAATAGTTAACGTGGTATGTAAAAAATTGTCTTTGTTTCCTCATCTGTAAAAGGGGAATAATACTTCTGCATAGGGTGTTGTAGAAATTACGATAATATTTGTAAATGCACATAGCATGATGTCTGCAGACACCATAGCACTCAATAGTTGTCAGCTATTATTGGTTAGATGGATTTTAGGGTTAAATAAGAAATAGACCATAGACAGGTAATTATTCTCAAAGCTACATGTGATGTAGATGTGGGCACTGCATTTGTTACGTGTAAAATGTATTTGCATATTTTCTATTAGTCTCCCTCCCAATTATGCAGAATTAAATGGTATGTTGATGGATTAAGTAGAGTTAACAGGCATTTGCCTGATAAATAAAATTTCTAATGCTTTCTAATATTGATGCTGTTGGTTGCTTAGCTAAGAGCCAGCTGAAAAGATGAGAACTGTTGAGGAACATTGTCTACTGAAAATAAAATGCTGAACTGTTTCCATTTCTTCAGCTGCCTTTTATCAAGACTTGTAAGTCCCTGTCTGAGGCAGTCTGTTACAGTCAGAGCATGCCAGCCAGGGGCAAGTGAAACCTTCGTGTTCCCAAAGGGCACTGTGCACACTAGTCAGCAAATTGTAGAAGTGAACACAGGCAGGGGAAATTTGGATTCCATTAGTTTCTTTTCTTCTCTCTCTCTCTCTCTAATAGTTTTATATATGAAATTCACTGAATGTCTGCAGGTGGTTGGGTACATTTTAAGGAGGTGTAGAGTTTGGAGGCCAGGAGCACAGGCTCCAAGAGCCAGCCAGAATGGGAGTTCAAATAACGACTTTACAACTTACATGCTGTGATCTTGCCCAAGTTAATTAACCTTTCTCAGCCCCAGTTTCCTCTTCTATGAAATGGAAATAACAGAAATACCTTCCACCGTGTGTTAAAATACCTGGCACAGTGCTGGCACAGAGTAAATGCTTAATACAGTTATCTGTCATTACTGATGCAGATCAAAACCTCCAAGATGTGTTAATTTGGATTGCACATCTACTTGTTAAGTTACTGAATTTTTATACTCTTATTATATAAGCAGTCATGTTATAGCAATGTATGTTAAGATAAAAAAATTTTTACGGGGCGCCTGGGTGGCTCAGTCCGTGAAGCGTCTGACTTTGGCTCAGGTCATGATCATCATAGAGCATTTTAATGTCATTTTCAGCTTTAAATGCTACAGTTCTCTGTCCAGAGTGGTAGCCACTAGCCATTGTGGCTATCGGTCACTTGAAATGTGGCTAGTTAGAAATTAGGTGTGCTTTAAGTGTAAGGTACAGACTAATTTCAGAGACTTAGTAGAAAATGAAGAATAACTAACAATTTTATATTGGTCACATGTAGAAATGGTAACATTGGGTTAAATAAATATGTTAATTATACTTATTAATAAATGATAATTAACTATATTAACAATTTTTCCTGTTTTTACTTTTTAAAATATTATTCACTAAAAACTTTAAAATTACATATGTGGGAGCACCTGACTGACTTAAGTTGGTTATGTGTCCAACTCTTGATTTCGGTTCAGGTCATGATCTCAGGGTTCATGAGTTTGAGCCCCAGTCGGGCTCTGTGCTGACAGTGTGGAGCCTGCTTGGGATTTTGTCTCTCCATTTCTCTGCCCCTCCTCCACTTGCATGCTCTCTCTCTCTCTCTCTCTATCAAACATTAAAAAAAATTACAAATATGACTAGCATTTATGGTTCACATGATATTTCTATTGAACAGTGCTTTGTTCAGGAGCAAAATAACCAACTAGCTACATACAAGTGTCCTACATAGTTTGTTCATTTAGATTTAGGAAAAACTTGCCACAAAGTGAAAATCAGTTACCTTATAGTGCTTTCTGTTGCTTCCAGTTTTCTGACTTGATTCTCAGGGATTTGGAGACATGGTACAGTACTTCCTCAGCAGTGTTCCTTGCTTAGGATTTCCTTTCCCTGCTGGTTTGACATTAAACAGATTTGTGAACATTTAGAATATGAGTAAGCCAGATTTGATCCTCTAGAATAAATCCTTATATGTTAAGTCAGAACTGATTAAGAGCTGGAGGAAGGAAGAATACCTTTTATTTTTTTATGTTGATTATTTTCATTTAAATGTGAATTGATTTTAAAAACCATCATTTGCTGCCTTTTAACACCTGAAATAAAAATACACTTAGCAGAAGGATTTAGTTTTAAGCATTTTTTTCCTTAGAACACAAATAGGTTGAAAATGAAAGGATGGAAAAAGATATACCATGCAAACAGTATCCAAAAGAGAGCCAAAATTGCTCTACTGGTATCAGACAAACTAGATTTAAAAATAAAATTATCAGAGGCTAGGAAGGATATTTTTTTATGATAAAAGGGTCAATCAATCAGGTAGACACAACAATTATAAACACATGTATCCATCAACAGAACTCCAAAATACATGAAGCAAAACTTGACAGAATTGAAGGGAAACGTTCAACAAAGTAGGTGGAGACTTTTCTATCTGCGCTCTTAATAATGGCTAGGACCACTAGACAGAAGATAAACAACAAATAGAAGACATGAAGAACATACACCTTCTAAACCCAACAGACATCTGTAGGACACTCCATCCACAGAATACACATTCTTCTCAAGTGCACAGGAAACATTATCCAGAATAGATCACATGTTGGGCCATAAAACAAGTCTCAATAGGTTTGAAAAGCCTCAAATCATATAAAATATGTTCTCTGTCCTCAGTAAAATGAAATTAGAAATCAAGAACAGAAGGAAATTTGAGAAACTCACAAATAAGTGGAATTAGCCAGCATCCTTCTAAATAACAAATGGGTTGAAGAAGAAATCACAGGAAAAATTAGGAAATACTCTGAGATGAATGAAAACAAAAACACAAGAGACCAAAACTTATGGGATGCAGTGAGAGTAGTGCTCTTGAGAAACTTTAGAGTTGTAAACATCTTTGGTAAAAAAGAAGAGAGCTCAAATCAATAGTCTTGCCTAGTTTCTTAGAAACTAAGCAACTTAGCAAACTAAACCCAAAGCAAGCAGAAGAGACAATAAAAACAAGAAAGGAAATAAGGGAAATTGAGAATTAAAAAATGAAAAGAGGGAAAAAAAGTTGTTTGAAAAGATCAACAAAATTGACTAATCTCTGGCTACACCCAGAAAAAAAGAAGACTTAAATTACTAAAATTAAAAATAAAAGACCATCACAACCAAACTTTCAGGAATAAAAAGAATTAAAAGGAAAAACCATGAACAATTGTATGCTGACAAATTAGATAACCTGGATTCAGTAGAAAATCCTAGAAAGTCACAACTACCAAAATGAATTCAAAAAGAAATAGAAAATCTGCATAGACCTATATATAGCAATTAAAGAGATTGAATTAGTAATAAAAAAATTCCTCACAAAATTCTAGGAAAAGATATGGCTGTACTGGTGAATTCTACCAAACATTTAAAGAAGAATTAACACCTGTCCTTTCTAAGCTCTTCCATAAACTAGAAGCAGAGTGAACACTTAATCTATGAGGCCAGTTTTAACTTGATACCAAAACCAAAAATATCAGAAGGAAAATGCCTACCAATATAAATATTGATGCAAAACTTCTCAACAAAATGCTAGCAAACTGAATTCAGCAATATAGGAAAAGGATTATATATCATGACTAAGTAGGATTTATCCTAGGAATGCAAAATTGGTATAACGTAAGACAATCGATCAATGTAATACACTATATTTAATCCAATAAAATACAAAGACCACATAATCATCTCAATTGATGCAGAACAAGCATTTGACAAACTCCAGCACCCTTTCATGATAAAAACACTCAACAGACTAGGAATAGAAGGAAACTTCCTCAAATTGATTGCCATTTATGAAAAACCCGCAGCTAATAACATACTTACTGCGGGAAAACTGAATGCTTTCTTCCTGAGATCAATAACAAGAAAAGAATGCCCATTCTCACCATTTCTATTCAACATTGTACTGGAGAGTCACAGATGGCATGAACTTATATAGAGAAAATCCTGATGAATCCACAAAAATGTTATTAGAAAAATAAATGCATTCAGCAAGGTTGCAGGATATAAGGTCAGTATACAAAAATCATGTCCCATACACTAGCCATGAACAATCAAAACATGAAATTAAGAAAATCTCATTTATGATAGCATCAAAAATAATAATATACTCAGAACAAATTTAACAAACATATAAGACTTGTACACTGAAAATTATGAAACATGGCTTAAGAAATTTATTATTTTTTAAATTTTTTCTAATGTATTTATTTTTGAGAGAGAGAGAGACAGCGTGAGCAGGGGAGGGTCAGAGAGGGAGATACAGAATCCGAAGCAGGCTCCAGGCTCTGAGTTAGCTGTCAGCACAGAGCCTGACGCGGGGCTCGAACCCACAAACCGCGAGATCATGACCTGAGCCGAAGCCAGACGCTCAACCGACTGAGCCACCCAGGTGCCCCAAAACATGGCTTAAGAAATTTAGAAAGATCTAAATAAATGGAAAGACATTTTATGTGCATGGATTGGAAGGTTTACAATTAAGATGCCAATACTCCCCAGATTGACCTACAGATTTAAGCAATAGCTATCAAAATTTTAACCACTTTTTCTTCAGAAAAAGCTTATCCTAAAATTGATATGAATTGCAAGAGACTACAAGTAACCAAAATAATCTCAAACCCAACAAAAGTTGAAAGAGTCACACCTTGATTGTAAAGCTTACTCTAAAGCTACTGTGATACTGGCATAAGGATAGACCTTTATAAAGATCAGTGAAATTGAATGGGGAATTCAGAAATAAACCTTATTATTTGTAGTCAACTGATTTTTGACAAGGGTGCTATGATGGTTAATTTTATATTTCAACATGGCTTGGCTATGGTGCCCAGTTGTTTGGTCAAACACTAGTTTAGATGTTTCTGTGAAGGTATTTGTAGATGTGATTAACATTTATAGTCCGGTGACTAAGTAAAGTAGTTTACCCTCCATAATGTGGGTAGATCTCATCTAACCAATGGAAGGCCTTCATAGCAAAGACAGATTTCCAGAGGAAGAAGCAATTCCGGTCTGGATTAAGACAGATGGCAACACAGAAACACATTTTGGCTTCCTCTGCAAATTTCAGACTCCATATTGCAAAACCAACTCATGCCTAAATTTCCACTTGCTCTCCTGCCCTAAGGATTTCAGACATGCCAGCCCCCATAATCACATGAGCTAATTACTTAAAATAGATCTCTTTTTATGGATCCTATTGATTCTATTTCTTTGGAGAATCCTGACAAATATGGGTGCTAAGCCCATTCATGTGAAAGAATAACCTTTTCAACAAATGTTCTGGTACCACTGGATATCCACAAGCGAAGGAATGAAGCTGATCTGCTACCGCATACCATATGCAAACCTCAAAATAGGGCATAGACCTAAATGTAGGAGCAAAACTATAAAATCCTTAGAAGAAAACATAAGACTAAGACTTCATGGCTTTTGATTAGACAATGGTTTCTTAGATATGGCACCAAAATTACAAAAGACAAAAATAAGAAAAGTTAAATTGGACCTCATCAAAATTAAAAACTTCTGTGCTTCAAAGGAAAGCATGAAGAAAGTGAAAAGACAACCCATAGAATGGGAGAAAATATTCCCAAATCGTACATCTGACAAGGGACTTGTATCCAGAATACATAAAGAACTGTTACACTCAATAACAACAACAACGACAACAACGAAAACCCACCCAATTAAAAAATAGGCAAAACAGACATTCGAATAGACATTTCTCCACAGAAGATACATGAATCCAAATGGCTAATAAGTACATTAAAAGATGTTCAATTAGTCATTAGGGAGATATAAATTAAAACCAACCAACCAAACAAAAAAAGTGTATACTGCCAGGATGGCTACAATAAAAAAGACAATAGCAGGTGTTGATGAGGGTGTGGAGAAATTGGGCCCCTCATATGGGAACCCTCTGCATTGCTGATGGAAATTTAAAATGGTGCAGTCAGTTTGACAATTTGGCAGTTCTTCAAAAGTTACACGTAAAGTTACTGTATGACTCAGCAATTGTGCTCAAGAGAAATGGAAACATATGTCTACACAAAAACTTGTACATGAATTGTTCATAGCAACATTATTCATAGCAACATTATTCATAATAGCCAAAATGTGGAAACAATCCAAAATATCCATAAACTGATGAATAGATAGACAAAATGTGGTATATCAACTTGGCAATAAAAAGAAACAATACGGGTATATATTGCAACATGGATGAACCTTAAAAATATTATGCTAAGTGAAAGAAGCCAGACACAAAAAGTCACCTATTTTTTGGTTCCATTTATGTGAAATGTCCAGAAGCAGCAAATCCATAGACACAGAAAGTAGATTCGTAGCTGTCAGGGGCTTGGAGGAGAGGGGAAGGAAGGTGGCATGAGTGCTCTAATGGGTATGGAGTTCCTTTCTGGCGTGATGAAATGTTCTGGAATGTGATAGTGGTGATGGATGCCTCACTCTGTGAATATACTAAAGAATTGTACATTTAAAAAGTGTGAACTTTATGGTATGTGAATTATATCTCAATAAAGGTGTGATTTTGAAAAATGCTTTTCCTTAGCGATTTGAAGGAAATTGATCCAGACCTCAATTACTATTTTTTTCTATTTTCACACTATTTTTAACTCAATTCAGATACATAGATAGATGATATCATTCATAACCTTGAAACCTTCTGAGCATTCCTAAACCATGATTTGAGAGGAAAAGGACTGGGGAGATACAGATATGATTTAGTCTACATATTTTCTTCTCCATGTATTTGCTATTTATAGCAATTATCTCACAGTCTAGGTACTACAACCCGCAAATTTTACCTCCTGCATTATGACGACGTTCAGAGTGGCATATCAATTGTGACATCAATATACAACTCAAATTTGCATCAGCTTGCCAGAGAGATTTTTAGCTCTCTGTAATTAATGAGGTAGAAACAAAAGGAACCTCGTAATATAGTTCATACTCTTCAATTCCACCCATGCTATGTGTATATCACTTTATGCCACACTTTACTGTATTAGCATTTGTTTTTAACGTGTTGCTTATTCAGTTATTTAGCAAATATTTATTGGGCACCTTCTCTGCAGTGGGCACTGATTGTGAGGATTCGGTGGTGACTAGGACTGGGTTCTCACCTTCGTGGAGCTTATCTTTTGGGAGAAGTCAGACAATCAACACATCAACTGAATAGATTAGATCATTCATATGGTGACCAGTGAAAAGAAGATAATGGGATCAAGAATGAGTGGAGTTGGGTGCTACTTTGGGGAAACAGTCTTTTGAGGGAGTTATCTGAGCTGAGACTTGAAAGTTTAGCCAAGTTGAAGAAATAAATGGGAGAAATTCCTGTTTCCACCAGAGCAAACAGCAAGTGCAAAAGCCCCAAGGCGAAACTGTGTCTGGTGCATTCCAGTGAGGAAAGGGTACAGCCAGAGAGGAGTAAACCATGAAGGGAGGCTGAGAAGCAGGGGGGGCGGGACGGGGCACATCACCTGGGGCATTGTGATCGTTCAGTAGAATGACTTATTCTAAGTGAAATGGGTTAAGTAAGGGGTGTGACCTGTTTTAACAGATCATTGAACATTTAAACAGTTATAAAAGGTCATTTTGCTGCACTATAGGAAATAGTCGGAGGGAGTGAGGAAGCTAGGGGAGCATTAGGAAGTCACTGTAGTACTCTAGGCAGGAGAATAATGTGGTCTAGACTATGGCAATCAGCAGTGTCCAAAGTGGTCTGGTTTAGATATTTTTCTTTTGGAAATAGATCAGGATGTAGGGTGCAGAGGCAGACCCAAATTAAAAAAAAAAAACCAAAACACCTGAAACTTAGCACAATCTGAGGGACTTCTGTAAAATAAATTAAAAAATTGAACATAAAATGAGGTTGCCTGGAAGGGCTCTGTGCGAGTGAACGGTCTGCAAGCTTAAGCTTCATGAGCTCTATGGTGAATCTTCCTCTGGTCGAAGTAAATTGGAGAAGTCGAGAATGCCTAGGATTTGGGTCTGAGCAATGGTAATGCCACTAAAATGAGGATGTGTTTGGGGTCAGGTCTGGCAAGAAGAAATCAAGAGGTGAGTTGCATTCATGATCAGTTTGAGATGCCTAGTGTAGACATCCAAGTGGTGGTGTCCAATAAGCACTTGGACAGGGGAGCTGGGAGCTCAGAAAGAACAGGGCTGGAAATACCAACTGAGTCATCACATTCATGGCATTTAAGACTGCAGAAGTGGATGACATTGCCTGGAGAAGAGAAAAGAGGGTCAAGCGCTCAGCCGCGAGACATCTCAACCCTTAGGGGCCAGGCAGAGGAGGCTTATAATTCATACATAATATAAATATAATCCCAAGAGGGAACTGACGGTGCTACACTGAACATTATTAGTCACCTTAAATTCAAATTCCCTGTCGGTCTCTGGTTGGCAAGGGGTTACCACTTAAGAACCCACTAATGAATGTAAAAATCTAGTTGGAAGAACAAGTGGGCACAAATGTTAAAGAAAAAGTCAATCCCATAGCATTTTATTTGAAAGGGCTATTTTTTATTTGTATTTTTTTCTACTCAGGAGTAGTAGTATTTATTTGGTGCTAAGGAAATACTGTTGTATCTAAATTTTCTTCAACTACTCAACTCTCTTACAATCTAATCTACCTCTCTACCTCTCAGACACAATGCCGTACTAATGTGGAATTAAAATAATTATTTAAAGACATTAGTTCAAACTAATACTGAGAAGTCAGATGCTGTCTTCCATCTCAATATATGTATGTATCTCGTTAACTTTCTTGATACTGACAGAGAGATAACAGTACCTACCCTTTTAAAGAATGCGGAAAGGGGGTGGGGACAAGCAGGAATGTGTTTTAAGTTCTCACTGCCATGTAAAATAAGAATGATAGTGGAACCATGTTTTAAAAAGGCTTGTGTTGCATGGATTCAGCTCTAAGTCAAGTATTATCTTTTAAAACATAACTTCATATAGAAAATCTTGATAGAACACAGCTTAAAACTGGAATATTGCTTGGTGTAAGTCAAGTAAGGAGATAGAAAGCAAAAGCAGTCCTATTTTTAAAAGGGTGGTCAGGGGAGACCTTTCAGGAGAGATAATATTGTAACATCTGAGACTGGATTGCTTCATAGCAGGTACTTTTCTGAAAGAGCAAAGCCATTTCAAAGATTCATGTTAAAAATGCTCAACCATTTTTTATATCTGACGATATAATCACTAACGAAACTTGGCTCTCTGTGTCTGAGTGCTAACCTTCTGTATATGATCTCATTCAATCATTGTGTTTAAGCAATGAGGCTTCAACCATTTTTTTTTTAATGAAAAAATGCACTGGGGTCAGTGAATTCTGGTTCCAATGGGGGCTCCACCACTAGCCACCTATGATCCTGAACTCTCCCGGAAGGCTTCTCTAGCCTCCACTTCCTCATCTGTAAATTGGGAGTGTTGTACTTGATCCCTAGGGTATCTTCTCAACCCCAGCATGAGGGTCATTAAGTCAGTTATCACGCTGTGTTGAAATAGGGTGATGACTGCAGAAACCACTTAGGGCTTGCTCATCCTGAAATGAAATTGCTCTGGGTCTCTGAGATTTGAGGTCTTACATCACTGCCTGCTTTTCTTGAATTTTTTTTTCATTTTTCCTTTCAGTCATCTGCCACTTAATGTAGCTGCCAACACAAAATGATGGGTGTCTCTGCTTGTCAGCTGCTCTCATCATCTGGTTTGCTGTGTGCTTTGGAAATCAGATAACCACATGCATTAAAGAAGGATATGAAACAGACACAGAGAGAGTAGAGCATATTTCCTGCACGACCTTTATGACAATTACTGTTTGGCCACCCAGGTATTTTTAATGACGTGGTTTATAACTCTGTTCCAATGGTTTAACCCTACTCAGATGCTAACACAATGCCGTCTCCCACAACTAGAGATTTGGATGTTCTAACATATATACGCATAAGCAAGCAACAGAATAATAGAACAAAACGGATTAGAAAGGTCTAACTTAAACCTTTATGTAATAACGGCATTGCCATTGACAAGCCCCCTGTATCTAATCATTTCCTTCGTAATTTTGGCTGTTTTATACTTATTTAGGGGATTAAGTTCTAGGAGAAGCAGTTAAATAAGGTAATCCATTAGGTTTGTAGTCTTTTTACTACTAGTGCTTGATTTAGTTTTCCCACAATGAAAATAAATTATGTTTTCCCTCATTTACTTGACTGGTGATCTCTGAAAATTAAGATAAAATGTGATCAGCCCCTGAGAGGACACCACCATAATATATAGGGGCCTAAGGTAGGGCCTCGAAAGATTTTAAACGGAACTTATTTTGAGGCACTTGAAAAATTAAGAGTCAGCACTTGAAAGACAGACATTTAAGACTTCCTCTGTAGGAAAGTAGGATAGAAAATCCTGGTGGATTGGGGTTTGGTTAGTTGGTGAATAAAAGGCAAAATGATCATGAATATCACAATTGTAGGAAAAAGGAGGACCTTTTAGCTATAAAGGAAATAATGCAATTAGCAGTGGCCAGAGACAGAACGAGATCTATCTGATAAGTATAGTCTTACTTGGGTGCTGCCAAGATTCTGATCAGGGAAAACAGCTGTGCCCATACATGGGTCCTGGAAAGGTTTCTCCCTGGAACCACCTAAATGAAATAAAAACTCATTTCTTATTGTTTCAGGATAGCTAGACACATAGTTAGGACAGTGGTCTACATTCTTTTGGGCACTTCTACTCAAGTGATGCTTTCTTAACTACACTGAAGCAGTCACCAGCTAGTTTAAGACATGGTTTCAAGGAACAATGAGCAATCATGGTGTTCTCATTCTTTCATTCTTGGTTTCTATCTAGAAACTATTCTAGACAAACTATTCTCCCTCCTTTCCCTTCCCTGTAGATACTACTATGGGGACTCCAGAAGGTAAGGGAGCTAAAAGGTCCTCCTGGATCTCACACAGAAAGGCTTTCCCTCTAGAATCATCCCAATTGGTCCCTCGGTATGGATTAGGTTCTTAAAGTTTTTCATCTAAATTTGAGGTTTGGGGATTACTTACAGTAGTCAAAGCTCTTCTCAGGACTGTGGTTGCTCCAGTCATGGGATGTTAATCCCACAGTTCCAGCCTCATGGCTCAGAGAGGTTACCATGGAGACATCTGACTGCAATTGTGACCCGCTTCAGGTAAACAGTGTCATACAGGTGGCCTGTTTCAGCTTGCCCACCATGCCAGCTTTATAGGCCATATAGGCATTCAGCTATTGTAGGCTAACTCATCTGTTCCCAAAGCCATAGAAGGGAAAGGGAGCTCAGCCCTTTGAGGACTCAAAACTCCTGCTGTTGAGGGATGCTCAGATTGAGTACACGTGTGTCACCAATTTCAGCTCTGAAACTGATTAGTTTCCTTGCCTACGGATTTTACTTCCAGTCTAGTAACTAATACTGAAAAGAGAAACTGATCTCTAAAATAGACAAAGATATATTTCTATGGAAACAAAACAAATTCCTTATTAAATATGTTTTGGGCACTTTTGGTTTGTAGTTTAAGTTCTTAGATGATACATGAACTTACCAAGTTTGGCTTAGATTGTCCTGATCTTCCTAGTTTTGCTACATCTAATATTCCATTATTAATTTTTGTGGATAATTAATTAAAACTAAACTTTTTGATTTTTAAGATTGTTTCATAAGACACGTTCAAACCCTTTAGGATGGGTCATATTTTTTATTGGTGAAATGTGAGGTCTAAGCACTTTCAAGGTCTCTGTAAATCCTGAAAGTTCCTCAGCTCCATTCCTTGATTCTTTTCATTTCCAACAATTATGTAGTTTGTTCTGATATTTTCGCTCATGGCCAGGGGTGATGGCAGTGAGGTATCTTCATGGCTTTTTACTCAAGGGTCCTACAAAGAGTCCCACACCTGAACTTCTGTAGCTTAAGAATTAGTGATTGAATGATAATAAAGTGATTATAAGGTATATGAAGAACACATTAAAAGAATGAATTCCAGGGGTCGCTCAGTCGGTTGAGCGTCCGACTCTCGATTTTGGTTCAGGTCATAGTTCCAGGGTCCCTTCATTTTATGGAAGGTACTGGCTGACCTAGGCTGCCCTGGCTGGCCTTTGGGCATTATAAACCTACACCAAAGACTGGATTCAGGGGAATATCTGTTGATCTGTTCATTAGCAGGCACAAGTGGAAGAATAAATAGTTGAGTAGGAAGCATAACGGTGGAGAAAGGTAGGCTAGAGAATCAGGTGTGGAGAGGACTGTGGTGGATGTTTTGCATATTATGGCTCTGTTCGCCTTTTATTCCACTCAACATCTAGCCAGAGATGAGCTGTGAGAGTCTTGGGTAATCAGAAAGCTCTTTGACTTGTTTTTCTTCTCCTTTTTAAAACGTAAACTGTCTAGTGATCATTTAGATATGTTGCCCTTCTTCAGTTAACAATAATTCTGATCCTTCAAACTGTTCATGTAACTTTCACAACATTATTTGGGGTGGATAATGTTAGTGATGGATAATAGAAAGGGCCTAGTGTCGTAAAAAAAGAAACACTCCTGTCCTCAATTCTTAAATATTCGATGAACTCATACTGTGCTCAAGCAATCAACTGTGGTGCCTTCAGCTGCCCCAGAACTGGTCATAATTTTTTACTCTTAACTCTCAAATCTTACATCTACCCACTCACAAGTGGGTACATACTTATTTCCTTCCTACCATCATGAGCCTTATTTTTGGGACTGTTGAGCCTACAGACTTAAAAAAAAGCCCTTCAAAATATTTTTGAAATGTTCATATTTAAATGAAGCAACATGATAAATTATTATAGAGATGAAGGGAAAGGTCTGGAAGCAAAATGCTGGCTTTTCCCATCCATGACTGTACTCTTCAGGAACATGTTCGCCCTGAGACCCTGCTGAATTGCTTATCTTGAGATGCACGTTTTCATGTTGCATCATTCTTTTACTGAAACAGCTCAGCTATACTCTCAGCTGGGGTTGAAGATGGATCACCTCATAATGTAATTCAGACAAAAGCTGGGTTTGTTTTTTCAGGCAATAATTTCAAAGTGTCACAGAAAATGAAGCACATTTGCCCACTGGCCCATTTCTATGTCAGTTTTTGCACCGATATAGAGAGTCTGTTTTGCAGAACTCACTGCTCAAAAGGCCTTCCTGAAATGCATCTCCATCATGCTCCACTCAAAAGTTCATCTCTGCAGGAAGTGGGAACCTTTTGTAGCATTTTATCTTCAGCTTCCATTCTATAAAAATCCAACTTAAGATATGAAAATTCTTTCAAGCCATAGATTCACAGAACTAGAAAGAATTAGAATAAATCAAATTCATTTGGGCGGAGGCACCTGGGTGACTCAATTGGTTGAGCATTCGACTCTTGATTTTGGCTCAGGTCATGATCCCAGGGTTGTGGGATTGAGCCCCACATGGGGTTCTGTGCTGAGCATGGAGCCTGCTTGGGATTCTCTGCCCCTCTCCCCTGCTCATGCTCTCTCTCTCTCTAAAATTTAAAAAAAATTGAAAAAATCAAATTCATTTAATCAGGACTCATATAATTTATATAATGGAGGATTAGGTCTGAAGCAATCCAGAGATTAAGAATCTAATATACACTTAAACTGTCAAAAAGAAATTTTTCATGGGCAAAGGATCTGAATAGCCATTTCTCTAAAGAAGATATAGAAGTCACCATTAGCACATGGAAAGATGTTCATCATCATCAGTCATCAAAAAAATGCAAAGCAAAACCACAATGAGATACTACTTCATGTACTAAAATGACTATCATAAAAAAAACCATCATAACAATGTTGGTGAGGATGTGGAGAAATTGGAACCCTTGTTCACTGCTGGTGGGAATATATAACAGTGCGGCCAATTTGGAAAACAGTCTGGCAGTTCCTCGAAAAGCTAAATAAAGAGTTGCCATTTGACCCAGCATTTATACTTCTAGGTATATATCCAGGAAAAATAAAAGCATATGTCCTCATAAAAAAAACTTGCACATGAATATTCATAGCAGCATTGTTCATAAAAGCCAAAAAAGGTGGAAACAACTCAAATGTCTAACAACCGATGAATGGATGAACAAAATATAGTATACCCATACAATGAAGTATTATTTGGCAATAAAAAGAAATAAAGTACTGATGAATGCCACAATAAGAATGAACTTTGAAAACATTTTGCTATGGAAAGAAGACAGAGAAGACCATATATTACATGATTCTATTTACATGTAATATTCAGAATAGGCCAATTCATGGAGACAAAGTAAATTAGTGGTTACCTAAGGCCGGGGGACGTGGGAGTACAGGGAATGATAGCTAAAGTGTACGGGGTTTTTTGAATTGATAAAAATGTTCTAAAATGGGTTCCATTTATGGTTGCAAAACTGAATATACTAAAAACCATTGAAATGCACACTTTATTTTTTTAAACAAATGATTTTTTTAATGTTTATTTATTATTTTTGTGACAGAGAGAGACAGAATGCGAACAAGGGAGGGGCAGAGAGAGAGAGAGAGGGAGACACAGAATCTGAAACAGGCTCCAGGCTCTGAGCTGTCAGCGCAGAACATGAACTGAGAGATCATGACCTGAGCCGAAGTCGGACGCTTAACCGACTGAGCCACCCAGGCGCCCCTAAACAAATGATTTCTTTAAAAAAATTTTTTTGAGAGAGAGATAGGGAGAGAGAACAAGTTGGGGAGGGGCAGAGAGAGAGGGAGGGGAAAGAGAGAATCCCAAGCAGGCTCCGTGTCCAGCACGGAGCTCCATGCAGGGCTCGATCCCACCACGATCCTGAGATCATGAACTGAATGGAAATCAAGAGTCGGATGCTTAACTGACTGAGCCACTCAGGTGCCCCACAAATTGTGCACTTTAGGTGGGTGAATTGTGGATTATGTAAATTATGTCTCTAGGTTTCCTATCTCAGTTTTTGATTATCCCGACTGCCAGGAATTCTTTTTTTATATTCAGCCTCATTGTTTTTGCTCACTGTAATCAAAACTCATCCCTTCTTGTTTTGTTTTTGGTAATGACAAAGAGAAGTAAAAAAACAAAAAACAACAAACAACTTCCTTATCTCAAATCATAATTCTGATACTCAAAGGTCATTATTAAATTATCTGTTTGGAGGAAACAGTTTCCGTGTCTTTAACCTTTTCTCACGGAATCCATTTTTATCTTGTTGCTCTTGCTGCTTAACCTGTGGGCCTCAGAGTCTTCATCTATAAAATGAGTATGTTGGACAAGATCTCAAAAATCCCTTCCAGATCTGAAATTGTGTGAATGTCTATATCCTTTGAGAAAGTATGGGCATATAAGATAAAGACCATTGTAAGCATAATTATAATTGTAAGCATAATTGAGCCATTGTAAGCATAATTAATAAGCTATGAAAAGAACTTGGAAATACACTGAAGTAGCTATGTTTTTAATTAAGTGTACATAGTGTGAAGTGGACGCAGCAAATCCTAAGAGTTAGGACATTTGATTTCTGCTTTTATGACTCATGGTGAGATTTTGGAGAAGTTACATAACCTTTCACATACATTTTCTTTCAAAGTTTTTTTTTTTTTACTTTTTAATGTTTATTTACTTTTGAGAGAGAGAGAAACAGAACGGGAGCAGGAGAGGGGCAGAGAGAGGGAGACACAGAATCCAAAGGAGGCTCCAGACTCTGAGTTGTCAGCACAGAGCCCGACACGGGGCTTGAACCCACGAGCCACAAGATCACGACCTGAGCCGAAATCAACTGAGCCACCCAGGCGCCCCTACATTTCCTTTTACATAGAGTGGGCATCATAAAACCTGCACACCTCACTCTAAGAAATGCTCCCCTTGAATGATTAAATGAGCGAATATTGTCATGCAAAGATTTTAAAGATGGTTTATATTTTGTTCAAAACAAAAATGCTGTCATTGACAGGTTTCTTTCCTTCAAAAAAACTTACGTCGTCTAATTTGTTTTTGACCCATTTCACTTTGGTCTTATCATCTCCTCTTAAACTTAATGAATATGGCATAGTAAAATTTAAAGCAAACATGAAAATGAAAGCTTAATGAAATCATGATAAATGTGAATAAAGCTGAGAATATTAAAAAATTAATGAAATATTTTCCTTTCAAGTTTGGACTTATAAATGCCTATGTGAATTGTAAAAATTGTTACGGATATTTCCAGTTGACCCTTCCCTCACATCTCTATTGATTTTACCATTAAGCTGTCTTATTTTTTGGTCAGATCGCAGACACCAGAAGTCAAGGGACCATGTCTGATTTCTTCTCTGTCACACTTCAGCGCCTGTAACAAGGCGTGTACCTGGTATTTACTCAGCAAGCACTGATGTCATTTGTTGCCCGGGACTGGAAGAGGTTAAACTGCTAACTATAAATCTAAAAATAAAAGTTTTATAGTCCAGATTGATTTTTTTTGTGGGCCTAATGATTTCCGAGGACCTTGAAAGCTAATTAAAAGCATTTTAGGCAACAACAGGTTGGTCCTGAGGCCAATTATGTGACAACAAGACTTAGAAAGCTGAACAACAGACACGAGAGTTTACACACCTGCACCAGTGCTGATCTTCAAAGTAGGGAGACCGTATGCTTTCTCCAGGGATGGCACCATTGCTCAAAACCGTATGGAAATTTCCATGTTGGGAATTTTGTTCAGTGAGATTGCCATGTTTAGGAGAATCAACCTTATCACTTACACTCACACAATGTGGTTAATTGTGTTTCTTCTTTCTTGTAAATTTCTGAGTTACCGGCAAATAGGATGCTTGGTACCGGTGACCCTGGCATTCTGCCCATCACTGTATAATTGGAGTTAGAGATGGGCCTGCCTAAGAGAAAGGAAGACAGACATCTGTAGAGCTGAGCTTGACATTGTTCTGGATGCTTTCATCGTACCCTTAAAAGAACCATTGGAGATGGGTGGCACTTTGCTTATGAATTGGGGTGCATTCAGGAACATACAACACGTGTCCTGGGCCCTGGACGAGTCCGGATGGGCTGTGCAAAGTCTGAAGCTGCCAACAGATGTCCCTGCTGCTGGGGGTCACCCGGCATACTGTTCACTGTTGCTGGGAGATCCTCTTGGGGACAGCAGGTTCTTAGCATAGCAACGAGAACCACTCACGAATGACAGTGGTGGTTGCTAGCTGTGGCTCAGGTCCCAGCTCACTTTCAGTCCTGGCACTAAAGGTGTTCACCTGGATAGGGCCTGGTGCTGGCAACCCACCTCTCCCCTTCTCAACAGTGGCTGGTTTTCTCGTGCTCCCCTAGGTGATATCACCTGAGCTCTTGTTTAAGGATAAACTTCGTGGATGGCCTCTTCAGAGCTTTGCCTTCTGACTTAAAAAGAAAGAAAGAAAAAGAAAAAATAGGTTTTAGTTGTTTTAAAAATTTATTTTCAAACAATTGCTATATGTTTAGATCAACCGGAAAAAATTTAATGTAGAAAGATAGAGATCATGTACTCATTAAAACAGATATTAAAACAGGGTACAGTATAATGCCATTTTCAGATCTACAAGACCACACTGAGGGGCTCTGGGTGGTAGAAACGTAAAAATGGTAGTTATTTTTACGTGTCTATTTTTTTTCAATGCACAGATATTCTTCCTAGATGAATAAAAAAGATTATTTTAAAAATGATTCCACTGATATGTTTTCTTTATTGTGACAAAATACACATAAAATTTACAGTTCTCATCGTTTTTAAGTATACAGTTCTGTGGCACTAAGTACATTCACATTGTTGTGTAACCATCATCGCCATCCATCTCCAGAACTATTTTCATCTTTCCCAACTGAAAATCTGTACCCGTTAAACACTAACTCCTCATTTGCCCCTCTCCCCAGCTCCTGGCAACCACCATTCTATTTCTCGTCCCTACATACATCATATAAATGGAATCATAGAGTATTTGTCCTTTTTTTTAAAAATTTTTAATGTTTTTTTTTTATTTATTTTTGAGAGACAGAGAGAGACAGCGCGAGCAGGGGAGGGTCAGAGAGAGAGGGAGACACAGAATCCAAAGCAGGCTCCAGGCACTGAGCTGTCAGCACAGAGCCTGATGCGGGGCTCGAACCCACGAACCGCGAGATGATGACCTGAGCCGAAGCTGGACGCTTAACCGACTGAGCCACCCAGGCGCCCCTGTCCTTTTTTTTTTTTTTTTAAATGTTTATTTCTTTTTGAGAGAGAGAGAAAGACAAAGCGCAAGCAGGAGAGGGGCAGAGAGAGAGGGAGACACAGAATCCGAAGCAGGTTCCAGGCTCTGAGCTGTCAGCACAGAGCCTGACGCGGGGCTAAAACTCACGAACTGCAAGATCATGACCTGAGCAGAAGTCAGATGCTTAACCAATGGAGCCACCCAGGTGTCCCATAGTATTTGTCCTTTTGTAACTAGTGTATTTCACTGAGCAGAATGTCTTCATGGTTTACCCATGTTGTAGCATGTGTCAGAATTTCCTTCCTTTTTATGGCTGAATTATATTCCGTTGTACGTATACACCATGTTTTATTTATCCACTCATCCATCAGTGGACACTTGGGTTGCTTCCATCTTTTGGCTATTGTGAACAATGGTGCTATGAACATAGGTGCAACTAACATGGTTTTCAACAATCACTTTAGGAGATCAAAAGCTGTATTTTTCTCAATAATTCTATCACTGATTATCTTTTTACCTGCGGTAATGGATGCCTTTGACCGAAAAAAGCAGTGTCATGCATGCTGAGCTGGGGAAAGGAAAATAGGAAAAAGAGAAAAGACAAGCCCCAGACAAAATGCTAGTGTTCAGAATCTGTAAGGATTCCCACAAGTGTAAGGAAAAGAGACACAGTAGAAAAGAGGCAAAAGCTCGATCAGGCACTTCACAAGAGAGAAAATCTAAGTGGCCAATACATGAAATAATGCTCAACTGAAGAAGGTCAGGGAGATGCAAGTTACAGCTGCAATGAGACACAATTATGCACCCACCAGAATGGCTAAAATCTGTCTTTTAGTAGTCAAAAAGAGCAACGAGAACTCATCCCACAGCTGATGGGAGTGAAAAGTGGTACAATTCTTTGGAAAATAGTTTACCATTCTCTTGTCAGCTCAAAAATAAACATAGCTGTTTAACAGCCCCAAACTAGAAACAGCCCCCAAAGCCAATTGCAATAAAATGGACAAATAAATGGTGGCATATTCGTTGGATCGAATATGAGGCTACCACCACCCATGTTATGGATGAAACCCACAAATGTGATATTAAGTTAAAAAAAAAAAGCCAAATTCAAAAGATTCCATGTGATGGCTTCCATTTGTATAAAGTTTAAATTAGGCAAAAACAATATACTATATTTTGGCATTGCCATTATTTTTCGTTTTTGTATTTATTTACATACATATTTATTTATTTTAAGGTTTATTTTTAAAATTTATTCTGAGAGAGAGAGAAAGGGGGGGAGGGACAGAGAGAGAGAGAATCCCAAGCAGGCTCCATGCTCAGCACAGAGCCCAACATGGGGCCCAATCTCATGACCTGAACCAAAATCAAGAGTCTATGGCTTAACCAACTAAGCCGCCCAGGCGCCCTTGCCATTATTTTTAATGTGAGTTGTTTTTTTTAGGGTGTGCAGTGATAGATCATCACGGTCCTAGTCTGCATCCTATTAGTGGCTGGTGATGTTGAATATCAAGGCAATGCTCATTCTTCTGACTTGGGTCGTGGTTAGTTTAGAATTGCATATATCCTGGACACACAGCTCTGTGCTTGCTTTGTATTTCATAATGCAATAATGAAGATAAGGAGAAAGGAAGAGCATTAAGTTTAGTATTTTGAGATATTAGTCCCCTACATCCATTGTGAAAATAGGGTAACCATGAATAAGGCATTGAAGTAGCCTGGCCAAGTGGCAGATAGATTAGGGGGTCAAGTGGGCCTGAGCATGAAGCCTCTGCTATTTGTACTTGGCCGCAGCACCTCTGTGTGAAATAGGCTTCCAAAAAAACCAAAAAACAAAAACAAAAACAAAAACAAAAAAACAAACAAACAAAAAAAACAACCAAAAAAAACCTCTTTCCAAAGGAGACTGACTTGGATTAGTTCAAACACAGAAAAAAAAAATCCCCACTCATTACGCACAGGCATCGCATAGGAGTTTCATGTGCCGCGAAGGGGAGCGTGCATATCGGAGTAATTTGAGTAAAAATGAGAAACCCAGCAGCTCATTTCCAGGAAGCTGGGAAGGGCTTTGAAGAGGTGACCATACAAGAGTCTTTTAAAAAGCTCTTTCTGGGGACGCGTGGCTCAGTCGGTTAAGTGTCCAACTCTTGGTTTCGGCTCAGTTCATGATCTCAGGGTTGGTAAGTTTTTAGCCCCAGATCGGGCTCCCTAACAGTGCAGAGCCTGCTTGGGATTCTCTCTCTCCCTCTGCTCCTCCTCTGTTTGCCTGAGTATGCACTCATTCTCTCTCTCTTTCTCTGTCTCTCTGTCTCTCTCTCTCAAAATAAATAAATAAACTTAAAAGAAAAAACCTCTTCCGGGCGCCACAGAGAGGAGGGATGGGGCAAGCAGGTGTTCCTTGTCATTACAAGCACTTTGGTACTATGTCTTACTTTGATTAGAAAAGGGTAGGAAAGAAAAAAAAATCCATCATAGTATCTTGTACTTGTTCCTACCGCTGCCATCACGACCGGACCGCAGAGTGGGTGGCTTAAACAGCACACATGTATCATTCCATAGTTCTGGAGGCTAGAAATCCAAGAGCAAGGAATGAAATTCCTCTATTTTATTTTATTTTATTTTATTTATTCATTTTATTTTTTTTAACATTTTATTAATTTTTGAGAGACAGAGAGAGACAGTGTGATCAGGGGAAAGAGAGAGAGAGGGAGACATAGAATTTGAAGCAGACTCCAGGCTCTGAGCTGTCAGCACAGAGCCCGATGTGGGGCTCGAACCCACGAACGGTGAGATCATGACCTGAGCTGAAGTCGGACGCTTAACCGACTGAGCCACCCAGGCTCCCCTAAATTCCTCTATTTTAGAAAAGACGTTGAAGCAAAACAAAAGAGAAGTTTCTGGAGTTAGTTTCTTAGTTATCAAGAAATCCGGGCATTCAGGGTTTTGGTTCTTCATTCCAGCTTCTTGGAATTTGCAGAGTGTGCTGCAAATGGTCATCCTTGCCTCTGTGCACTGTTAACATTTTTCTCTCATCCTCTTCGCCTGCCGACTATCTTTGACGTAGATACTATTTACTGTGATGAAACAGCACTTTCACAAGCACTTGACATGTGTTAGCCCTTTGAACACAAATAAAGCAAAAACCCAAAGAAGTAGGAACCAATATTCCCATTTTACAGATGAGGAAACAGAGGCATAGAGAATACTCCCCGTTTCAGAGCTCATTCCCTGCAAAGGTGGTCTCTTTCCAGAGCCCGTGCTCCTACCCACTAAGCTGTAGCGTTTCTTGGAAAACTGACATGACACCAGTTATAACAGGGTCTCACCTAAATGTCAGCAAGGTGCTTTACGAAGTTCCTTGGCATATGGCATGAACTGTTTTTCCAGCTTTATTGAGATATAATTGGAATATACCATTGTAGAAGTTGAAGGTGTGCAGCAGCTTGATTCCATATACATGCATGTTGTGAAATGATTACCACAGTAAGGGTAGTTAACACCTCCATCAGCTCACATAGTTAACATTGTATTTCTTGTGGTAAAGACATTTAAGACCGGCTCTTGGCAGCCTTCAAGTATACAGTACGGTGTTGTTAACCGCAGCCACCATGCTGCACATTACATCTCTGGAACTTACGCATCTTGTAACTGGAAGTTCATACCCATTGACCAACATCTCCCCATTCCCTCCACCCCCCAGCCCCTGGCACCACCAATGTCCTTTCTGTTTCTGTGAATTCGACTCTTTAAAAATTCCGCATCTAAGAGAGATCATATAGTATTTGTCTTTCTTGTATGAGTGTTACTTACCCTTTCTCCGCCTTCTACTATCCCTGTACTCCCTTTGACTTATTAGTTTGTGAGACAGACATATTTGGGAAACAGAGAGTTAAAAATTACAGTGTTTGTAGGGGCGCCTGGGTGGCTCAGTCCGTTGAGCCCTGCACTGGCTGTCAGCGCAGAGCCTGCTTCAGATCCTCTGCTTCCCTCTCTCTCTGCCCCTCCCCAACTTGTGCTCTCTGTCTCTCTCTCTCTATCGCAAAAAATAAGTAAACATTAAAAAAAATTACAATGTGGGGCACCTGAGGCTTAGTCGGTTAAGCGTCTGATTCAGTTCAGTCATGATCTCACAGCTGGTGGGTTCGAGCCCCGCATCGGGCTCCATGCTGATGGCTCAGAGCCTGGAGGCCGCTTTAGATTCTGTGTCTCCTTTGCTCTCTGCCCCTTCCCTGCTCACACTCTGTGTCTCTTTGTCTCTCAAAAATAAATAAACATAAAAAAATTACAATGCTTATCTGGAAATTGCGTAAACCATTGACGTTGGACAGTTGTTGGCATTTTTCTGTTGCTAGATTGATAAGTGGCCCAAAAGATAAAATTTTCTTGAAGAGAATACACAATTTTCAACAATGCTGCAACATTTCCCTGGATCTGAGGCGAGGCTAGCTCTGGAGACATACAGTAACGTGAGTGCAGAGTCATTAAAACAATTTGTTTCCATCTCTGAATTCTGATATAGTGTTGAATTTTGAAAAAGGTTTGCTGCTTCCATTCTTATCTTTGGAAAGCCAGATTTCGGTAGCATTAAGTCAAGATTGATTTATTTATTTACTTGCTTATTTTAAGTTTATTTCTTTATTTTGAGAGAGAGAGAGACAGAGAGAGACAGAGAGAGAGAGACAGAGAGAGAGAGTAAGAACTGGGGAGAGGCAGAGAGAGAAGAGGGAGGGAATCCCAAACAGGCTGGAAAATAAAATTGCTTATTTCTCCCAGTGCCCACAGACAATAAAAGATCCTCAAAATGCAATGGGGCCTGGGGCCAAGGTTCTAATTAATTATGTGGCTGTCATGTCATACTCAAGATCACTGAAAAATTGAAGGCAGTGCCAGCTAGACTCTCTCAGGAGACAAAAGAGCATCATCCCATTATTGCCTGACTTATAACCCCAGATAGAAAGAGACTTGTCTCAAAAAGAATCGGAAATGTGACTTTGGCCCCATTGAGTAGACCTGTATGAGAGTCCTAGGAAATCCACACAATTTTAAAGGGAACGTTGCTGGCAGAAGAATTACTGGTTTAGACTAAAAGGAACAAAGGCTGTCAAAATGGGCTCCCAAACTCTCTATAGGTAGAAGGCAGACTGAGAAAGCTACTCAATGGCAAAATGGCCCATTTCTGATGGAAAAGAGAAGTTGTTTCAGATGGCAAAGCCAACATCCCAGGGTGTAGAGCTATGAGTCTCCAAGAGAAATGGACTGGATGCTTCTATACCCAAGGAGTGGCAATGGCTCTAGTCAAGAAACATTCCCTACTTCTGGTGGCTGTATTTCAGAATTGCCATGGATACACCCAATGAGCCTCACTGGATACTGATGATGTGATCTTATACGTTGAAGATGATGCCATAATTGGATGAGACATATGGGGTTCCTGGGGTGAGTATATTTTCCGTGGGAGAGGAAAATAAATATTGCATTCAGGTAGAAGATGTTAGTAACTTGAAAAACAAAATGGGCATAATATTTTACTGGCCTTTCCATCAAGAAGTGGAGTTTATTGTTCTGTTCTCGAATGTGGGTTGGCCTTATCACTTGCTTTGACTTGTGGAAGGCAGCAGAAGTCATGTTGTACGTCTTCCTAGCCTTGGACCTGGGAGGTATTTCAACTTCTGCTCTTGTCTTTCTGAAATGCTGCTCTGTATGAAAAGCCCAGGTTTGCTGCTGAATATTTATGGCTCAGCCAAGACATAAGTGAGGACATTTCATCCTATGTGACCTGAGGAGAGCTGTTGAATGACTGCAACCACATGAATGGGCCTAGAAGAAAACCTGATTGGTTTAGCCTTTGAAATTACTGGCCTACAGAATCATGAATAATGGCAACATAGTGGTGTTTGGCCATTACATTTTGGTGTGGTTCGTTGTGGCCCCCAAAGTGATTGACATGTAAACTCTTGATGCAAATTCACCACAGTCATAAAGCCCTTCCAGAAGAGCCCCCAAGAACAACTACTTTGGCAAACTGAAGTCATGTCTACTAAAAGCTGGGCACATAGAGTTCATTATTCAGCAGCTCTGCGCTCAGATATACACAACAGAAATGTGTTCATACATTCACTAAGAGACATGTAAAATAATGTATATTAGCAACATCTTTGTACTATGCCCAAACTGGTAACATCCAAATTTGCCTCAATAGTAGAATGGATAAATCACTTGTGATATGTTCATACAACAGAAGCTATAAAGAAAGAAAATGAAAAAACCATTTCTTCAAACAACTACATGGCTAAATCCCAACCATTAGTCTAAGTAAAAAAGCCCAACCCAAACAAAAGCATATTGTCTGATTAGCAGTTTAGGATATTGGAGACCTCTGTGGTGAAGGAGATAGGACAGGCTGGAAAGTGGCCCATGTAAAGCTTCTGGGGGTTGGGGGGCAGGGGGCCAGGGGAGGGGCAGTCATGCTCTGTTTCTTGATATGGGTGGGAATTACCAATATGTGTTCATTTTGTGGTGACTAGTTGAGCTGTGAACTTATGATTTATACACTTACCTGTGTGCATGACATAATTCAATAAACGCATTTCCTTTTTAAAGATACAGAGAACAAACCATAAGTGACTCTTAAATACAAAGCACAAACTGAGGGTGGCTGGAGGGAAGTTGGGTGGGGGGATGGGCTAGATGGGGGAATGGGCCTGAAAGAGGGCACTTGTTGGGATGAGCACGGGGTGTCATATGGAAGTGTTGAATTGCTAAATTCTACTCCTGAAATCATTATTACACTATATGTTAACTAACTTGGATTTAGTAGTCCTTATGACATTAGTCCTTTGAAAGTTGTTGCATCGGGCCATATCACCAAATCAATGTATAGACAATATGTGTATATGAAAAAAGCCAAACCACTTCATACCTACTGGGATGACTATCATCAGAAAAGTGGAAAATTACAAGTGATGGCAAGGATGTGCAAAAATTAGAACGCTTGCACATGTAAATGGGATGTAAAATGCCTCAGCCACTGTGGGAAACAGTGGCAGTTCCTTAAAAAGGTAAACATAGAATTACCCAACAATTCCACTCCTAGGTATCTACCTAAAAGAATTGAAAACAGGGACTCAGACAGACGCTTGTATGTGACTGTTCACTGCAACATTATGCACACTAATGGAGAGGTGGAAACAACCCAAGGTGCCCATCAGCAGATGAGTGCCTAAGTTAAAGGTGTAGCTATGCAATGGAGTATTATTCAGCTTTAAAAAGAAATGATGTGCTGGGGCACCTGGGTGGCACGGTCGGTTAAGTGTCCAACCTTGGCTCAGGTTCTCAGGATTTGTGGGTTTGAGCCCCATGCCGGGCTCTGTGCCGACAGCTCAGAGCCTGGAGCCTGCTTCAGATTCTGTGTCTCCCTCTCTCTGCCCCTCCCTCATTCATACTCTGTCTCTCTGTCTCTGTCTCTGTCTCTCTTAAAAATAAACATTAAAAAACATTAAAAAAGTAAAGAGAAATGATGTGCTGACAGACGCTATAACATGGATAACCCTTGAAAGCATTATGTTAAGTGAATCGAGCCAAACACAAAAGGACAATTGTTGTATGATTCCATTTATATGAACTAACTGGAATAGGCAAATTTATAAAGACAGAGTGGAGATTACATGTTACCAGGGGAAATACAGAGTTACTTTTGATCCATATAGGGTTTCTATTTTGGGGTGATGAAAAATTTTGGGAATAGATAGTGGTAATGGTTGCACCACATTGTGAATATAACTAATGCCTCTGAACTATACATTAAAATTGGCTAAAACATATAT
Source organism: Cryptoprocta ferox (assembly GCA_028646485.1). NCBI lineage: Eukaryota > Metazoa > Chordata > Mammalia > Carnivora > Eupleridae > Cryptoprocta > Cryptoprocta ferox. The sequence continues at coordinate 120,482,257 of CM053574.1, read as the reverse complement.
TTGAAAGTTACTAAGAGAGTAGATCTTAAAAGTTCTCATTGTGGTGCACCTGGGTGGCTCAGTTGGTTAAGTGTTCGATTTCAGCTCAGGGCATGATCGCTCACTCGTGAGTTCAAGCCTCACATCAGGCTCTGTACAAACAGCTCAGAGTCTGGAACCTGCTTCAGATTCTGTATTTGTCTTTCTGACCCTCCCCCGCCCCCTCAAATATAAATAAACATTTAAAGATTTTTTTTAGAAACATTCTCATTGCAAGAGAGGAACCCTGGGTGGTGGTTGAGTGTCAGACTCTTGATTTTGGCTCAGGTCATGATCCCAGGGTCATGGGATTGAGCCCCATGTCAGACTCCGGGCTCTGTGCTCCGTACTCTGCCCCGAGTGTGGAGCCTGCTTAAGATTTTCTCCCTCCCTCCCTCCCTCTCTCTCCCTCTTTTCTCCCTCTCTCTGTCCCTTCCCCACTGGTGCTCTTTACCCCCATCTCAAAAAAAAAAAAAAAAGTTCTCATTGCAAGACAAAATTGTAACTATATGAAGTGACGAATGTTAACAATGTTAGACTTATTGTGGTGATCATTTTGCAACATATACAATATCAAATCATTATGTTGCACACCTAAAACTAATACAGTGTTGTATGGGAAGTATAGCTGAATAAAACTGGGAAAAATGGCTAGGAAAAAAAAGGCTCTCAGATTGATATAGGAATTGGAGAAAGGGAGAAATTATTTTGTTTTGTTTTTTAATGCCAAAATCTAGGTTTTCTCAATTTAAACATCCCAGTGTCTTTAGGGGAGAATTTGGTTTTGTCAAATATTCTCTCTGTGACAGTTCTGATTACCTTCAATAAATATTTTCTCTCATGGGGCGCCTGGGTGGCTCAGTCAAAGTTGAGGCACCGGCTTTGGCTCGGGTAATGATCTCACGGTTCACAGGATCGAGCCCTGCGTCGGGCTCTGTGCTGACAGCTTTGAATTCTGTGACTCCCTTTCTTTCTGCCCACCCCCCACTCACGTTCTGTCTCTCAATAAATAAATAAACATTTAAAAAATTGTTTTAAATAAATATTTTATCTCTTATATCTAAATCCTGTTTTTCTCTTGATAATGTTTACCAAGTATGACTAACATCCTTTATGTAAGATTTGACATAGAGTAATCAATAGCAGTGCACATCCGATAAAGTTATTGGTCTACAAAGATAAGCAAGAATCTTTGGGGGTGAAGGAGGGAAGACTTAAGCCACCTGTTAGGGGGGAAAGATCAGGCTGGCCCCTGAATATTCTGCATCATATATATGTATACTGTTATGAATTTCAGGAGAAGAAGACATGTTTTCCATGGATGATGCTGTATAAAACTGTCTTGTGACCTGTACAGAAGTACTGCATGGAAGGAGCGAAGATGAGGTCTAGAAACAGGCTGGCCTGATTATGAAACGCTGAGGATATGCAAGGTTTTGCACTTTATTTTTATACAATAATAAAAAAAATCAACAATCATTCTGTGTTTTATAAAGAAAATGAGATAACTGTTTAAAATGGCACAGTAAGAGAGTTTTCTTCCAGTGTCCTCTCTAAAAATATCTGAAAATAAAAATAAACAGAAAAGAAAACTCCATATTCAAAGAGACTAGGAGACAGTGGTAATGCTGAAGCACAAGATGTGAGGGGGGTGGCCAACTTCAGGGACGGTAGGATGCGGGCTTGGATGTCAGTAAATGGGGCACCGGAGTGCATAGCTCCCAGAAGGTTAGCTGGGCCAAACCAGGCATGGCTCCTTTGGAACAATGGGGAATACACGGACCTACTATATTTGCTGGAAGCAGTTTACACATAGAGAGGAGTAGAGTAGAGAGACTCATTATAAGTAGCACCGAAGTTACCAGTCTGGATTGCCTGTGGAAAAGTAGACACCAAAAAACCCTGAACCAAAACAGAAAGCACACCACAACAAAAACATCAAGATGAACAAAACACCTCAGTCACAAAATCCTGTGTCAAAGGAACTAAGTGTAAACCGGATACTCTGGACATTTCATCCCTCTGTTATGAAATGTCTATAATCCGTTGGTGTAAATAGAACTGATTATTGAACAATGACTGATACGAGAAAGTAGTGATTCATAATTTGCAACCTATAACAAATTGCAGCAAGTAAGAATTGTAATTATACAGGGGTCCTGAAAGAAAAGGGAGGAAATAGGGACAACAGATGGCAGACAAAACTGACTCACCAGGAAAGTATCACCTCAGGACAACTGAAAGTTGTGGCCAAACGTGAGCGCCATTATGCAACGAAAGATCGCAAGGAACTAATGCTCCTTTCGATGTTATCTATGAAACAAGAGCTTAGAGAAGAAATATACAAAATTCAGGAAAAATATAGCAGGGCACCAGAAGGAGATGGAACGTAAACTGACAGACTTCAGAGAAGAAGAGGAAAATAAATGTTTACTGTTATAGAGAGAAAAGCCTCATTAAAGTAGCTCAAAGGAGCATATGGATAACATTGGGAAAAGCGAACAAAATGTAATAGAAATGAGCCAACTTAAGAAGGCTTAGAAAGAAATTGAAGGCAATGGAAGGCAAAGGTTGGCTAACATAATGCGTAAGTGGTTATATGAGAAAGACAATTGAAGTCAGGGGACTGGAAAAATGTTTATTTATTTATTTAAAGTTTATTTATTTATTTTTGAGAGAGAGAGAGAGAGAGAGAGAGAGAGAGAGAGAGAATCCCAAGCAGGCTCCATGATGTCAGTGTGGATGGAGCCTGAGACTCCTGAACCATGAGATCATGACCTGAGGGAAATCAAGAGTCAGATGCTTAACTGAACGACCCAGGTGCCCCTATTTATTTATTTATTTTTTAAGTAGGTTCACACCGAGCACAGAGCCTGACATGGAACTTAAACACATGACCCTGAGATCAAGGCCTGAGCTGATATCAAGAGTTGGACACTCAATGGACTGGGACACCCAGGAGTCCCCTGGAAAAATGTTTAAACATATATTTAAGGAACATTTCCAGGAGTGAACTAAGATTTGAATGTTCGGTTGTACCAGAAAATAAACAAAGCATTCCAGACATTTATTTGTTTAGTAGTAGTATAAGACTTGAATCTGCACTTGAAAGGACCCATTTATCTAAGAAAAATTTGGCATAGACTAATCAATAGCAATATACACCCTGGTAGGGTTACTGGTCTACGAAGATGAAGCAAGAATCGTTGGCAAGTTTCAGGTGAGGGAGAGAAGGAGTAAGCCACCTGTTAGGGAGAAGAGATCGGGCTGGTCTCCGGTTGTCCTAACAGAACATTCGGTGTTTGCAGACAATGGAGCTTTGTTCACAAAGCCCTAGAGAAACAAAGTGTGACCCACGCTTTCTTTTTTTTAACTTAGCTACAGTTTTTTTTAAAAAAGTGTTTATTTATTTCTGAGAGGGAGAGAAAGACAGAGCACAAGCAGGGGAAGGGCACAGAGAGAGAGGGAGGGAGACACAGAAACCGAAGCAGACTCCAGGCTCTGAGCTGTCAGCACAGAGCCCAATGCGGGGCTTGAACCCACGAACCATGAGATCATGACCTGAGCCCAAGTCGGACGCTTAACTGATTGAGCCCAAGTCGGACGCATAACTGATTGAGCGCCCCTACCTGGCTACAACTTTTAAATATAAAGGCAACATACAAATCTTTTGGAATAATCAAGAATGTAGGAACTCTAGCTTCAATGAGCTTTTCTTGAAGAAACTACTACAGAAAAAACTTCAGCCCTACTGAAGCTCAGTGGAAAGTAACAGCAGAAACATGAATCCTACTCATAGGATTAGGACTAAAACAGATCTCATTTAATGATTGAGAAGTAAAAAATACAAACTATAAACTCTGACAATGTAGAAATGATGTTAAGTATTCCAAGGGCTGTATTTAAAAAAAAATTTTTTTTTAATGTTTATCTTTGAGAAAGATAGAGAGACAGGGCATGAACGGGGTAGGAGCAGAGAGAGAGGGAGACACAGAATCCCAAGCAGGCTCCAGGCTCTGAGCTGTCAGCACAGAGCCCAGCGCAAGTCTCGAACTCAGGAACTATGAGATCATGACCTAAGCTGAAGTCAGAAGCTTAACCGACTGAGCCACCCAGGTGCCCCTAAATGAGAGCATTTTTAAAGGCAATGAAGACATGAGTGATATAACATAAAATAGGCTGACAGAACCAGTACCATACAATCTGCTCATGTACATAAATGTAGGCAGTTAGCCTCACCTACTGACAATAGTAAAAAGACTCTTGTTGAATTACTATGCAAAACCCAACTACCTGCTATCTCTCTGTAGGAAACATACCTAAAACAAAGTGAAGCAGAAAATTGGGAATATAAAGATGGACAATAGCATCAACCAAATATCAGTCAATGAAAGACTACATCCTTGTCATAAAAAGCATGTATGACTATTTGTATCAAAAGGAAGGAAAATGATATATACACATAGATTTTATATGCATAGCTATTTTTACATTTTGGGATTTTGTGCCAGGTGCATATATTACCCATTATAGTACAGGCAAAAAACTTATTTTATTTTATTTATTTTTAAAAGTTTATGTATTTATTTTGAGAGAGAGAGAGAGAGAGAGAGAGTGCACCCATGCGAGCGCAAGTGGGCGTGAGGGGACAGAGAGAGAGGGAGAGAGAATCCTAAGTAGGCTCCAAGCTGTCAGTACAGAGCCTGATGCAGGGCTTGCTCCCATGAACTGTGAGATCATGAGCTGAGGCAAAATCAAGAGCTGGACACTTAATTGACCGGGCCACCAGGCGCTCCACAAGTAACTCATTTTAAAAAGAAAATCATGTTGGTGGCAGTGGGGACTATGGATTTGAGGATAGAGCTGAGACATGCAGTATAGGAACACCTGGTTAGATCAGCTTAAATGTGAAAGGACTGAGCTAGAGGACAGGGATAGGAGGAAGAATTGGACCTCTCCCTAATGTACCATAGGATGTAACTGAATAAGATGGTGTTGCCTGATTTTAAACTTTATTTATTTTGTACTTTTGGATTAAGGTAAAGGAGAATTTGACAAAAGTCTTAAGAATCACAAGATTCTTTTAAAAGCCTTTTTCCCCCCCTGCATTTCCATTATTAGGAAATAAATATTCATGGCAGAAAACCTGAAAAACATGCAAAAAAAGTGAAAGAAGAAGAACTCCTTTAATTCTAATACTGTAGGAATGGCTAAAATGAACAACTCAGGCAACAACAGATGTTGGCGAGGATGCGGAGAAAGAAAATCTCTTTTGCACGGCTGGTGGGAAGGCAAACTGGTGTGGCTGCTCTGGAAAACAGTGTGGAGGTTCCTCAAAAAATTAAAAATAGAACTACCCCACGACCCAGCAATTGCACTAAGGTATTTATCCAGGGGATACGGGTATGCTGTTTCGAAGGGGCACATGCACCCCAGTGTTTATAGCAGCGCTATCGACAATAGCCAAAGTATGGAAAGAGCCCAAATGTCCATTGACAGATGAATGGAAAAAAAGATATGATACACACACAATGGAATATTACTAGGTGATCAAAAAGAGTGAAACTTTGCCATTTGCAACAATATGGATGGAGCTAGAGTGTATTATGCTAAGAGAAAATAAGTCAGTCAGAGAAAGACAAACATCATATGACTTCACTCATATGTGGAACTTAATATACAAAACAGATGAACATAAGGGAAGCAAAAATAATATAAAAACAGAGAGCGAGACAAACCAAAAGAGACTCTTAAACACAGAGAAGGTTGCTGGAGGGGTGTTGGGTGGGGGGATGGGCTAAATGGGCGAGGAGCGTTAAGGAGGACACTTTTTGAGATGAACGCTGGGTGTTATAGTTAAGCGAAGAATCACTAAGTTCTATTCTTGGCAACATTATTACACCCTATGTTAACTAACTTGGATTTAAATTCAAAAAATAAAATAAATAAATTCTAACAAATGAGAAAAATGTTCTAATCTTGCAGGATACTATACATGATTATGTGCCTAAAAATTGTTATAGTGTCTATGTTTCCCAATGTTATTATAAAATACTCTCCTACAACATGATTTTTAATAACTACATATTATTAAAATACTTTATAGTTGGACATTTAGATTGTATTTTTTTCACTAGTAAATAACATGGCAATGAATACCTCTGAACAAGTAAATTTACTCACATCTCTGGTTATTTCCTTATTATATAGTTCTGGATATGGAATTGCTGGGACAAAGGATATGCATATTTTAAATGTTGATACTTACTGCCAAATTCCCTTCTAAAAAGTTTGTCCCAAAGTAATAGTTCTAGCAAAAAAGCTGTAGTTATGAAAGTAGAAAAAAATGCAAAGGCCTACTTCTTCTATTTGAAAATTCTCTCACACAGCATTATTTTTTCAGCTTTGTAAATATACTTGGTAAAAAAAGATGCTTCATTATTGTTTTAGTTTGGATTTCCTCAGTCACGAGAGACCTGGAAAATTTTTTGTGCATTTGGTGGTCATTTGCAACTCTTGCTTTGTTAGCTATTCATTCTCTTCAGCTAATTCGCTTCCATCCGTTATCTCGTAAAGAACTATATCTAAGTCCTGAATATCAATGAACTTTGCAAGCATCAAAAAGAAATAGCTAGATTCTATTTAATTATCATCTCAACGTTGGAAGGGTATAGTGTCCTCAGGAAAACTGCAGAAGCTTGCCATTCAATTTTTTTTCCCCCTAAAGCGATTCTGAAAATAGCCAGGAACAGATGTGATTCCCTTCCGTTTCCGTGGACCTAATCGAGACATTCTAAGTAATCTAGGAAAAGGATGAGCAGGGTGAGGGTCTGCTCTGCACGCTGTTTGGGTTATGAGTGCGGGGGTCAGGTTGTCCAGATAACTAAATCCAGGCATACTGTGAAAGCAAGAAGCAGGATTGAATAATGGTAGACCAGCCCGCTCGTACTTCCCTATAATGCGTTTGTTGAGTGAACAAAGGCATGAGCACATGCGCCTGTCAAGGACACAGAAAAGTTAGGCTGCTGGCTTTCACTTTAGTCAAAGTAGAGCTGCCCAGCCAGAAATGACTTGCAGAGAATAATGTCGAAAGCAAGGAGCTTAGCAGGGGCTTACCGAATGAGCTCCTCATTTATTCTTATTTTTTATGATTACATTTTATTGCAGGTGTTTCACAAATTCTCAATAAATACAGATTGAATGAATGATAAAGGATATGTTTTCACTACAATTCTCATAACAATATATTTGAAATTGCTCGTTCTTATTCTCAGTTCACTGCTAAGGTACGGGGGCCCTGAGGTGCTAAGAGATCTAAGAGTCAAAGCTTATACAGTTAACAAGCCGCAGAACCAGGCTTCGAAACGACCACTTCAAATCCAATGCCCCTTTTCAATACTACAATTGTTAGTTTCCCTCAGGTCACTTTCGTGCTCCCTCTTAATTATGTTAAACTCAAATTCCTCCGTCTGTTATTAAAGGTTCTCTACAATTGGAGTTAACCCTTCCGCTCCAGTCTTATCCCCTCCCGTTACCCTAAGTGGATATTATAGTTTTCTTTCCAAAAGCTGCTCTTCTCCTTTAGAAGCAATGCATTTGGGGAGATTATTCTTAGTTCAGGGGCGCACCTGACTGCCTCAAGAACAAGCGAATCCTCCTGGCCAGTGAATCGGTTCATGAACGGTGAGCCACCCAAGTCTGGCCAAAGAGATACAGAGAGTGTTGCTTCTGGGGAAGTTCTCTGTTTCTAAGAGAACAATAGCAAGCCCCTCACTTTCTCCTGTTGGATGGGAGCAAGGAGGTGCACTTTCTGCCTTTTTTCATGAAGCGTAATATTTCTGAGATCTGTCCATGTGGTTAGGTGTGTCGACACGTCATTTCTTTTTATTGCTGAGTAGTATTCCATCGCCTGGATGTGCTGTAATTCATGTTCCCATTTTCGTGTTGATGGGCATTTGGGAAGTTTCTAGTTTCAGGATATTAAAGATGAGCATTCTTGTATACATCTTTCTGTGGATATATTTTTGGGGGGGGGAATTCATAGGAGTGAGACACTAAGCATTATACTCATTTAAGTTCTAGATAGAAAAACCTTGAATTCCGGACTACTGGGGTAAGAAACAAGTGGTAAAATTACTTGGCTTATCCTGAACTCTTTTTGGTTTTGTTATTTTTTTCCCCCTTGGAGAAGAAAATTAATCATTATCAAAATAGCAGAGGATATCATTAATATGTACCTAGTATGATCTCTAGGCAACTTACATCGTATATTATTGCCCAATGCTGTTATTTACTAGCTGTTTGACCTCAGACAAATTGTTTAACCTCCCTGATCTTCAGTTTCCTCATATTGGGGATTAAAAACAGCACCTACCTCATAGGGTTTTTGTGAGAATTAAATGGGATATATAAAATCCTTATCACATTGCCTGACATACAAAGGTGATCAAAAATATTAACTTTTTAATTAAATATGCTTTATTTTTTTAGAGAGAGTCAGCATGAATGAGGAAGAGGGGCAGAGAGAGAGAGAGAGAGAGAGAGAGAATCTCAAGCAGGCTTCATGCTCATTGCAGAACCTGACTTGGGGTTTGATCCCACAACCCTGGGATCATGACCTGAGTCAAAATCAAGAGTAGGGCGCTCAACCAACCGAGCCACCCTGGTGCCCCTAAAATATTAACTATTATAATTACCATGATATAGCTTCTTATAACAATCCATGAAATAAAAATTCATACCCCAGTTTTATTTTATTTTTATTTTATTTTTATTTTTTGAGAGAAAGAGAGAGGCAGGGAGAGGGAGAAGGAGAGAGAGAATCTCGTGGAGGCTCCACATTGATGAGGGGCTCGATCTCGTGACCATAAGATCATGACCTGAGCCAAAACCAAGAGTCAGACGCTTAACCAACTGAGCCACCCAAGGGCCCCTTACCCCATTTTTAGAGACAATAAGCAACTTGTCTTGGTTACAGAATCAGGAGTGGGTTTCAAATTTCAGTCTACTCTGGCACAAGAGCCTGAGACCATTCCATTGCACTATTTCCCTGAGGTAACTCTTTCTGGAGTACCTCACTCAAATCTTTACTGCAATCTTGTTAGATGATTTCGGCCAAAATGAAAAGAATAAGAAAAGAAGTCTGTAAAGGAAAGAAAATAATAAACTAGAAAAAAAGGGGTCTGAGACAAAGTCTCAGAGAAACTTAGAATACAATCTGATTTGTTATTTATTTACTTATTTATTTATATAGTAAACTTTAGAAACTCAGAGTACTTTTCAAGCTTTTTAGCTGCCACAAGAGAATTTGGCAAGGAGAGACAGGATTTAGGAGGGTTTTGTTTTTGTTTGTTTATACCTTTCTAAAATTTAACGATATACTCCAGTTCTTTTTCTGTTTTTTTTTCTCCCTCTTTGGTGCAATTTGTTCCGTATTATAATCAGGCAGGATTACAAGATGGCATGCTCAAAAGGGCTTATGGGAAATTTTAATAAAGGGATTATTTAAAATATTTTAATGTTTATTTAATTTTGAGAGCGCGAGAGAGAGAGAGAGACCGTGAGCAGGGAAGGGGCAGGAAGATGAAGACACAGAACTGGACGCAGGCTCCAGGCTCAGCTCCCAGCATGGAGCCCGACACAGGGCTCGAACCCACGAACCACAAGGATCACGACCTGAGCCGAAGTCAGACGCTTAACTGACTGAGCCACTCAAGTGCCTCGTAATAAAGGGATTATTTATAAAAGTGTGGGCAGAGTTGAAGAGAACCAACAAAGTATCCCCAAGGGCTCTGAGGATGGAGAGAATAGGAAGCCATCAGGGTTCCTGCACCGGAAGAGGCCAGGGCAGGTCATGCTTACTAGAACAGGGAGAAGATGGCTCTATCTGCAGGAGGGAGTGCCCAACAAGGAGTTTCGGTCTTTGATGGAGGGACCCAAGACATTTCTGAGAACTTGCCAGGGTAGCAGGCAGGAAAAGAAATACCTTGACCTCTTTGTGTGAATGTCTGGCTTGTGAACAGGACGGGGACAGGGTCATTGGGGACATACTCTGAGTGTCACTATTGCCATTAGACATTTTTTATCCACATCTGACAGATGAGGTCATAGAGTCTGGGAGCTTTAGTAACTCACCCAAGCTCCTAGAGCTAGGAAGTGGAGGAGTTGAGATTTGAAGCTGGGTTTAGGGACGCCTGGGTTGCTCAGTCGGTTAATCGTCTGACTTCCGCTCAGGTCTTGATGTCAAGGCTGTGAGTCCGAGCCCTGCGTGGGGCTCTCTGCTCTCAGCGCAGAACCCGCTTGGGATCCTCTGTCTCCCTCTCTCTCTGCCCTTCCCCTACTTGTGCTTTCTCTTTCTCTCAAAAATAAACATTAAGAGAAAAAAAAAACACTTGGGTTTAACTCAGTGGTTCTTCATCACCTGGGGAAGGTTTTAAAAAATACTGAAGTCTGTGCCCCATCCTCTGAGATCCTGATATCATCGATCTGGCTTGGGGCCCAGGCAACATATTAAAAGCTCCCCAGGCGATTCTAATGCACAGCAGGTGTTGGAAAACCGTGGTTTGGTTGAACTCCAATGTGTTTTTGCTGCAATAGGAGCTGCTATGGGCACAGGGCTAATGACAAAGAAATCACTGATCTGAGGGAAACCACTGTCTGGCGCTAAACAAACCAGTGAGGCGAGGTGCTGGAGGCAGTCTGGAGGGGTGAGGAGGGATGCCTCAGAAAAGAACGCCATTGCCCAAGCACTTAATGGTATTAGCTAATTTAATCCTGACCACCATCCTATCAACAGGTGCTGCTATTATTAGTTATAATCAAGGGGCGCCTGGGTGGCTCAGTTGGTTAAGTGTCTGACTTCGGCTCAGGTCATGATCTCCTGGTTCGTGGGTTTGAGCCCCACGTCGGGCTCTGTGCTCAGCTCAGAGCCTGGAGCCTGCTTTGGATTCTGTGTTTCCTTCTCTCTCTGCCCCTAACCTGCTTATGCTCTTTCTTTCTCTCTCAAAAATAAACATTAAAAGAATTTATAATCAATTAATCATTAATTAAATTAACATTTTGTTAACATACTATGATCTCAGTTTTACAGATAAGGACACGAGACAAAGAGAGATTAAGTGTCTTGCTCAAAGCCGGACAGAGATATAGGTGGGCTTGAACCCAGGCAGTTTGACATGTAAGGACACCTGCATTAACACTATATGGATTAGCAGCAGAGCTGGGGTTGTCAGGGAGAGAAGGAGGAAGAAGAGAGAAGGTAGAGGAAGCGGTATTCTAGGCAGAATCAGTAGCATGGGGGAAATGGGGGGGCTGTTAGATGGTAGAGGGCATGCAGGGGGACCTGTACTGCTTGGAGCTTGGGGTGCGTGCCCACCATATGTACCCCATTCCACTTTCCCGGAATGCGCTGCATCGTGCTCCTTATTCTAAAGGCAGTCAGCAGCCATGAGAGAGTGACTTGGTCACACTGGCATTTTAGAGGGAGCCAGAGAGAGGATGGGACTCTAGCCCAGCAGGGACTGGAGGCAGGTGGGTGCGGTGGGGAAGGTGGAAGGAGACCCAGGTTCCGGGCTGGGTGTAGAGGGTGAGGAAAGGTTGAAATAATATTGCAGCAGAGATGAGGTTGAGTTGCGTACTCTGGTGCCCATTTGATTTGCCACGAATTATTTATGTTTATAATAATGTACTGACATTTGATAATGAATTCCTTAAATAATTAATACAACTAGCATACCCCAAATGGCCTTATAACTCTGGCCCTCTGATGTACTTGGGGGAGACAGATGTGGGATGATGGGCACACTTGACAGTTGTCATGAAAAGGAAGAAGGCAAGGATAGATACAAACATGTTAAAATCTGCAAAATATGCGTCCTCTTATTAAAAAATTAGATTTGTTGGGGCACCTGGGTGGCTCAGTCAGTTAAGCATCCAACTTCGGCTCAGGTCACGATCTCACGGTTTGTGAGTTCGAGCCCTGCGTCGGGCTCTGTGCTGAGAGCTCAGAGCCTGAAGCCTGCTTCGAATTCTGTGTCTCCCCTCTCTCGGTTCCTCCCCAACTCATACTCTGTCTCTCTCTCTCTCTTTCTCATAAATAAATAAAACATTAAAAAATATAAATGGAAAAAACATTTAAATATTGTTGAAAAATAAACATCAAAGTTCCATTTTTGGGGTATAACTTGGTCATCCACATTTATTTTATTTTTCCTTTGTCTCAAAGAGGAGGAGAAACAGAAGCTCTCCCTCTCACCCTGGCAGGAATAGAAAGATGGAAGATGAGGAGTTTGAATGCAGGTGGCAGCCTGGGCCTTTAGAAACACATCTCAGGATTCTTTCCTGGAGGAACGTACCTGTAGGCACATATAAAAATGGTCATCGCCAAGGCCAGCAGCAATGAGGGGCTCAGGGGAGGATTGTGCACCTCACAGGGCAGGTTGCTGAGAGACCCCGGCATCTAGAAGCCCAGAGGGGTCCCCAACGATGAAGCAAAATCTGTGGACCAGCCCCTCGCCTGGTTTTCTGTCAACAGGATTGTTACACAATTCAACTGTCACACAATGTGAGAAGTGGGAGAGGTCCTCTCTTGACCCAGATCACCAGGCTCATTGGGGGGAGCAGGCTGGGTGGGACTCAAAGTGATTGCCTGACTGAGAAGAGAACCCTCATATTTGAGGGTTGAGGAGGAAGTGTCTCATGTGCCATCTAGAAGAGGAGGAAAGCCTTTCTTTTCTCCTGAGACTGAAAGATGGGGCTTAAGGTGGGGGTGATGGAGATGCAGGCTCAGAGGTTGAAATCTGAGCAAAAAGAAATTTCGGGGGCGCCTAGGTGGCTCAGTCGGTTAAGCGTCAACTTCGACTCAGGCCATGATCTCACAGTTGGGCGGTTTGAGCCCCGTGTCCAGATCTGTGCTGACAGCTTGGAGCCTGGAGCCTGCTTTTGGATTGTGTGTGTGTGCCTCTCCCCTGCTCTTATTCTGTCTTCCTGTCTCTCCCCTCTGCCTCTCCCCTGCTCTTATTCTTCCCTCTCTGCCTCTCCCCTGCTCTTATTCTGTCTTCCTGTCTCTCTCTCAAAAATAAGTAAACATACACAAAATTAAAAAAAAAAAATCTTCAGATCCGGTAGAAATGCGTCTGAGGGAAGCTAACGGGACATGAAGGCCCGTTTGCAACATCAGTAGGGGGTGAACTTTGTGTCAGCCTTCAGGAGACTGCAAAAATGCCTGTTGGGAGGCAGAAACGGACTTCGCTCCTCCCCACACCTCTCCCTCAGGCACAGGAGGATGTACCTGATGATTGCTTTGTGGTGAAACCGTAATTACATTTGTTTATTTATTTCTAGTCTTCGCAACCAGCGAGACTGGTTTTGATCTCAGGCCCCCTCGCTGAATGAAATCAATGGATTAAAAGCTTAAATCTTTATTTTGGTTTGAACTTCCTCTCAGCCCACAGGATATCTCAGTCCTTGGGCCTCAGCCCAGGGACCGGGAGGAGATTTTTTTTTTTCTTTTAAATTAATCGATTGGATGTAGGTTTAAGGACTGTGTGAACAGACTTCTTCACATAAAATGATAAAAGCACCATTGACCCTGGCTCTGAGGCTGCTGGAGACCGTTTAGCAGGAGGACATTGCAAAGCCCCAAAGCCGCCGAGGGGTTATAAAAGGACTACTTTACCCACCAAAAGGCTGGAACACATTTTATCTCCTCAAATCCAAAAAAGATATCTGATTTTACGGGCCCAAGGCAAAAAATCTCCTATGGCCATGGGTATGCAAAGTGACTTTTCCTTTTGTTCCAACTATTTGCTGTAGAATAGCCCAGCTTTTTCTCACAGAGGTATAGGAAGGTAGAAAAAAGAGTATAAAAAGCACACGTTTCTTACCACCTGGAATTAACACAGAACATTTTTGTTACATTCGTCATTTTGTTTTTGCAGCAAAATGAAACATTACAGATAAACCTTCAGGGACGTGTGACTTTATGTCCCAGTGTTGTCCCTGTCACCACTATCATGAGTTTGTAGGTATCCATTCAATTAATTCTTCATTTTCTTTGCACATATTTATGTATCTCGACCAATATAGAATATTGGTTTGTGAAGGGGTTATTGCTTTTACTTTGTATGAATGATTTTTTTAATGTTTATGTATTTTTGAGAGAGAGAGAGAGAGAGAGAGAGAGACAGAGCACACGCAGGGGAGGGGCCCATGGAGGGGGAGACACAGAATCCGAAGCAGGCTCCAGGCTCTCGGCTGTCAGCACAGAGCCTGACACAGGGCTCAAACTCAGAAACTGTGAGATCATGACCGGAGCCAAAGTTGGATGCTCAACTGACTGAGCCGCCCAGGCACCCCTGAATGATATTATACACATTGATTTACATGTTCATTTTTCCATTTAACATTGTTCCTCAAACACATTCATGTTTCTATACATAGATCTAGTTCATTCTTTTTGATAGCTCTAGAGTGAATGTGCCTTATTTTATTCATCAGTTTCCCTGTTACTGCAACAGTCTTGCCATTACAAGCTACATCCTTATAGGTGTTTCCTTGTGTAAATGTGTGATGGCTTCTCCCTGTTACACACCAGAAATAGAATTGCCAGTTGGTAGAATATACTCATTCTTGACTTTTTAAGAGCCTACCAAAGGCTCCCTATTGATTTACCCTCCTACCAGAGGTGTCTTAGACTGTGAGGAACCCATTTCTCTCCATTTACAAAAGTGAGGTCATCTGGAATCATCTACACTCAACCCCCCTACAGCCTTGCATCATGCTCAAAGCCCAAATCCTTAATGGTGGCCAACCAGACTCTACAGTCAAGCCCTTCCCCGTCTCTCCTACCCCACTCTCATGCCTAACTGCTCATTCTGCTCTGGCTATGCTGGTTTTCTTGCTATTTCCTGACATTCCAAGTTTGCTCCTGCCTCAGAGTTTTTGCACTTGCTTTTTCGTCAGACTAATGTTCTTTGGTCAGATTTTCTCATGGTTGGCTTTGTGATTTCTTTCAAAACTCTGCTAAAATATTCCACTAGTGGAGATGCCTTGGAGCCCTCACCCCTCCTCCCAGTGCCATTCTGTCACGCACTACCCTCTTCCTTCATTTTATTTTTTATTTATAGTACTTCTCACTATCTGACTTTATATTATGTATTTTTGTTTGTTTGTTCGTGTATTGCCCTATCAGTAAAATGTAACCTTTGTGAAGCTTTGTTTCTTTTGTTTCCTGCTGTAACATTATTCTGGCGCCAGAATAACAAATACTTACTAAAGGTTGAGGGAATAAGCATAATTCTGGAAAATCAGGGATGCAGGGATGATTTGTGAGTAGTAGATGGATATTAAGCATCTTTTGCTCTCCCTCTTGCCTCACACTTTTGCATTGGAATACGTTTTTGCATGCGACAGTGAAGACAATATTCAGAAAGGACTGGAGAGAAGATATGGGAATATTGGAATCTGATACCTGAATGAACATTTTTTTTTGAGCTGGGTTTAAACCAGAACATTGTCTGACTAGCATGGTGGGGTAGATGCTATGTTTCCATAAACTCTCCTAAATTTGTATGAATCAGACTGGTCTCTGTTTTTATTTAAATTACCTACAAAAGACTTTGACCAATGATGAAAGGCAGAGGAAGATATATTAGTTAATAGTTGCTGTGTAACGAATTATCCCACAGTGCAGTCATTTAACACACATTTATTATCTCACAAATTCTGTGGCTCAGGGACCTAGGAAGGCTTAGCCAGGGCCTCTGCTTCAGGATCTCTACAGGCTGCTAGCAAAGTATTGGTCAGGGCTGTCGTTATCTCAGGGCTCAAGTAGGGAAAGAGCCCCTTTCAAGCTCACTCATGTGATTGTTGGTAGGATTCAGTTCCTAGTAAACTGTTGGCAGGAAGCATCAGTTTTATGCTGTTGGTCAGAGGCTGCCCTCAGCTCCTTCCCACTGGGGCCTCTCCAACACAGCAGCTTGCTGAATTGAAACAGGCAAGCCAAGAAAGCAAGAAAGAATACAAGCAAGATGGTGGTCATAGGTTTTTATAGTCTCATCTGGGAATTGATATCCCATCACTTTTGCCATATTCTCCTCCCTAGAAGCAAGTCACTAGTTACAGTAAAGGGGAGGGGATGGTTCAAGGGGGTGACACCATGAGGTGGGAATCTAGGGAGCCATTTTGGAAGCTGCTTACCACAGAAGGATAAAAAGAGAAGGGAATAGATGGAAAGAGTGAATTAAAGTGGCTGAGTCAGTAATGTTCGTTCCTTTTCCTAAACTCACCCATCAGATACTCTACTCAGACCCTGGTACATAAGGGAATAGTATGTAAGAAAGACAAAAGAGGCCAGAGGTATTCCTCTCCTATGTTTGCCTCCAGGAGAATGAAAGGGTGGGGAAAACATGCCCCCTTCTATGCTGGAGCCTACGGTACTTCTAGGGACTCAACAATGCCAAACCGAAGGATTCCCTGAGGACTTAGACCAACTCAGAGTCCAATGGTATTTGAATGTGGCAAGTAGGTACTGAGGAACAAGTAGTTTAGGAAGTTCAAAGGGAAATGTGAGGCAGGTCATATTCTATAGTCTTTTGCCCTTTGAATTGGACTCGACCATTAATCTGCCATGTTCAGTGTCCTACTAAACAATAGACTTTAAAAACGATGCACACACAGCCCTAAATTTGCTGAGCTATTCTCATACTCAGCCGAAGCTCATTTCAGAGCATTCAGACTGTACCACAATTAGCTGCTGACACTATCCTAAAATAATATAAAGCCAGGCCAGTAATTATACACTGGAAGAAACTATGTATAGAAAAGCTCATTAACTTGTGGGGTGGTGCGAGTTTCTGAAGTGGGAACATCTCAAAACAGGATATAGTGCTCATGTTGGTATGGGTGAAAATCCAATTGCAAATCCTTAGCTTCATATTTAACAACATCTTGTTCAGAAAAGCATCAAACAGGTCTTCGGGATTTATGGGTCGATTAAAAGGGTCACGTCTTTCTCAAGTTTCCCTGTAGGTGGCACTGTCAGAGTACTCAAGGGAATTCCTACACTAACATAGCAGCCTTAAAAACTGACCAGTCAGTCACTCATCAGAGTCACTATCGGGGTCATCACCACCACCACCACCACCACCATCATCATCATCTTTACAGTCATTATTAGCATCGTTCATTTATGAATGAATTGCATGTAGCGTAGTTCTAGATCACCTCTATCCTGTAACCACAGACTTCTACTCCAAGGAGGCCTAATCTCACAGGTGCATGCATTTAGCTTTGGGTTTCTTGCCTCTGGGCCTTAGCTCCTGTGGTGTCCCTTGGCTGGGATATCCTGCCATGCTCCTTGTTGGAGGGGGTGTCCTGCATGAGTCACTACCTCTCCACTCAGCTTTCTGAGACACAGTTCAGAGAGGGCGTCTGTCAACCATACAGTCTCCTTTGCCTAAAGGAGCTTTATCCTGCTTCCTTGACACTTTCTTGCCCTAGTAAGATCTTTGTTTCTCCTTTCTTATGTTGGAGTCTAAAATAAGTCTTAAGCAACTGTCTCCTAGGGGCTTCCTTTTGTTTACAGCCAATGCCCATCCAGCTCTCCAGAGTGGAATGTAGCTCCTGACCACCTTCGTTTATTGTCTGACTGTAAACACCTGCCCCTCCTCTGTACAGTGACACTTCTTTGTGTCACTCTCTTGACCTCGCTTGTGAACTCCTAGAATTCAGGGACTTTGTCTTATCTTTTGTTATAGTCCCGAAGTTGGGCACAAGTTCCCAACAAATGTTCATTGAATGCATGAGTGAAAGAAGGAGAAGATTAAGTAAAAAGCCCCAGAAGGCACTTTCTTAAAGGTAGGGATTCAGAGAGGAAGAGTAATTTCTAATCTTAAGGTCACTGTAAAGTTGACTTTAGGGATCTCTCTACCTTAGGGCAAGAGAGAAGCTAGGAGGAAGCCCATCTTTTGAGAAAAGAGTGTTATATGATCCTCTCTTGAGATAAGCATGTTGGATATTACCCCCCAGAAATTTTCACTTTTTTTTTTTTTTTCTGACAGAGCCCTGAGTTTATGGCTCCTTCCTAATCCTAGAGGCCAATCATGATGAACTGAAGTGATGGTCTCATTTACATTGCTAGGGAATAGTTTAGGCCCGAATTCTGGCTGATGAGATCTGAAGGGTATTCTTTTAAGAGAGTTTAGTCTTCACAAAAACAAAGCAAACCATGGAAGCAAAACGCTCTTCTTCTTGACTACATGTTGTTGGGTTGGTATGTGACACCTGGAACATCCGCAGCCATCTTGGGGCCCAGAAAGGAGACTTTGTTTTCACACCAGTGAGATGGAAAGCCCCGTGCTTTTAAGGACATGGTGAAATCATGGATTTACCTGGCTTTGAAACTGCCTTTCTTCTAGACTTACTGTGTAATAATAAATCTCTTCTTTAAATGTCTATTAACTGGGTCTACTCTTTCTTACAGCCATGAGTATCTTAACAGACACACCTCACAGGGTTCTGTAGTGTTTTCCTTGTAGAATGTACCGGATAGCTTCCCTTCACCCTTCTGGATCCATTTCCACCCTTTCCCATCCTGCTCTCTGCTCTGAATGGCTGACCTATATTGACTATCTCTGTCTTCTCATCCTACCAAGAAGGGTAATAACCAGCACCTTTTTGCGCTTGCAAATTGTATGTCAACATATTATTTTCTCCAAGTCTTCTCATCAAGTATCATGTGATCTGTAATTGCCTTTTTAATTTTGCCCAAGGCTGACTCCAACTCTGTTGGCTTATCATTTGATTCCATGTGTCAATCAGGGTCTCAGCAAGCCACAGGTGGCTCATTCAAATGTGGGTAATTCAGGGAAGTTTACTCAGAAAGGTGTGGGTAGGGTGGTGGGCCACTGCAAGGTTCATCAGAGTTAGTGAACCAGCTCTCTGCTTGAATCCAACGCATGCATATTCAAATCCAAAATCAGTTAGAAGCCTAGTTCTTCCTGGAAGGGTGTTGGATCAAATGTCGCCCACACTTCCTCTCAGCCAAATTCTTCTCTTTCTTTTAGAAGGATTTCAAGTTATACTTCTTCCGGAAAGTTTCCCTCTTCTTGACTATTTCCTGAGCCTTTCGTTAGAGTTACGCTACATTGTTATTAATGCTCAATATATATATTAGATTTTCTGGAGAAGAGAGAACACATCAGATACTTATAAGACCTATCATTACTGAGTAATGTCATCCCCATAACATATACCATACTTCATTATGATTACTTTTATGATGGTCAAATATACATAAAATTTACCATTTTAACCATTTTAAGAGATCCACTCAGTGGCATTAAGTACATTCATATTGTTGTGTAACCATCACCACCATCTGTGTCCAGACCCTTTCATTCTCCCAGACTGAAACTCTGTACCGTTAAACACTAACCTCTCATTTCCCCTCTTCCACTGAGCCCTCGGCCTACTATTCTACTATTGTCTATTTGGCTTTCTGTCTCTATGAATTTGACTATCCTAGGTACCTCATATAAACGGAATTGTACAATATTCGTCCTTTTGTGTCTGTTTTAATTCACAGAGCATAATGTCTTCAAGGTTCATAATGCCTCAAAATTTCTGCCCTTTTTAAGGCTGAATGATATCCCATTATATGTATATATCATGTTTTGCTTTTCCATTCATCCACTGATGGGCATTTTATTATGATTATTTTTAAAATAATTTTCCTTACTGAGGTACAACAAACATACATAAAAGTGAGCCAAAGTATACAGTTTGGTAAATTTTCATAAGGGGAGCAAATGCATGTGATCACCACTCAGACTGAGAAATGGAACATCACCATCAGCCTAGAAGCCCCTTTTGAGCCCCTCTCAGTCACTTCTGAAATGTAGCCACAGCCCTGACTTGTGTCACCTTGGATTAGTTTTGCCTGTTTTGAATTATTGGAATTACATATTTCCAATAATATGTAATTATTCTTTTGGGCCTAATTTCTGTTATTCAATGTGACATTTATGAGATTTTTCCATGTTTTGTGTATAGCAGTAGTTTGTTCATTTTTATCGCTGCATCGTGCTTCATTGCTCAATGCCATGATTTGCATACAATACAATTTTATTCATCTATTCTACCCTTGATGAGCTTTCAGGTAATTTCTATTTTTTTAGGTTGAATATGTTTACAAACACTTTGTATCTACCTTTTGGTGTGCACATGTTTGTGTTTTGCTGAATATATACATACAAATACACACATGTGTATTTTTTAGAATGAAGTTAAGAAGTGGGGAGTTATGGAGTTATTTTTTAAATTATTGCAGGAGCCATTTTCTTTTAAAGTTTATTTTGAGAGAGAGAGAGTGCAATTTGGGGAGACGCAGTGAGAGAGAGGGAGGGTGAGAATCCCCAGCAGGTTCTGTGCTGTCAGTGCAGAGCCTGATGCTGGCTTGAACTCAAGAACTGTGAGATTATGACCTGAGCTGAAATCAAGAGTCAGATGCTTTACCAACTGAGCCACCCAGGCGCCCCAGGAGACACTTTCTGTAGCATTGGCCCAGCTCACATGATTCCACATTCCTTGGGAACTTCCCTCCCCCAAATTCTAAAAGGCAACCTTTTCCCCTACACCATTCCTTCAAACACCTTCTCTCTTAAGAAGCCATATTTTTTTCTATGAAACCCTATCTTTTGGCCAGAAATGTTTGGAGAAAATTGAGTCAATAGGGTCCCTTCCCCAGGTGCTTGGAATTTTAGGGTAAGTCAATCTCTCTGCTTGCCCAAGCTCAATGCATAGCTACTAAATTAATGATTATTTAATAATATCCTTCACTTGACTATTAGTTATGCAAACAAATAGCCTAGCTGAAGTGCTTCCAACATTGTTGATTGCCTATCAAACATCCATTCCTTCTTACCTCTTTCTTTTACCACATAAACCTAATTTTATTTCTCATAGACTATTTCTCCTATGCAACTCATGTACCCCAAGAATGGAACGCCATCCCCAGCTCCAGAAGTAGGCTGAATTCCTTCAAGAGTAATCTCTTCTTACTTGCCTGTGACAGATTCAGGAACGAGAATGTGACTCATCTAAGGACGATGAAATGTGTGGAAAATTTTGCCAGGGCCTCCTGGGAGAGCTCTTTGATTTCTTGGGTACACCTTTGAAGGGACGCTGTCTCCCTTCTGTATATCATCATACATAGACTAGAACCATGGCATACATCTCTATGCCAGCCCCCAAAGGCAGCTGGAACACAGAGCAGGGCAGCTTAGAGAGTGTCGGGAAGATGGAGTGAGAATCACTGATGCCTACCCTATGTCCAGATGAGTGATACTCAAACTGTAGGGTGAACTGTTGTTACCTTTTTGTGATGATATAAGCACAGAAACTGAGAGTGGTGTTCAGAAGCTTTTGTAGTGATTGGCATGGCTGAGACATCTAAGTGTGTGACCAGTGGACCCATGTAGTTGGATAGGCTACAGGGCAGTTTGAATACGGTTCAACAAAGGCATGAGTTGTTAAGCGGTGCAGACTGTGTACAAGTCTTATGCACTAGAACCATGGAGCAATCTGCATTGAATTGAAACAGTCAATAACTCTCCTTCTCCACACCAAGTGTGTGAAGTACTGCTCTAGACTTAAAATTACATGAGTCAGTTAATTTCTCTGGTTAGGACAATATGGATTCTGTTTTCTTCAAATCACATGCAAAAGCATCTGAACTGATAAAGTCAGTGGATCCAGTAAAAAGACAAGAGACCTCATTTTCTATAGGGTATACATGTTATTAAGCGTGCACGCATGTGCGCGCCTCTGTGTGTGGACATGCACACGCATGTGCCTGTGTTTATCTTGCTCTGATTCTGGGTAACCATTTCCCAATGTGAGTGATTGCAAAATTGCAAGAAGAGAATAACTTCTTTTTGGTGCCTTTGCCAATGGCTGGCATTTCTAAGCCCTCATTCTCTTTGAGTTGAATGTGATGCCATCACAAAACACATGCAAGAGATTCTAGAAGAAAAGTTCCATTTGGATCCCTAAGGGGAACTACTAAGAGAAACCAGTGTTGACTGCATACCATTCTCTGAATATGTTTTTACCTTTGTATTTCAAAAGTTTCTGATATTGGGAGAACATCAATGTAACTTTTAGAACATTACAGCCTTTAAGGAGTTAGAATTACAAATTATGAAAACATTACTTATCTATTATAGAAATAGAGCTTTGCCTTTCTTTTTTATTTTCCATGAAGTGAACTAAGAAAAAGGTTATAAGGAAACAATTATTGTGTGCATATAAATAGAATAAATGTATTTGTTAATAGATATAAAACTTATTCTTGGGACTATTCTCTTTTGATATTATTTTGATCCCAAATGGGTGTTTTTAGAGAATGAGATTTTTCACAAGGGAAATAACAATTTCCACTTAACCATCCCAAAGATGGTCTTCAAGCTAGTGATCTGAGAAAAAAATGCTGTGTGAAATTAAAAAGTTTAAGTATTCTTGCAACTGTGATGAAGTAGGCACATCTTTCCAGCCTTCATGGAATGAAGCCACATGACAATTGATTTATAGTACACACTGCCACAGCCAGTAAGAGCTCTGAATGTCCTCCTGGTGTTGACGGCTGAGGCAGATGGGGTGTTCTGAAGAACAACTAGAGGGTTTATTTTGGCTTCAAAGCTGGTTACTATTATGAGAGAGAAAGCTGGGCAATAGCAAAGCTGCAGCAGAAGGGACGGTCTCAACAGATGAGCCTGATGTATTATTTTAAGAACTTTTTTTCCAAAGCCAAGTCATAATACCTCATTGCTTTGCATGAAGTAGAAAACATAATTTCCTTATGGGACTTGCTTTCCTTGAAAATGGGGAAAATCAATTGCATAAATATAGATCTTATTGTAATGTAAAAGTAGTGGAGCTCTTGACTCGATACGGTAGACTATGACACCATTGTCATGTACCTTATTGGTACAGCCACTTCTCTACACAAGTGGCTCTCCTCAACTGGTCCTCTGGTTCCATTTTTTTTTTTAATTCAGTTGCATGATAGAGATAGCAATACTCATCGAATATGCCATAGACTCCTCTAGTCTTCAGACTGCTTGTAGTTGAATTGGGGCCATGTGTCTACATTAAGCCAATGGGCCTGGAGCGAAGGGGATTTTTGTCACTTTTGCTCTAAAGCAGTTACAAACAAGTGTAGGTTTCATAATCTTCTTCCCTTTGGTGGTCACCATTTTGACATGGAGGAGCCACAGATGGAAGCAGCCATTATTAAGTCACCATATCAAGGAGAATACCTGTATGAGACATTTTATAAATAGGAAAGAAACTCTTGCTTTGATAGGCCATTGGAATTTTGGCATTTAGTTGTTAGTGTAGCATAGTACAGTGTTACATGGACTCTTATAAGTAGTCTGTAAACCATTGTCGAATTGGAACTACTAACTCATTTACCACTTATAGTGTTGAGGTAATCCCACGAGCAGGGAGATTGATATCTGCTCTAGATATGGGCACATGGTGGAGTTCCTGGAGACCATATCTTGGCATTGCTTGTTGCCTCCAAACTATTACTGTGTGAATAGAATTGTCCTAGGAACTTCGATGCTACGAATGACAAAAAATTGATCTTAGCCTTAAATCCATTCAGTCCAAGGATGAGTAACATACACTTCCTCCCCTCAATAAACCTGCAGTCTGTTTGGAGAGATAGGACAGAACTCAAGTAACTAAAATACAAGATAGAATGACAAACAACATTACATAAACTTGGAGAGATTATAAGTTGTAGATTGTAATTTGGCTAGAGAATGCAGGCCACCCACATTAATCCAATTAATAAAAGAACATGCAGCTACGAGTATTCATGCATGAGTTTGCATATTCTACGTATAGTACTCTGTGAATTTGGAGAGTGTAGAGATTGCTATGAGATTGAATTTTTTTGAAGGGTAATTTTTATGTACACAACAGTTAACGTTGTACTTGTATCCCAGTTTGTTGGGCAAGATATTTAGTCTTTGCATTTCCAGCTTGGTAATAACAGCCTCGGATTTTTTTTGGTACTACCTCCCAATGATGGTGAATCTTGTCATATCTGTCATTATAACTGGCCCTCAGAGCTTCTACCAGCTTGGCCAGAGCTCTGTTGTTTTCCAAGTTGACCTGAGGGAAGGTGACGACAGTGCAGGTCTTGCCTTGGACAAGACACATCCTAATTGGTCCTTCCCTTCATAAATGAACTAGGGAACTCCCGCTTTACAGTACAAGATGGGCAGGTAGACAGCTGGCTCAATGGGACAGACCCATGTGCAGTCACATTTTTGTGAGCCTTTTTGTTCTCCACAAGGTGGTGACAGTATTGATACCTGCTCAAAGGAGAGGTAGTGGGGACATTCTTTGTTGGCAGCTCTTTCTAGCCCGTGACAACAGCTTCTGCTTTTCTCGCTTTGTCTCCAGGCTGCACTGTGGACCAGCTGAAGCAGGTGAACAGCTGTTTGATGCCCCCCAAGGCCTGGGTGAACTGGTCAACGGAAGTGGGGTGCTTTCAGAGGTTTACGGAGGAGAGCCTTTGCCACGGACAAAGCAGACAACAGAGATGGTTATGAATTGTGCTTTGCAGGCCTCCCTGGAAATGTCCATTTACTTTTGATTTGAACATTTTAAAACATTTTAATAACATTTAAAGTTTTGGTCAAAATAATACATGTACACGTGTAAAATTAATGGGGCCTTGGTTTAGGGCTGTTGTCACCCTGAATCCCATGATGGTTGACATTTGTATTGGGTTTATTCTAAAAATTTGTATAGGGATTGTTCCAGATTGTGTAGGGTCTTCCAGATTAGTTTAAATCTGACCACTCAAGGGCAGTCTAAATCTGTACTTTTAGAATTCAACATATATAAATACGACTGCTATTTTGAGTTCTTTTCCCAGTGTAGAGTTTTTTTTTAATTAAAAGGACTGTATCAAATCAATTTTTATCACATTTCTGACAAGAAAAAATGAGTTTTTCACATAAAGATTGTATCACCAGCTCTTTTTTGTCCCCTCTTGAATAAAGGTATGAATATCAATGATATTATGAAATTTATCCTCAGGGTTCTGCAAATAATTTTACTAAAAGGCATGTGGTTTTTGTCTCTCTGTGTTAGCTGTGTTATTCTCTCTTCCCTGACAGTTTATTAATCTACTAGTAAAGAGATTGGAGAGAATAAAATTTGAGGTACTAGATTAATGTTGTTTATGTACATATTTTAAAAAATATATTTTTAATACTTATTTTTCAGGGGGGGAGTGAGTGCAAGCAGGGCAGGGGCAGAGAAAGGCAGGTAGAGAGAGAATCCTAAGCAGGCTCCAGGATGCCAGCACAGAGCCTGATGTGGGGTCTGAACTCATGAACTGCGAGATCATGCCCTGAGCCGAAATCAAGAGTCAGGCACTTAACCGACTGAGCCACCCAGGCGCCCCCCCGCCCCCCCATATACATGCCTTTTTAGGCCTGATATAATTTTCACAAGAAACTACTATTCCAGGATCGTTTTAACTGTCCATTATATATCCTCTGAACCAGATTCTCTAGTTTTTATGATTTCCTCCTGAGGAAGATAAACAAGGCACTCCAGAGTGGAATAAAAAACAGATTTGGCTTTTGGGAGTTGGGGAAGTTCTGGTCAAACGCCAAGTGCTGAGCTGCAGGCTTTCAAAATTGTTTATTTTCAAACCTACAGATGTTGAAAAAATACTGTATCCGAGCTCATGTCCTTGTTTCCGACAGTGAAATAGGTCAGCTGCCCAGGTGGTGTCTAAGGAAAAGCCCACAGAAAGAGGTGATGTATATATCTCTTTTTCAGCCCAGACTCTTTTAGCTGCATAAAAGGCTCTGCGATGTTGGAGCCTTATCAATCCCATTCTTTGATTACAGTCCTTAGTCTGGTGATCTGACTTTTATGATTATGGTCATAGTTATTGAAAGATTTCATTATTTTTTAACTTTGGAAATTCTAAATGAATACAGATTTGATACATTCATGGCAACCTATAAAAGCAATTCTTGTTCCCAAGGGGGCATAGGCCTAGATCCTTTTTACTAACAAGTCAGTCTGGAATTCTAAATACCACTATTCTGACTCTAGTTCATATGGTGAAGTTATAGAATACACATACAGTGGGAAGCAGCAGGAGTGAGGCCAGAGGGAGGGGCAGGGAGATTTCCAGACCTGACAGATGCCAGGTAAAAAAGTGTGGGAGGAAGGCTGGGAAGTATGAGCCCCCCAGAGGTTGAGGAAACGCTTCCCTGGTCTTCTTGTCCCAAATGTGGAAAACGTATTCCATTAGGAGAACTGGTAGTTACTGTTCTTTGTTGGAGGATGTGATAGAAGTTGGCTTTAGCAAAGACATGGGAATGATACCATCTGTAAGCATTCTGATTTGTCAGAAACAATAATGGGAGGCACTGCAGTCAGGAAGTGTCCCCACCATCAGACACCTGTAGAGGACAGCTTTCCTAGCATTCCTTTCCCCGGAGTGGGGGTGATCAGGGGATCCGTGCTGGCAGATTATGAGACCCAAGAATATCTGTGGTTGATTGAAAAGGCAAGTCTGAGCACACAGAGAAGGGAGTTCTGCAGACAAGCCTCTTGCCCCATCTAAAAAGCAACCTAAACTTCCCAGATAAGTGACAATTTGCAGTTCAAAGTGTCTCTTTGGAACTCCATTCTACATCAATTTTACGCTTGGAGAGACAAAGCTCAAGAGATTACTAAAGCTGTATCAGTGACTTGAATTGTCAGAAACCTTAATTTAAAAATTTATGTTTTAGGGGCACCTGGGTGGCTCCTTCGGTTAAGCGTCCAACTCTTGGTTTCGGCTGGGGTCGTGACCTCACGATTTCATGAGTTTGAGCCCCACATGTATGCTACCTGCACAGAGCCTACTTAGGATTCTCTCTCTCTTCCTCTCTCTCTGCTTCCTTCCCCACTCAAGCTGTCTCTCTCTCAAAATAAATAACTTTTAAAAATTATGTTTTATAATATAGTATATACTCAAAAGATAGAAGTTAACTAAGGGGAAATCTTTACAAGAAAAGAGATCACATTAACCACAAAAGAATCTACAAACACATCTTAGTGCATACGGTAGCATAGGCTGGAATACTACTACATCAGGCATTTAAAATATTCCTCAAAATACCCAAATGTTTTTGAATGCTAACAGTATCTTGTTCATAAGTTCTTATGGCCCAAATGGAGCACAGAAAATTCTCAACCTACAAACCACAGCTCAGAAGTATGTGGAGAAGAAAAGATTGTCAAATGTTACAAAGTAAAACGAAAAAAAAAGATAAAAAATAGAGTTAACTGCATTATGCCTTGCATAATAGTTTTAAAAAGGGCCAACTGTTTTGTTTCAGAAATGTTTTCCCACGAGTACATCAGGTAATTCTCCAAACTGGAAAAAGAGAGAGAGAGAGAAGAGATAGGAAAATATAGTCAAGCAGATTTTACCTTTGAATTTTGTCTGATTGAAATTTTTAAATAGTTTAATATTAATAATCTGTTTCTCTAAATTGAAGTGTAACTTATGTACACTAAGATTTCTAGGTGTCCTGGTGGGTGTATAATGATATCTCATTGTACTTTTAATTTGCATTTCCCTAATAACTAATGTCGTTGAGCACCATAATGAATACTTACCAAAAGATCCGTAATTTTAGTACTCTATTTTTATTTTTTCCGTATGTCTTTTCTGTGCAGCCCATATATTTACATAATTATAATCAGAGTACATCTAGAATTTTGTGTCTTTTTAAATGAATCATTTTTAAGTTTTTTATGGCCTTCATACTTATCTTTTAAAACAGCTTCTTAATATTCCACTGACTTTGTGTAGTATGATTTATTAGCCATTTTCTCTTGTTGAACATTAGCTTCCTTCCCGTCTTCCCTCGGGCTCACTGTTGTTCAGAGAGGAGGAATACAGATGCATTGTCCTGGGTAATGTTTCAATAGAACAGAAACTATCATTTATGGAGCAGGACGTGCTGGCTCGGTGTGCTTGGCCCTTCAGATACGGTTTTTATTTTGTTCTCAGTACAACCCGCACAAGTAAGTGTTATCTGTATTTTACAGACGAGCTATCTAATGCTTGGCTATATAATTGGCCCACCATCACATGCCCAGTAGGTGATACAGCAGGATTTCCATTCCAGGTAATGGCTCCCATTCATGTGTAGAAGGTTCTCTGCCCTGACCTCCTGGTTCTTCTCCGAGTCTTTCCTTGCCAGCCCCTGACCTCCCTCCCGATCTGTTTCAGATCGGGCGTGGTTCTGGCGCTCCATGCTAAATATATGTGGCCCACGTGTTGCTTTGCCTTCATTCCTTTGACCAGAACCATATATTCTCAGAATTGCCTGGTCAGGAAGAGTTGGCAAAGTAAGTTTACATCACAAAGGTCATTGAGATATAACTATGTACCGCATCATAGCATCCTTCATTTGAAAGACTAGGAGTTTAGATAGGTGTTCTTCCTTTTTCTAGCAAAGTGGAAAGTCCTGTCAGTAAGACTTATTTTTATTGTGATGGTGGGGGAGTGAAGAAATTTTATCTATATTCTATTTCTATTTATTTAGACATATCATTCCCCCTCTTTTTGAGAGAAAGAGAGAAGTAGAGAGTCTTAAGCAAGCTCCGCACCTAGGCCAGAGCCCAATGTGGGGCTCGATCTCACGACCCTAGGATCATGGCCTTAGCCAAAATCAAGAGTCAGATGCTTAACCGACTGAGCCACCCAGGTGCCCCTCATTTCCCCTTTTGTAACAGTGCCAAGGGTGCTGGTCGGAGGTATAGTAAAAATATACTCTGGTTTCCAATATTGTGCTTGTGGTCCACGTTGATAGATCATGTCTCATTAAAGTCCTTTTTTTGTATTAGTCCGCTATAGCAGCATAACAACTCAAAATCTCAGTGTCAAATAGCAATAAACATTTCTTGCTTATGAGTGCATGAGTCGGTTCAGATGACTTTGTTTCGTATCGCAGGTCGACTGGGTGGCTCTGCCCCATGCAGTTGTCTTCAGACCTTCTGGTATCGGCAGGCTGGCAAGAGCTGGTTGTCTCCTGATGATGGGAGAATTGACAATCAGCTTCAGTATAGCCACATGGCAGGTCCCTACTAACACCTTTTTGGTCTAAGCAACTTCACATGGCCAAAGAGAATGGCGGGGTTGGGGAAGTCCACACAATCTTTTGTGTAGAAATAACGGCGAAGGCACGTGACAAAAGGCATGGATACAGGGAAGAGTGAAGAGTTGGGATCAATAATTTAATCCTTTACAGTCTTGTACCTTAAACCTTTCAGACGAGATAGATATTTGGCATATACCAAAATCCATCATAGCTTATGCCAACTTCCAGCAAAAACTGTGGTGGAGTCTTTTTTAGTTTTGTCTCTTCAAAATACATGGAAGAACTACGTATAGCGGGTCACAGATTTTGCTCACACTGTCCTCAGATGTCAGAGCAAGCGCAGTCTTTTGATTTTCTTCTTTGGTTATCTTCCTCTTCCTCCCAAACATCGCCCAATGAAAAGTGGGGAAGAATATTGTCTCATCGAGTAACATAAGCAGCTTCTTTGGCAAGCGAGTCTTTTACAAGAGTTGTTTGGTTCCTCTTGTATTTATTCTCACCTGTCTCACCTGCCTAAGACAGTTTCTGCATGCACGGAGTGGGGGGGTGACTCACAGGACTGTGTTCGGCGCAGGTTTCCCTGCTGGCATTTGCATCTGTAATCTTCGTAGTTAATAACATGTTATCTGTTTTCACCTAGTAGTGGGTAGTCCTCCCAGGTGACCTAGCCTTCCCTTGGTCCTTGCTGGTGTTCTGGAAACCCTTAGCTTCTACATTAGTCTCCACCTGGCTCCCTGGTCAGGGAGTCTTCCCCAGGCCTCTGCTGCTGGTTGCTTCCCCCCTCACCATGGCAGGACCATTGTTTCTTTCAGCTCAGCTGCCTTCTGAGTCCTCCCTTAGGGACTACGGTAACTTCTCGGTTCCACTTACGCCTTGCTCATGCATATGCATAAGCACCCTCAGAACACAGAATACCATGTGCTCATCTGTCGAACAACTGTTTTAGAGTTTTGCAGAGAAGAAGAGCCAATAGAGGATGAGGAGGAATTGGTTCACGTGATCAGGGAGGATGAGGCACCTACAAGCTAGAGACCCAGGAAAGCCAATGGTATAATTTAGTCTGAGTCCAAAGGCCTGAGAACCAGGGGAACCAATGGCATAAGTCCAAGGGCAGAAGAAGAGGAGAGGAGATGTCCCAGCTCAAGCAGTAAGGCAGAGAAAAAAAGGAGGGACGTGCAAATTCCTATTTCCTCCACCATTTGTTGTATTTGGGCTTTCAGTTGATTGGACGATGCTCACCTACACTGGGGAGGGCAGGTTACCTTACTCAGTCCACTGATTCACGGGCTAACCTCCTGTGGAAACACAGACACATCAGCAATAATGCTTAATCTGGGTGCCCCATGGTATATTCAAGTTGACACAAAATTAGTCATCACGACCATGTTGTGCTTTCAGATTTATTTTGATGGGTTCATATCCTGGGAAAACACCAGGCAACCTGTGGGGTGGCCTCTATCTAGGGCTTAAAATGAGGAAAAGGGACAACTCTCCCACTCTCTGTCACCTCTATGGGTGTGCCCCAGCCACCAGCACACCTTGGTGAATGCTCCCCCAGTTGGGGGAGGGCCCCCCATTCTCCTTACACTCTGGATGGAGATGCCTCACAGCCCTGGCCATCAGATCTAGGCAAAGGCAACTGGAAATCCACTTAGGCCTCAGTTATGCATTTCTTCTGGTCCAGTGTTTCCCAGAGAGCCTTGCCTTTGGGATATCGTTGGGCATTTTTCCAAGCCATTCATAAAACTGATCCTTTGACGATTTGTTCTCTCTATGATTTTGGTTGAATTACATGAATGCCAATGTTTGGCCATTTTTAACCTAAGAGCGATAGCAATTTCATATAGTTCAATTCATACTTTAGTCGGTGGAACTCTGTGGGGAGGAGGAGGAGAAGTCTAAGACACACACAAGTCACACCTCACATTTAGAAGGGCTGGGAAACTGCTGGCCAAGACTGTGTTGCACAGGCCCAGAGGTACATGGGCCCAGCCAGGGGCTGTCGGGATTGCTGATGCGAGCTGGGCAGTAGCTGTAGACTTTATGCACGAAGTAGGGTACCCACGAAATGCACAGCCTGTCCCCACACTGGGACTCCTGGTCCTTAGAGTCTGTGCTTGCCGGCCTGGAGGCATTCAGGTGGGAAAGAAGAGCTGCCGCTCTAGCTTCACCCCAGAAGTCTGGCTTCCGCTCCGGGTCGGGTGACGCCCCTAGGCTTTCTGGGTCTAAAGGTCACTGCTGATGGCCCTGTGAAATGTGGCCAAGTGCGCATGGTGCGCATGGCGTGAGTGCGCGTGCGGTGTGTGCACGCGTGGGGCAGGGCGTGGTGGCAGACAGGCCTGAAAAGCAAAAGCCACACACCTTGGTCCTTTGTGCCTGGTGGTTCGCTCCAGGCTTTTGAGGACACGCGGGTCCCAGTGCAGACCCAGTTTCAAAGATAGCTCAGGGAGGTCAGGGAGGGAAGGTAGGTCAGGGCACATCTGTACTCACAAAAGGAGCCGAAATAGTTCTTGTCCCTGCAAAGGGATGACGCAGAGGGAGAAGCAGAGCGGCTATCGGAGCAAGGTTTTAAGTATTTTCTCAAATTGTTTTCAGCTTTGGGAATTACAGTTTCTAAAAGAAACAGTGCAGCGGCTCGCGGCCATCTCATAGGGCCACTGAGGGGTTTTTGTTTAGTCTTAAAATGTGCTTGATCTGTAGCTCACCCTGTGACAGATCGGGCGGCAAACCTCAGCGCAGACCAGCTGGGGAAAGGCCAGTTCGATTTTGTGGAAATTCTGAACAACGGGCTGCCTTAAAAGATGGGGTGTTGTGTCATGGTTTATTTTTCAGGGATATAAAGAGATTGAAGCTGTTGACAGAGGAGTTGAGTCTGACTCCCCACCTCCTTTTCCCCACCCATCTCCCCCACCCCTACCTCCCCGCTACTAAACTGCCAGGGACCTGCTCTTTACCCTTCACTCACGCCCTCTTCCCCAGCAGGCTGAACTTTGTAAGGGAGTCCCTTGACTTCCGGCTTCTAGTGGAAGGTGGGGGAGGGAGAGGGGGGAAGATGGAGGGTGGGGAAAATAGGGGGCTGCAGGGAGATAGAGGGGAGATGAGGGTAGGGAGAGGGAAGGGCAGGGGGTGGGGAGGGGAGAGGGAGGGAGATGGAAGATGGGGAGAGAGGGGAGGGGAGGGCCTAGGTAAGGGCACAGGGAAGATGGCGGGGGGAGAAGGGAGGGAAGGATGGGAAAGAGGAGAGAGAGAGAGTCGGCAACACTGCTTCCCCACCTGTCTCTGATGGGCTGGGCTTGGCAGTGACTGCCTCCTCTTCTGAGACCCCAGCTCTGGTTGGAGGGCTCCTCCTGCACCTAGGGTTCCACTGGGTCCTGGAGAACCCATTCCCTTGTCTCCTTTAAGCTTAGCGATGGTAGTGCTTTCCTGCCATTTTCAGCCCCCCTGCGATTTACCAGAGCCGCTTTCCCATAAGTCTGCCCACAGTCTTGGAAGTAGTCGCTTGTTAAATTCTCTTTACGGGGCGGGTGTCTGGGTGGCTCCTGCTGTTAATCATTTGACTTCAGCTCAGGTCATGATTTCCCGGTTTGTGAGTTTGAGCCCCACATCAGGCTCTGTGCTGTCAGCACAGAGTCTGCTTTGTATCCTCTGTCTCCCTGTCTCATCCTCTCTTTCTCTCAAAAATAAATAAACATGAAAAACAAAACCCTTCATTGGAACAGCCATCTTTCTGCTGGACCCCTGACCAGTTTTCTAAGGACCTTCTGATGCTCTGATCACCTAGGCAAATTTCGGTTCTTATCTTCAGCATCTGATGGTGGACTTGACTGTATAAATCTCTCCTCCCTAGGCTTTCCTTTCTCCTTCTCATGGGGGTGGGTAGGGGTGTGTGGGGGCAACCACCTCCTTCTAACTCCTGAGTCGGTCATTATCATGACCTTTTCTGGTCTGTCTTCCTGCCCAAGCTGTCCGGTTCTAGGCCCTTCTCCTATGATTTCCTTTAATGATCTTAGTCACACCCAAGGCTCTAAACTTAGAGAACTAACCCTGTGTCCCATTATTCATGGAAATATTGAAAGTTTATTTAATGTGGCAGGATTAGTCTGAGGCTGGGGATTTATTATCTCTTTGGCTCTTCACGACAAAGTTGGTACTGTTGTTTCTATTATATAGATGAGATTTTGAGCCTTGGAGAAGTTATGTGCCCAAGGCAGCGCTGGGATTGAAGTTCTTTTCCTTCCTCCAAACCCAAGCTCCTTGTCCCGTATGGCAGCGACAATGGAGTGTGCCTCTTCTCTTACACCACTGAACTTGAGTTGAACCTAGCCGAACCTCTGCATATTCTAAAAACAGAGTAGTCTGACTTTAGGGGTTTGAACTGAAATGGAAAAATTTTTTTTTGCTAACTCATTCATCAGAGACATTTGCCTTACTCTGACTTTGAGCCTCTGTTTGCTCTGTAATTCACTGTGATTCTAAAATTACCCCTGGCTCCCTAAGTGCTCTATTTTAGAGTCTGGTATCCTGACAATACGAGATTAATTTAAAGTCAGAGCAGTAGGATTTATTCGAGAGATTTCTGCTCATGATAGAAATTAGAAGTAGGAGTAACTGTTTGCATTTTCTTTTGCCCTAAAAACAGATGATGCAGATAAGCCTTTATCCTGGGTGTCGGGCCAGGGCCACCCTGTTGCTCAGCCTCGGAGGCTCAGTCATCACTGTTACTCAATTATTGCAGCCAAGCTAAAGGAACAAAGGAGAGGTACCTAGAGTATGGAGCTTCCTTGTGGCCCAAACTTGAGTTTTGGAACTCAGCTGACCTCACTGGGTGATCTTGGGTGGGCCCATCCCTTCTCTGAGCTTCTGCTTCCTCAGCTGTAACATGGGGATGATAGCGATGAGTCAACAGGATGTGTGTAGTTCTCAATGCCGGCTAAACCCTTGGCCAGCAAACATCACTTTGGAGGAGACTTGACTTACTATAGAGAGTAGAGGGGTTGGGATCTCTCCACTGGCCTCCCCCAACCCCCTACTCTTTGGAAAGCAGAGAGCTGGATGAAACTTTAACAACTTGTATAAAGAGTAAGACCTTAGGGACCAAGACCCTAACCCCTTGTCCCCAAGGATTGAAATCCAGAATGCTCTTCCAGAAAGTTCAGAAGGACTCAAAGCAGGGACAAGGTGATAAAGATCCTGAACTAAAATTACCAATAGGGTAGAAAGGAGCGTGGCCTGGGTGGGTAGATGGTGGGCACGGCCTGAAGCCTTGAGTTAGTGAGGAACACAGGGTCCATGTGTCCCTTGGTCTCTGAGGAGGCTGTCCTGCATTCTAAGTGTCCTCACCCAGCCCTTCTGAGGGCAGAGTTGGACCTTAGAGGAAGGAGCTCAGAGGAATAGCCTGAGAGAGGGCCCTCTCTAGCTTGGGGTGAAGTACCTTGGACTGAGTTTCAGCATGAGGCATGGGAGCAGGCAGGACTGGCAGGAAGCCCTTCTCCCAATAGAGAGCACACAGAGATTCCTGGAGGAGGTGGGGAAGGTCAGGTAGGTGTAGTACTTTGGTGGAGGGAGGGGTAGGGATTGGCTTTCCTGCTGGATAGGGTAATTGGGCTGCCAGCAAGTATGAAGCTCTAAGTACAGAGCCTGACACATAGTAGGTTAAGAAATGGTAGGTGGCCATGAGATGTGCTCTATTATTAGTAAAAGATCTTGATGAGCAAAGGAATGGACTGCTTCAGTGGAGGGAATGAGGGACCAGGGAGGGACATTCTATTGCATTCTATCACCTTTGCTAGGTGTCGGGCCTCCAGTGGTTGTCACCCCAGGCAGGGATGGAAATAGTCTGTAGAGTTCACTCTACACTTTTTCCTCAAGTGACTGTCACCTTGGTTCATTTCCCAGAAGCTTGGTCTTGCTCAACTCCTCAAAGTGTAATATTCATAGTCTTAGAATCTTGGAAGGGACCTTGAAGCCATCTGCCAGTGATTCTCAAACATTTTAGAGCAGTAGAGCCTCTTTTCTTCTTGAATACAACTTTATATGACACTGACATATAAAGCAAATAAAGTAGAATTTTGCTAATAAGATATCCATTTAAGTTGAAATGTCTTCTATCGACTTGTGTTAACATCAATCAATGAGAACAGCCAAGGTATTCAAAAAATCCAAAGCCTCATAATCGGGGCTTTGGAAGCTGGTTTCATTCTTCTGTCAGATGTAGTTGGCATCCATAAGATTCAAGTCAAAATGCAAATTGAACCTCAGAACTACTTCATGATATTCACATGCCTCTGATCTAGCTCATTGTATTAGTCATGGCCCCGGCAGGAAATAGCTTGCATTCTCAAATTAGGGTGCTTGCAGGGGGGGGGGGGTTAAACTTAATGAAAGCATTTACAAAAGCATAGGCAGTGCTAGCAAGCCACACAGGATCTGGAATATCCCAGGGCTGGTGACAGTGGTGTGGTTATGCCAGCAGACCAGCGGAGCAGCTGAGGAAGAAGTAACCAGCAGCTGGGAGAAGATGACTGAACAGAGGGCTGCCCCAAGAGAGAAGGGACCTTCAGGGACTCTGCAGGAAAGAGAAGGGGTTAAATACACAGTCTCTCTCTTTCTTCCTTCTAATCACCTCCTGTGACTTCAGGGCTCCAAACAGAAGATGGAGGGCAAAAGAGGCTGATGGCATTCCTACAAGCCAGCCTCCCAGGACAGAAGGCAGGATGGAGAAAGATTGAAAGAGAGGGAGGGTAGAGGAGTCCGTGGACACCATCCAGGACACCCCTGCTCCCGTTTTTAAAGATTGCAGGAACAAAGGCTCAGAGTGTTTAGATGACCTGCCCAAGGTCACGAAGGTAGGGGCAACAATAGGAAATCAAGTCCTCCAATTCCAGTTTAGCACTCTTTCCAACCATGCTATTTCATCCCACTAGTCCAAGGACAATTCTGGGTTTAGAAATGCTAATGTCATCCATTGGATTTCTGGATCTAGAGTTAAGGGGACAGGCTTAGCCTAGTCTAGTAATTTCCTTTACTGGGGTCAACTGTGGTCCACTGTTGCTGTGTAGTTCTGTGCACGTCTAAAGACAAACCACAACTATCTAGGGAGATAGCATGGCACGGAGCTCTTTGGACCTTCTGTCCCACACTCTCAGGTCAGTCAATTTCTCAGAAAGAACATCAACCCGACAATGTAAGGGAACACACAGAACATGGGTAGTAATGCTGGCCCAGAAATATCCAAGGGGGCTCGTGTCTATGAAAGCTGAACAGCTACACTGAGCTCTTGGATCCCTAGTGACATCTGTGCTATATTCACCATGCCTCCCAAAGGTTCTACCCTTGGCCTGCTTCTCATTGAACATTTGGCTTTAGAAGAATCTCTTCTAAAAAATGTTCTCACCATTCTCACCAACATGGCAGGTAACAACTATTGCCTAGTACCCTTCCCTATGGTTTGGGGCAATCAGTGGTGTGCATCCCTTGACCTTGAACCAAGTCATTGACGGTTTGAAATAGGTTATGTGTGGTTGGGGTCTTATAATTTCTTTGACTTAGCTGGACCCTGTGGACAAACAAGCTTTGTGGTGAGGTGAATGCTATTTACTTATTGATGGTTTAGGGCACAGAAGTCAACGCACAAAGAAACCACATGAGCCAGAATCTCTGTAAACCCTAAGTGTCTTGGGTATTCCCTCAGCATAAGTAACCACTACATGCTGGCTACTCCCAGCCAACTCCACCCAACTTTCCCTGGATGCATTCCCATGTTGACTTCCAAATATACTTCTTCTCCATGGTTAATGCCCCTCCTTGTGTTGTTGGTTGCCTACAGTTTACTGATAAGCGATTTTACTCAGTCATGGTTGATTGAGGTATGTAGATATAAACTAGAATGTTTAGGCACTTGGGGAACTTTGGTATTCCAGGCAAGTGAGGGGGTCATTCTGACCTTTCTTTTCATCTCTTCTGGAAAAGTAGCTTAGCTTCCTTTCTATAGTTTTTCAGACTACACAGCACCAATTTATGACTCCTTGTCTGTGCAGTTAACTCCATTTATCTGCAGCTGTACATGGTTTTAATAAAAACCTTGCTTTATCTTCGGACACTATGTAACTTCCCTATTGTCTAGGGTTATAAGGCAGGAAGCCATTTAAATTTAAATGGACATGAACACAAACTATTCTCTGTAGAGAACAATTTGGCACTGTATAAGTAGGTCTCTGGGATATAATTCGAGACAGTTCTGAAAGATCTCCTTACACAAGGCATTCCCATAAGCTATTCCACAGGGTGAACCTCCAAGGACAGCATCAGTCCGGTGCTGCAATCCTATCCACCATGTAGCCTGTAATAAAGTCCAACAGAGCAATGGCAAAACAAAAGGCCAAGCACTGTTTCATGGTCACAGCAGGAATATCAGCACAGTTAGGGTCTCCTGCATCTTACTGTAGCTGGGAGAGGCTATTTGACCTTGCACAAATGCCAGGGAAGGAAAGGGGTGACTAAATTTGGGTCCCTGCTATAAAATACACATGCATTCCCTCACTTGATTTAAAAACAAACAAACCCTTAACACAATTAACACGAGGTTCTTCTTGCCGATTCATTAGTTGCCCTGCATTGCTATCTATGACACTTAAAATCTTATGTGATTCTGATGAATGAATATAAATGAGCCACTCTATACTAAATTACATCTATATTTTAAATATTTTATTTGTTTTCTTCTGCTAATACTTCTAAGTAAAGCATATACTTTCCTTCTCATCTTTTCCAGATTAGCAAATGTTACATAGCACATGGTTAACAGAGGTCTGGCCTATCAGTTTAGCCAAGTTGTAATTTTATTAGTAGGATTAAGATTTAGGAGATGTTTAATTGGCATATATCAATATAGTTCAGTAATCTTTTTTTCTTAAAAAGGAAGATTTCCTGGATAGTAAGTGGCTTCTCTAGCCCAGCTGACTTAGAAAAACTTAAAAAAAAAAAAAAGGTTAGGGGTGCCTGGGTGCCTCAGTTGGTTAAGAGACCGACTCCTGGTTTTGAGCTCATGATCTCACGGGTTCATGGAATTGAGCTCCAAGTCCAGCTCTGTGCTCACAGCATGGAGCCTGCTTGAGATTCTCTCTCTCCCCCTCTCTGTCCCTCCCCTACTCACGTTCACTCTCAAATAAGCTTCAAAAATCTTTTTTTAGTTAAGTTTATTTACTTTTGAGAGACAGAGAGAGACAGAGAAGGAGTGGAGCAGGGTCAGAGAGAGAAGGAGACACAGAATCTGAAGCAGGCTCCAGGCTCCGAGCTATCAGCATAGAGCCCAACACGAGGCTGGAACTCACAAACCGTGAGATCATGACTTGAGCCAAAGTCAGATGCTTAACTGACTGAGCCGCCTAGGAGCCCCAATAAATAAACTTAAAAAAATAAGCCTATTTTATTTTTTTTTGAGACAGAGAGAGAGAGAGCTAGAGAGAGAGAGTGTGTGTACAAGTAGGGGAGGGGCAGAGAGAGAGAGAATCTTAAGCAGGCTCCATGCCCTGCTCAGAGCCAAACTCTGGGGTTGATCTCATGACCCTGGGATCATGCCCTGAGCAGAAATCAAGAGTTGGTCACCCAATCAACTAACCCACCCAGGCGCCCCCAAAATAAACCTATTTTAGATTCATTTTAGATTTAAAGAAACATTTTAAAGATGGCACATAGAGTTCCCATAGATTCTACCTTCAATTTCCCCTATTATTAACACCTTACGTTAGTAGGATACATTTGTTACAATTGGCAAACCGATATTGACACGTTATGAACTAAAATCCATATTTTTTCAGATGTTTAGTTTTTACCTAATGTTGCTCCCCCCCCCTTTTTTTTGGTAGGTCCCATCCAGGATACCACATTATGTTTAGTTAGGTCTCCTTAGGCATCTCCTAGCTGTGACAGGTTATCCTCATTTTTGATGACCTTGATGGTTCTGAGGAATACTGGTCAGATATTTCTGGAATTGAGATTCTGATCTTGTCCTCACGATTAGACTGGGGTTATAGGCTTTGGTGAGGACGACCACAGAGGTCAAGTCCATTCTCGTCACATCGAGGATACATATTATTAAAACGATTTAGGATTGTTGATGTTGACCTTGACTACCTGGCTAGGGTAGTGTTTATTGGGGGTCTTTTCCATAGAGTTGCTCTTTCTCCCCTCTCCATGCGGAGTTCTGTGGAAGAAAATCGCTGTTCACAGTCCACACTTAAAATGGGAATATAACTCCTGCTCCTTATCTCCAAAAATTATTTGCATGGGAGATTTGTCTCTTGTAATTCATTCATTTTTTATACTAGTATGGACTCCTAAATATTTATTTTATATTTGGGGTTGTACTCAAGAAGTACTTTATTTTATTGCTCAAATTATTCCAGGTTTGGCTCCCACGTCCCTTTGACATACTCCCGTCATTTTATGATTATTATTTTTTTAAAGCACTTTCTTACCTCCTGGCGCCATACAGTGCTCCAGAATCACATGTATAACCCTTGCCCTAGCTGCCTTAGTCCTAGAATCAGTCTTTTCCCCAAGGAATCCTGGTTTCTTTTACTGGGGAATAGTAGTAGAAACCAAGAGCAGGGCACTGGGAGTGCTCATTGCCACCGAGGCGTCAGTGCTTCTAGGTCCTCTCGGTTGGCAGATCAAGAAAATATATGTTTGCATACTAACCTGTGAATATGCACATTTCTATAAATGTTGCTGTATGTGGCCATCTGTTTCTATGTTAGGCTAAAGATGACTTCATACTGACCTCTCCATCTCTAAGCCATTACCACATGAATCTGTCTAGTCTCCTCTCCCGGCTCATCTATCTGTAGCCTATGCTGTAACTCCAGCAGCGAACCTGGCGCCTACCACCTGCTACTCACTTATTGTTCTATTCCTGTGCCCCATGCACAGTGGTTTCAGAGCCATTAACCCATATCCCCATATAAAGTACAGTTTCTCAACCGTACACAAATATCTTGCAAAGTAAGCACGGTATTTGTATAAAATTCCTTTTGCCTTAGACTCTACTCATTTCCAAATTTATTTAGGTAAAGACCTTTTCATTCCACCTCCTTCAGTGAGGTTGTTTCACTCACTGAAACTGTTTCACAGTTATAACACAGAATCTTTTGTCATATTCCCTATGCCTTCCTGGAACACTCTGACCGGCTAACTAATGTTTAAAACTTGTGTATGTTGGGGCGCCTGGGTGGCTCAGTTGGGTAAGCATCACACTTCGGCTCAGTCATGATCTCACAGTTTGTGAGTTCGAGGCTCATGTTGGGCTCTGTGCTGACAGCTCAGAGCCTGGAGCCTGCTTTGGATTCGGTGTCTCTGTCTCCTCTGTCCCTCCCCCACTCACACTCTGTCTCTGTCTCTCTCTTTCTCTCAAAAATAAATATTAAAAAATTCGAAAAACTTGTGTATATTAAGGTTTGGTCTTTGTGTTGTACAGTTCTATGGATTTTTGGTGAATGCCAAAATATTTTTGGTAAATGTAAAGTATGATGTATCTACCACTGCAATATCATATAGAATAGTTATACTGCCCTAAGAAATTCCCTATACTTCACCTCTTTAATTCTCCTTACTCCCCTCAAACGATCAGAAACCATAATTCTGTTTATGATCTTTATAGTTTTGCCTTTTCCAGGATTTCATATAAATGTGGTTATATAGCCTATTCAGACTGGCTTCTCTCACTTAGCACTCTGCGCTTAAGATACACTCATGTCAGTGTTGCTTGATAGGTCATTCCTTTTTATTGTTGTATAGTATAAACACATTGAAAAGATGGACTGTAGTACATTCATATATTCATTTATTGCAGGTCGCCTTGGTTACCTCCAGTTTTCAGCAATTATAAATAAGGCTGCTTATAAATGTTCACGCTCAGGTTTTTGTACGGGCATAGACTTTCAAGTCAGTTGGGTAAATACATAGAAGCGTCATGGTGGATCTTATGGTAAGACTATGTTTGGCTTTGTAAGAAATTGCCAAACTGTATTCCAGAGTGGCTTTACCATTTCGCATTCCCAGCAGCAATGAATGTGAGCTTTTGTTGCTCGACAACCTCACCAGAAGTTGCTGTTGCCAGTGTTCTGGATTTAGCCATTCTAATAGATGTGTAATGCCGGATTTTTTTCTTTTTTGTATATATAATGGAAGCTCTCTTAACTGGTCTCCACTTAATGCTCTTGACTTCCACATAAGAGACTCGCAAATTAACCCGCATTCTCTACTTTTCACTTAAAATATACAGCTGCCCAGAGTCTGTTCCCTGGTGAGATACTCTCGTGCTCACCTATGCACTTAGGTCCCCACCTGTAGAGATTAGTGCTCACCAAGAATCAGTTTTGTTTCTGTACCTGTTTATGCCAGACATATTTGTCCCTAGAATTATATGGTTTATTGAAACATACAAACTGATAAAATTGGAGGGTGAAATGAAAGCATGGTTTTTCTTTTGGTGAAAACTTATTGGACCTCTTTGGGAAAGGCTTAAAGGCAAGTGAGTAAAAAATGCTGAATTGGGTGTGGGTGAGGTAGCTATTAATGAAAATAGAATGAAGATTGTAAACATCTGCACTCAGATTTTCTACCCACATTTCTTCCTGTGGTTCTTGAAGTTACTCAGACTACAGAACAGATGATAATGAGAGATTTGGCTTAAAAACAAGAAAGAGGAGTGAAAAATCAAGTCATAGGCACTAAACCCAAAGAAAAGGACTTTGACCTGAACCACAGGATTTGTAGCACTGGGGGTTTTACACTAAGTGATGAATGGCTCGTGTGTTGGAGAAAATGAGATGGGATCGAAGTTTTGTGTGTTATTCATGTGGAAAAATTATCTACGAATCAGATTTTATGTTTTATTTATTTTTTAAATGTTTATTTTTGAGAGAGAGAGAGAGAGAGAGAGTGAGAGAGAGAAACAGACAGACAGACAGAGGGTGAGCAGGGGAGGGGCAGAGAGAAAGGGAGACACAGAATGTGAAGCAGGCTCCAGGCTCCGAGCTGTCAGTGCAGAGCCAGACCTGGAGCTCGAACTCACGAACCGCAAGATCATGACCTGACCTGAAGTCAGAAGTTTAACGGATTGAGCCCCCCAAGTGCCCCTATATTTTAAATTAAAATTTAAGATCTGTACGTATTTTAAGAGAATTAGTTCCACTTAAATTCTCCAAGCAACTATTGACCTCCAATGTGTTGGAAAATCAGATTTTAATAGTAAATGAACTTTTTAAATCTGTAAGTGGGGCTCTGGGATGGGCATGGGAATATAATTGTAAAATTT
Source organism: Cryptoprocta ferox (assembly GCA_028646485.1). Taxonomy (NCBI): domain Eukaryota; kingdom Metazoa; phylum Chordata; class Mammalia; order Carnivora; family Eupleridae; genus Cryptoprocta; species Cryptoprocta ferox. Next base: position 120,439,717 of record CM053574.1, on the reverse strand, counting down.
AAGGTATCAGTACTTAAAGACGAGAGCTATAGGTGAAATCTGTCCAACCGAAAACTCTAATGTGTCTAGAGACCTAGAGGCATTATTTTTCCATTATTTATAGCCATGACTGTATAATAGAAGTTAACGTGGTCTTTGTAATCACAAGCTGGCCTTGCCGGAATAGTGAGTTTGGCTCCTGTGCCTGGACACAGCCTGGCAGAGAGAGCTTTCCGGCTTTGGGTTCCTTTAATCTGATTTTTGGCTTTTCAGATTCCAAGATCATATCGGTACATCAGTCAGTGGTCAATGGACTATAAGTCTACAAGAATTGAGAGTAATAATCTGAGTCCCATCATGTTTGTTTGATTTTTTAAAAGCTTTCTGTATGTTCAAAAATTTCTCAAGGGGGAATATGGATTTTAGTGATCAGAAAATTATTAAAACAATAACCACTATAGATTTGGAAGTGCTTTGCTGTTTGCAAAGTGCTTCTAGAACCGCCATCCCTGGTGACCATGGCCACTACCACCTGTGTGGTCTTTGTGCTCCGTCTGCATTCTGGCACTCTGGTCTCCAGCTGCCGGTCTGCTACTGACCTCTTTCTTAACTATAGACATCAACAGTTAAAACCAGAAATAGAGAAGGCTGCTTAAGTCTCGCTCTAACGGAAGCCCATTGTGCTTATTCTTTATCACACTTTGAGTCATTGAAGGTGTGTTGCAACAACCCAGAACATACCAACCACCAGAACAGAAATGCCCTGACAGCAACAGAATGCCTAGGAGACCACACCCCACACGTCACCTTCTCTGACCTTGATCATGGGCTGAATGCACTGCCCTCACCCATGATCATGGGCTCCCTGTCTCCTCTCCTGCGCGAACTTGCCTGAAATTTCTGTAAAACTCTAGGCGTCTGTCTTGCGGAATGAGGGGTGGGTTGTTAAAGGCCGAGCCTGCCTCCTTCCTTGCTGCTGGCACCTGGAATAAATTTCTCCCTTTCTCTGGTCCAAACCCTCCTCTCTTGAGTTTTTGCCTTCTCTTGTGAGTTTACCTGAATTTGTTTGGCAACATTGTGGACAGACAGAGCCAGGAGCTAGGCTTTCGATTTGTCCAGCCCCCTGGGTTTCCCTGGGACGGAGCTCACTGGTCCTTTTCCTGAGTCAGCGGTGGTGACAGATAGTTCGGGAACATTTTTTCCCACGTGTCCTGCTCCAAAGTTCTCTAACTTCCTCAAACCCAGACACTTTCACCTCCACTCCATTGCTATCAGCCTCTTCGGCTATGGACTCCTAATCAGTTTTGGGTTGGAAACTTGGAATTTAGATGAAAGATGTGAATGGTCTCTCAGGGAAATAGGATCTTTTGGAGAGCACATGATATTTTGCATTCAGTTTCAAGGGGTACTGGGAACCCGTGGAGCCCATTCATTCCCTCCTGCCCTAGCCTGGAACCTCTCTGAGATCTCATTGGTTGAACTATCACTTGGAAGCCACAACCTATGGTTACTCTCCTACTATCTTACTACACTACATTTACACATGGTCTCCAACTTCATCGAGATTTCCAGGCTCTTGCTTCTGCCTTTGCTATCAGTGTATCAGAACACACTGGTCTTCATTTCCTTCCCCAAGTAGCCACTCAAATGGTGTTCTGCACATCCAATTCCAATGTGCGGGGCGGTGGGGATGCGGTTTCCCCTGCATCACCAACAAACAATTCTCTGATACCAGCTGGGTGTCCGACAATTCACCTCAATTCTGACACTATCTAGAGAGATCGCTAGGTCCCACAGGTGAAGGGTTCAGTCCTACCAGATCGCCTTTCCTTCACATGCCAATTGCAAGCCTGGGTTATCACCTGTGGCTCTGACCAATGGGCTACAGAGTGGAGAGTCCCACGAATGTCTCCTGGGTTCAATTAATTTGCTAGAGTGGCTCACAGAATGGAGGGAACCCGTTTACTCACTAGATTACTAGTCTGTATTACAAAAGATATTTAAAAAGCTATGAACCAAAGCCAGATCAAGAGATATGTAGGGTGAGGTTCTGAGCAAAGGAGCTTCAGCTCTGGGGCTTGGCACAGAAGTTCAGCTCCCTCCTTTTGGGTTGTTATAAAGGTTTTATTACATAGGCATGATAGATGAACTCTTTGGCTGTTGATGATGGATTCGACCTCCAATCTCTCTCCTCATCAGGAAATCAGAGGGTGGGACTGAAAGTTCCAATTCTCAATTTAGGGTTGGTTGTTTTTCAATTAATAAATCATTTTAAGTAAGCTCTATGCCCAGTGTGGGGTTTGAACTCATGATCCTGAGATCAAGATTATATGCTCCACGGACTGAGCCAGCCAGGTGCTCCCAGGGTTGGTTTTTCCACCAGCCCTCATGGTTAGGAGCTAAAAGTCACCTCATTAACCTAAACCCAGTTATAGTGTAAAGGGACCTGTTACTAATAGCATGATACACGTTTCACCTTTAGGGCTCTGTAGCTTCTCAGGAACTGAGGTCAAGAGACCAACAATTATAACAAAAGATGCTCCCATTGCTCTTCTTACTCAAGACATTCCAAGGATTTTGGGAGCTGTGAGCCAGGACCAAATAGCTATAAGAAAATATACTTTGGTCACCTGAGTGATCAAATATGGAGTTCTTGTAGTCCAAAACAGCACACTCACATTTCACCTCTTTTCACCCTCCTTCTTTTTATTTAACCATCAGGAAAACTCTAGTGCTTGACCTAAACCACTGTTCCCATTCTCTGTTACACTTGCACTTCCTCGTCCTGCTAGGGAGAGTCAGACAGCTGATAACATTTTGCCACCACAAAGGTATTGTCTTCAATCTCATCCGCACTCTTCAAATAACCAGCCAGGTGCCTATGAGCCCCTAGTCTGGGTTTTCTCTTCTTTCCTACCACAACTATTTCATGGGTTTTTTTTTTTTTTTGAGAGAGAGAGAGAGAGAGAGAGAGAGAGGTAGTCGGGGAGGGGCAGAGAGAGAGGGAGACACAGAATCTGGAACAGGCTCCAGGCTCTGAGCTGTCAGCATAGAGCCCGACATGGGGCTCAAACCCACAAACCGTGAGATCATGACCTAAGCCGAAATTAGATGCTTAACCACTGAGCCACCCAGGCTCCCCTACCAAAACTATTTCAAAATGTCTTCACTCTCAAGGCCTCGCACACGCTCCTGACTCTCAGTCATGTCCTTGCCCTCTGCAGGCGCCGCGTGCTGTTCATTGCATCCACAGCTTACCTCCAGAAACCTTCCATTTCTTTCCATTTCCAAGGCACCGAGGATAATGTAGAAATATCATAGAGCAGTGATTTTCAAATCCCTGGACCAACAGCATCAGCATCTTCTGGAAACCTGTAACATAAATCTCATGCCCCGCCCCAGACTCATTAAATCAGAGGCCCTGGGGGTTGGCCCCCGTACTCTGGGTTTCAACAAGCCCTCCAGGTGATGCAGGTGCACGCTAAATTACTGTCACCATGATTGTCTTAAAATAAGATGCAGCTTCTGCTGACTTCTTCAGCCTTCTGTCTTGCCAAACTCGGCAGCAAGTCTTGCCAAACTCGATTTTCTTGTATCTTCTAATCACACAGAACTGTCGGACGAATCATTGCTGAATCTGACCACGCTTTCTCTCGGTTCAGGGATTTGCAGAAGCTGCTACCTCAGCTTGGAAGAGCCTCTGCTGGTATAGACTCTCCATGACCCCTCGTCTCTCAGCATTAGGAACTTTAGGGACTTCCCACATCTTAGAGCTAATCTAGAGGCGTGTGTCTATTCCTTATTGTTTTCAATAAAGGAAAGCTACGTTACAGCCCCGTCCGTGTTTCAAGTTCATTCTGTGGAATTCTTGCACATTTGTTGGGCCCTTGTTACGTGGATGGGTTGTCAGCTTGGTGGGATGTGCGAGAACTTCAAGTTGAGTCAGGGGGAGGGGAGGCAAGGCGAACTGTGTTCAGGTGACCTAGTAGTCCCTGTGTTTCAGCTTAGGATTTCACAAAATAGCTGTCACAAATGCATTGGGTCTTCCCGGGCTAGATGGCCGACTTGTGTCATTCAAATCAACTGTAGGAGGAAGAGGTCTGAAGGAAGAAATTAATTTGAGAAAAATGACTCACCTCTTTCAGGTAAAATTGCCCCTAATATGAAGCCAAGCAATCAGCCAGAGCTAAGAAAATTACTTCCATGTGAATACTTTGGAATGATGTCTTTTCTTCTGTAGGGAATGCGTTTCACTTGGCTGCGCTGTAAAACTAGGTTCATCCATTTTCAGTGGTCATTCACTAGGAATTTTTAACTTGATTAATTTCCTTGTGGTTTCTACTCAATAAGATGGTCTGTTTTTTGTTTTGTTTTGTTGTTGGTTTGTCTTGAACATTTTTTAGTTACCTGTAAATAAGAGATATACCTATGTTAGAACCTGATGGAATTCTTTAGTATTTTCTGTGCAATTTTCAAGGCAGGTGGTGAAGTTACCTGAAACCTGGATACAAAATGAACACGCACGCATTATATAGCCACAACGGCTCATTAATCTGAGTTGAACTCACAATTTTCCAGTTGTTCCAAGCTACAATCACATGACCTTTCAACTCTGATATTATCCAGTAAGGATATTTCAGAATTTTCATGATAATGTTATCTATACACTATAGAAATAGAAGAACCATGGGATTTTATATTTTGAAGCTTCCCGAATACTTAGTATGTAGCATTTTCCAATTCTTCCTAAAAATGTTGCTTTTGTATCAAGATATGCTCCTGGATTTCTTTAAGCATAATCTCATAATTTCCTTTTGTTTAAGATTGAAGCTGAGTAAATCAAGTTCAGTGGGTTCTACTTGTATTGTTAACGTTGTGACTGCGTGTTCAGATTTTCTACATCCTACTTTTTGTCTGCTTAATCTATCAGTTATTGAGAAGTTTCTTAAATTTTCCTCTCAGTGATTGTTTTATTTTTGCTTTACATATATTAAAGCAATGTTATTCAAGGACACACAGGTGCAGAATTGTTATAACATTGGGATTACTGTTAGGTGTTAACCAGTTTATCCTTACTAATTTCGTTGGATGCAAAGTATATTTAACTTTATATTGATGGAGTTGTCTTCATTTTCTATTGCTGCTGCAACAAATCACTACAAATATAGTGGCTTAAACCAACATAACTTATCTTACAAAGCTGACCTGGGTCTCTAGGGGTTAAGATTGAAGACAGGGCCATATCACTTTTCGGAGGCCCTAGCAATATGAATCTATTTTCTTGCCTTTTCGGGCTTCTGAAGGCCACTTACATTCTTCGGCTCACGTCTCCCTTCCTCCACCTTTGAAACTAGCAACGTTACATTTCTTTGTGCGGTATGTTCGTAATCACATCTTACTCTGACAGCTCCTCTTTTACTTTTCAAGTCTCTTGTGATTACACTGCGCCCACTTGAATAATCCAGGATTATCTCCCTATTTAAAGGGTGGGAGATTAGCAACCTTAATTCCATTTGCAACCTAATTTGCCTTTGCCATGTAACCTAACATAGTCACAGGTCCTGGAGATCAGGGCTTGGCTACCTTTAGGGGGCCATCATTCCTTCCCAAAACAGTTGTGTCAGTTTCTTTTTAGTGTGTGTATAGTAAATATCTTCAGTTGTAATCATCGTGAGGCCTCGTGTTGTAGGTGTGTCTCTTGAAAAAAGCATGTAACTGGATTGACTCCCTCCTCCTCTGCTTAAACAACAGATTTATTGTCTCACAGCTGTGGACGCTAAATGTCCAAGATTAAGGCAGGCTTGGTTCCTTCTAGCGGCCGTGAGAGAATCTTTTCCATGCTTCTCGCCAGCTTCTGGTGGCTTTCTGCCAATCTTGGGTGTTTCTTGGTTTGCAAAGACATCATCCTGATCTCTGCCTTTATCTGCACATGGTCTTCTCCCTGTGTGCATGTCTCTGTGTCCAAACTTCCCCTTCTTACAAGGACATCAGTCATTTTGAATTAGGGTCTACTGTAATGACCTCACTTTAATCTAACAAATTCCATCTGCGATGACTGTATTTCCAAATAAGGGCACATTCTGAGGTGTTGAGGGTTAGGGACTCCAACATATGAAACTTGGGGAGATACAATTCATTTCGTAACAGCTCACTTTCTTATTTTTGCACACTTGAAGTTAGTCATTATGTTAGACTTATTTATTTGCTTTGCCAGTATTTTGTTCTCCTTTACTTCTTGTACCTTACTCTCTACTTCTGCCTTCAATTTTCTCCTTCCTCAAGTACACCTAGTCTTGACTTGTTTGAAAATGTCTTTATTATGTCCTCACTCTTGGATGGCCTTTTAGTCGGGTCTAGAATTCCTGGTTGACAGTTATCTTCTTTTAGTACTTTGAAGATACCATTTCAGTGTCTTATAGTTTCTTTCGTTACCATTGGGAAGTCTGTAATCCACCTCAGTGTGGTTTCTTTGTAGATGATATTTCTTTTTTTCTTACTGGGGGCTTTAAAGAGCTCTCTGTTGTTTGCTTCTATTTTACTACACTCGGTCCAGGTGTGGATTTATTTTTGTTATTCTGCTTGGGATCCACTGTTTTCCAGAGTCTTTAGAGTCATGTCTTTTGTCATTTCCTGAGAAATGTCAGCCTTTACATTCCAAGAATATTCCTTTTGCCCATTTTCTCCCTTCTCTCTATCTCTATGTCCCCCTCCCTACAAATGTAAATGTTACTGAAGTACAAAATACATGGAAAATGCAAGTGTTCAGTTTGATGGGGATTCACTAGCTGAACACTTCTGTTTCACCAGCACCTTGCTCAAGAAACAGAACAATCCCAGGATTTCAAGTGCCCCCTCAGGCTCCTTTCAGTCACTGTGCACCTCTGTGATCAAGGATAAATACCATCTTGACGTCCATCCGTATAGATTGATTCCCATTTTTGACTTTTAGAAAAATGGAACCATATGATATATACACTTCTGTTTCTCTTTCATTCAACATTATGTTTATGAAATTCATCCATATTGTTGTATGAAGTCATTTTTTTTAAAAGAGAGAGAGAGAGAGAGGTGGGGGAGAGGGGCAGAGGGAGAAAGAGAGAGAATCTTAAGCAGGCTCCACACTCAGCGCTGAGCCTGATTTGGAGTTTGATCCCATGACCCTGGGATCATGACCTGAGCCAAAATCAAGAGTCGGACGCTTTACTGACTGAGCCACCAAGGTGCCCTTGGGGTTGTCATTTTATTCATTGTTGTCACAGGATGGTATTCCATTGTATGAGTTCCATTTAGAGCTTTTATTAGAAACATGTTGGACCATCTTTCCTGTCCTTCATGTCTTTTATCCTCTCTCTTACATTTTCCAACTTTTTAATTCTTCGTGTTTCGTGCTGTGTAAATTTCTCAGTTTCTCTTCCTGTTCACTAAATCTCTACTCAGCTACATTGAATTTGCTGCTTAGCCCATCAATGGAACTTTGTATTTCAATGACAGTCTTTTTCATAATTTTTAAACCTCTATTTGGCCCTTTTAAAAATATGGCTGTTCTTTTTCTTCAGAGTGTTTATGCATGTAATTTTTCTTCTTCTATGTTTTATTCATCTTTTTTTTTTTT
>CM053574.1:120334611-120431626 GCA_028646485.1 Cryptoprocta ferox | reverse complement strand
TCTAATTCACTGATTCTCCTCTCTGCCTCTTCAATCCGTGCAGTGGCTGCCTCCATTTTGTTATGCACCTCATTTATAGCCTTTTTTAACTCGTCACAACTATTTTGAAGGTCCCTAGTCTGTTTATCAATAGCTTCTTTGATGTTTTTTTCAATTCCAGCAATTAATTTTATGACAATTGTTCTAAATTCTTGTTCAGTCATGTTGTTTAAGCCTGTTTTGAGAAGTTCTGTGGCTGTGACTTCTTCCTGGAGTTGCTTTAGAGGAGAGTTCTTTCGCTTTGGCATTTTGGCTAGCTTATGTTTTATTCATCTTAAACATTTAAATTCAGATGACTCTTAAATAAAGCTTTAGAGTATCTAATGTTGATATTTGTTGCATATGCTTACTTTTGTTCTTGGTGCATTTTTTCCCTTATCAATAATTTTGAACTGAGAACTGATTGTTCAAGGGGGGACTGTAGTGTAGTCTTGGAGGATTTGTTCTTCAGAATGATTTCATGTGGGCTTCTGCCTAGAGTCTCAGAGGTATCATAAGGGCGGGGCTAGCTTTCATATTAATTTCTAGGCTTGAAGGTTTCTGGATTATAAAGGCAACATATATTAGGATGTATATATATTAGGCTTGAGTAGGGTCCAAACTGTGGTTCTGAATTCTCAGGAGAGGTTCTTTTCCTGCCCAGAGTCCAATACTGAGATAGATGGCAACCTTTGCCCAATCAACTATGTGTGATTGGGGGAAGTTTACAGAATGATGCAGCCAGCACTGTGCCAGCACTGTGACTTACAGCTGGGTCACCAACTCCGTGAGAGAAGAGGTGGCCTTGGAGTCCAAGGCTGAGTCCCAAGACTGGAATTTCAGTGAATCTTGTTAGACGGGGGAGCGAATCTCGAAATTAAGCAAAGATTGGTAATGGGCCATCAGAGAGGCAGAACGATATATGAGTAGGTGAAATGAACAGGAGGGGTTGGTCCTGCGGCTAATTTTCAGTAATCTGACCTTAGTCTGGTGTTACATATAAACCATCTTTTTGCTTAGCTTGAACCCTTCTCTGGACTGAGGCAGGTTCTTAATGGCACAGTGGCTGGCCAGTCTCATTTTCAAAATGCTGAATTATGGGAAGTTATCTTTAGTACTGTCCTGTCATGCTGTCTGACTCTCCCATCCCACCTCCTGGAGCCGCTCTCCTTCCCCTCCCAGTTCAAAGCCTTTAGGACTAGGTTCTCCACCACAAGTGTCTGTGAGGAATGGGTGATGAGGCAGCTTGCTCAAGCTAATAAAATGAGATGTAATGGGGACTGAGAGAAGATGCAGGGGGACATGGCTTCTCAGCTCCAGCTTACTGTTCTTAAGTAGAAATGCACAGGCTGGACTGGAAATCTGGATTCTTTAAAAAAGAAAACATTAAAAAATGTGAGCAACTCATTCAATTTTAAAATTTTCTGTGCTAACCAAAAACACATCAGTGGGCCATTGATTTGCAACTGCTACCCTGAGCTGCCTTCCAGAATCTTCCAACTACCTGAGTTCCCTCATTCCATGGCAGCCCCTATTCTCCCTCCAGGCTTACTTGTCGAATACTATGTCTTTCCAAATTATCTGCATTCTCAATTCTCCACCGAATACCACATTCCTTGAATGACTATATTTGAACAAATTCTCACTGGTATGTGAATGATGGATGGTTCCTCCCAAAGAATGGTGGACCAAATCAGGGCACGTATCCCTGGCAGTGGAGCCCAAGGAGCAGTGTCTTTGTGTGTGACTGCCACGAGAATGTGGGGTATCCACGAGTGTGGGCTTTGCAGCCAAACGTTCATGGCTCCTGGCTCTCCACTCAGAAGTGGAGTGATCCTGTCAAAGAGGGTTCATCCCTCCAGACCTTGGTTTTCTTATCCATACAATCGGAATAATAATACCTGGCAGTGTTGTTATGAGGCTGTTTTAATTTCTGTTTTATACTCAATGCTTATTTTTGTTTGGATTATGGGAATTCTGCAGTTGTGCATGCCTCACGCAAACCCCTTCACTGTGCAGATCTTGTAGACATGGAAGGTTTTGGTTCAAGGGATCTGCCCAAGGTCTCAGCTAGCCAAATTGGGAATTCATTTGCAATATTTATTTTTACTGGTTTTTTAATAATGGAATTGACTGTAATATCCCATAGTGCATCTGTGAGGCAATATGAATTAATTATTAAAGCAAGACTATGGCTCCAAAACATATCGGGTTAAAGTATTGGGAAACGGACCTGGGTACTTCTAGTCCTTCCATTTATTGTCTGTGTAACAGTTTCTTAATCTCTTTAAGCCTCAGTTTGTCATGAGGAAAAAGGCATAGCCGTATCTGCTTTTCCCAACGGAGTATTATTCTCAGTGTTAATGATATGACTTACTTCCCAAACTGGGGGTGCAAACATGGTCTTATCTCTTTAAAGAATTAAAACAAACCCAAGATCATATGTTCCTGACTCACCGAAAGGTCAGTATTTCCTTGTTGACCCCTCTCCAAGTTGTTCAAGAACCCAAGAGTTACAGAGTCCTAAGGTTGGGGTAGGGGTAGGTGGTTGGGTGGCAAAACCACAGTTTAATCAGTTTGCTCTTGCCGCTGCTCCTTCTTGCTGCACATTATCACCATTAGAGCCACGGTTAAGCCTTCCAGAGACTTTCTACAATCTAGGAAAGGATGCCTTCTTTGGGAAGACACAGCCCTGTGGACTCTTCAGCCCTCACCTGCATTCCCGGGGTGGCCCTGGTCAGTGAGGACACAGGTCCTGCACTTCCTAAGAGAGGGATGCTGGTGTGATGCTAGCTGAGGTCTGTGCCCGTCACTATGGATCGCTGAGGGAGGCTGCCTCCCCCCTCCCCCACCTTGGGTTTGCAGGGACACGACTCTTACTGCTCAGCTCGTTCAACTCATGCGGCTGCCATTCCAGAAGGCACCTGGGGAGCACGTGTGTGATCTCCTCCTTCTCTCTGGACAGCCACACACTTCACTCTCAGACTGCAGAAGGTCTGAGATCTGCCCTTTTCTGTGAACTCCAGAACAATCTGTCCTCCTTCCTCCTCCCCTTATTTTAGAGCCCTTTTTAAAAAAAAATTTAAATGTTTTATTTATTGTTGAGAGAGAGAGAGAGAGAGAGAGAGAGAGAGACAGCGTGAGCAGAGGAGGGTCAAGAGAGAGGGAGATACAGAATCTGAAGACAGGCTCCAGGCTCTGAGCTAGCTGTCAGCACAGAGCCCGAGGTGGGGCTCGAACCCATGAACTGCAAGGCCCTGCTGGTGACTTAGCCCCCTAATGTTGAATCAGGTAATTTCAAGAACATGCTATGATTCAACAAAACAAAAATGCAAGTTAATGGTAAAAAGACAGTCTCTTAAACAAAGGGCACTGGGAACTGGACAGCTACATGCAGAGCAATGAAACTAGACCAATTTCTTATGCCATACACAAAAATAAGCTAAAAATGCATTAAAGACCTAAATGTGAGACATGAAACCATAAAATTCCTAGAGGAAAATGTAGGCATCTCTCTGACATTAGCCATAGAAACATTTTTTTAACATGTCTCCTTTGGCAGGGGAAATAAGAGCAAAATTAAGCTATTGGGAATATTTCAAAATAAAAAGCTTTTGCACAGCATAGAAAATCATCTATAAAACAAAAAGATAGCCGACTGAATGAAAGAAAATATTTGCAAATGATATTTCCAATAAGGGGTTAATGCCCAAAATATATAAAGAACTTACACAACTCAGCACCCAAAAATCAAATAATCCAATTAAAAAATGGGTAGAAGACATGAACATTTTCTCAAAGAAGGCATACAGAAGACCAACAGACACCTGAAAAAAATGTTCAACATCACTCATTATCAGGGATGCAAATCAAAACCACAAGGAGATATCACCCCACACCTGTCAGAATGGCTAAAATCAAGAGCATATGAAAAAACAAGTGTTGGTGAGGATGTGGGGAGAAAGGAACCCTCGTGCAGTATTGATGGGAATGCAAACTGGTAGGGCCACTGTGGAAAACTGTATGGAGGTTCCTCAAAGAATTAAAAATAGAATTACCATACGATTCAGTAATTCCACTACTGGGTATTTACCCAAAGAAAACGAAAACACTAATTCAAAAAGGTATATGCTCCTCTGTGTTTGTTGCAATATCATTTACCATAGCCAAGATTTGGAAGCAGCCCAAGTGTCCATCGATAGATGAATGGATAAAGCTGTGGTGTATACACACAATAGGATGTTAGTCAGCCATAAAAAAAAGTGAAAACTTGCCATTTGCAACACCATGGATGCATCTAGAGAGTATATTGCTAAATGAAATACGTCCGGCAGAGAAAGGTAAATACCATACGATTTCACTCATATGTGGAATTTAAGAAACAAAACGAATGAACAAAGAAGAAAAGAGACAAACCAGAAAACAAACTCTGTGGCTGTGGAGAACAAATAGACGGTTCCCAGAGGGGAGGTGGGTGGGGGGATGGGTGAAATACATAAAGAGGATTAAGAGTGCACTTATTGTGATGAGCACCGAGTAATGTATAGAATTGTTGAACGACGGTATTGTACACCTGAAACTAATAGAACACTGTATCTTAATTACACTAGAATAATAAAAAAAAACAGGTTAGATTTCCCTAGAGACGTCTTGATACATGTGTGCATCGTATTGTATTCTGATCTTTTTCTTTAATTTGCAGTTATGCTATAAATCAGACTGATTGTGAAATAAGCCGATGGCTGCATAATCTTTAGCTCCAAAGATCGGACCTGTTCAGGAAACTCAACAAGGTGGATTAGCCTTGGCTGTCATTTGCATATGAACTTGAGGTGCTGACTCACTCTCCCGGTCTCTGGTAGCAGGAACCAGTCACCGCAACTCTCAGCTGGCCTCCCTTGTGACATATGACTTAGTCAATCAGATGCTGAGACTTAGGGCCCAGCCTGGCTTGATGGGCTGGAATTGCTTCACCCAAGTCAGCCGCCCACCCGCCGGACTTTCCTTCCTTGGCATTCACTGCTTTCGACTCATCTGAGCTAAGCAGCCCCGGCCAGCCAGTGACCCTGTTAGAATCCACAGAGCCACTGGCCCCACAGCAGATGATTATAAACAAACAGGCTTATTTTTCTTTGTTCCACATTCTAGTGAGACCAACCGGTTTTGTTTTGTTTTTGTTTTTTAACTACCAAAGCTCAGTTAAATCAAACCAAGGATTGAGTGAAAACATCAGCCAACAAGATCAATAAATCGTTAACTTGAGTGGCCCTTAGAGGCCTGTTGCCTGGGTTGCTTTGCCACATCACAGGACGTTCAGCGACTTCTGACGTGGAAGGAAAGTTGGTAATGATTTAGCCGAGCGTGAATGCATTTATTTTCCGCGTGCTCTGGGAGGGAAGGGCTGAGAGCAATGCTGTACCACCACCTAGTGCTAAATACACGCACATCACCTACGATGCACAAATGTGCTTCAGGAGGGTCAGGACATCCTCCAAGTAAAAATAGTGCTCTCTGATGAAACCGAAGTGCAACAGATCACATTGTTCCTCACGCATGTCTTTTGCTTATTACTTCTGGGATTTCCCTGTCGTGGCTGAGGTACAAAGAGCTTCAGGACTTTTTGGGCATTTTGGCATGTCCTTGGCTTACCCGGCCTGGCCTGAGATATCACTGGCAACAGGTAACTTTTAGGAAGTGCAGTGACCCATGCTGTGGGAGCTGGCTTCTTAGTGGCTCCCTGGCAGTGACACGAGCCACTGTGTACAGGTCTAATGTCCCATGGGATGAAATTTGGCCAGTGAGAAACAGGAGATTGGAAGGAGCTGGTGGTGAGTTATCTCCCCGCCCCCTCCCTGATGGACTGTTAGGACGCACAGTGTCCACAGCGTGTCTCCGAAAATGTCTTCCACGACAACTAGAGTTTTGGTGGTGCTGTGGCCAGCTCAGTACTGTACCACCTTCTTTTGCTTTTCTTCCTTTAGTCCTATTCCCCCTTTCCCCCCTCCTCTTGGGCTTTGGGATTGCATTCCTTATCAGTGTGTTCACATCTGAGTTTTGCCTCAGGCTCTTTTTCCTCAGGACCTTGAGCCAAGGCAGTTCACATGCCCATCTCAAAACCAATTACTGTGTCCAGGCTTTCTAGGTGTCTATTCATATGCCAGTGGGGAGTGAGGTTCAGTGATTGAGGTTCCCACTGGGATCAGATGTAACGGGGGTGGAGGTCCCCGGAGGAATGAGCAGAAGGATGGGAAAGAGTGCCGGGTGGATGGAAATCCACGTGCCACGGTCCGCTTCTCCATTCCTCTTTCCACCTGGGTGGTGTTCACGAAGCAGCCAAGCAATTTTTAAGTCGTTAAAGACACATTGTCCTACCTTAACCATGAGGTCCAATTTAGCATCACCACGGAGGGCCACCCGACATCATGGGCCTTTGACGTGATACAGTAGGAGGCACATAGAAGCGCCCATGAAATAATCTCGACACAAATCTTTGGTTTAATTCCAATCATGCCTTTAGAGGTAACTTGCAAGTTATAGGAAATATAGGAGAAAGAGAAGCAAGCTAAACAACATCACAAAGAAGCCATTTGCAAATCTAGAATGTGGAATATTCTACAGGACAGTTGGCCTGGTGTATCCGTTTTCTAGGGCGGTAGTAACAACTTGGTGACTAAGATGATAGAAATTTACTGTTCACAGTAAGTACTAATTGGATTTCAGAATTTTGTTATTTTTAAACAATTTATAACAACCAATTTCAGTTATGCGTTTTGATACAGTATGTTGTAGGAAGAATATTCAACTTATGACACAGAGGAGGTGTGAAATGTGTTCTATGAATAAATTGGAAACTTGTCTGCTTGATCTGAAGACAGATTGGGACATCTATCAATAACACTAGAGAAAAATTTCTCCCTGCCTTATAATCAAGTAAAGTTTTCTAATTTATACCTCCAGGATGTGGAGGCTTGTCAATTCTGACAGATTTCTAAAAATCAATATTTCATAGAGAGTTTGAATTGCGGTCCTGAATGATTATATTTTCAAATTTTTGAGAGCCATTAGGATTATGACGGTGTTAAAAATAGGTTGAGGCATAACTTAAACATGTGTTGAAGGGAGATTAAATTTACATGTAGAATATTCTCAAAGACCAAGGCATCTTTGGATCCTGGTGCATAAATCACTTAGATCTCACTTCAACAGCCTTTTATGTTTTCCAACAACTGAAAAGTAACTCATTACTTTCTTTACTATCATGCAATTACTGTGGAGTGGAACAGTTAAACTAATAGCCCCTCAAAAACTTTGATGACAGGTGTACATAAAGTTTATGAGCCCAGAAGTCACATTTCAAGTAATGTTAATCACAGTGTTTGAATAAAAACACCCAGACAATTAAAACATCATTTGGTCTGCCTTTGCTTTGGAGTGCCTCAAAAGAAAACTTTTGTCCCAGCTTTATCTCCTTAATCATACTTGGGTTAGGTGGACACAAAACACATTAGTCATTTTCCTGCTGCAAATTCTTATAGAATGGATGCTAAATGCTACGTGGGCTTGGTGTATTTTGGACACATTAATTGCACTTCTCCAACTCTTGAGTAAGTTGGGTAGGTTTCCTGTGGACCACGTTTCTATTACTCCTTGTAACCTCAGACAGTACCAGGTGTAATTTCACTCACTTATGGAATAAATATTTATTGGGCACTCGTGGAACAGAATGCTGAAATCTCAATAACCTGACAGTTTAATGGAAAGACAGACAAATGAACTTGCAATGACAGCCCAGTTTCAAAAGAGTTCTATTGTGTAAAAAGCCCATACTGAGAAACAGCTAGTGTCTGGTTTCAAGGCTTAAAACCTCTCCAAGCCTCAGTTTTGCCACCTGTAACATGGGAATAATTGCCCCCTCATAGAATTGTGGCACAGATGAACTTATAGATTGTGATCATCCACTGTTTCTGAATTTATCTTACAGTTTGGTTACATGGAAACACAGAATCAATCAATCAATCAATCAATCAATATCTATCACTGTCTTTCTGCCACATTTTCATTCTTGGTGAAGGGATTTGATTCACTCAATTTGAGTCAGGCGGCCACTCCTGGGTCCATGATCTGTGACTATTTCTGTACAATGTGGCTGTCAGAAGCCCACCCCTATGAGTTGGGGGATTAAAAGGAGTCATCGTGAAAGCAAATCCAAACCGTGTCTACTGCGCTTACAGAAAGGTTATTTCTTGAGAGAGACAATCACAAGTGGGGGAGCCACAGAGAGAGAGGGAGACACAGAATCTGAAGCAGGCTCCAGGCTCTGAGCTGTGAGCACAGAGCCCCACCCGGGGGTTGAGCCCACGAACTGTGAGATCATGACCTGAGCTAAAGTTGGACGCTTAACCGACTGAGCCTCCCAGGTGCCCCAAAAAGTAAACATTTTTGAATGCATATGACTAACTCTATAAAGCACTTACCTATAGGAGTCATCAATGCATATTAAACACCTACTGCCATCAACTCAGCTCCGTAAGGGAGGGTTCAGGGCTGGGTGCAGTGGGAGAATGTTCTTGTGGATGGCTGGAAGTAATGGAAACTTCAAGTCTGCCTTCTTAACTGTTATTCCAAGCCTCCAGGTAGTGCCTGCATATAGTAGCTGTGCCATAAACGTTTGTTAAATGAATTAATGGTTGAACAACACATAATTGTTGTGTTGAAATCAGTACGGTTTTTTGGAGAACATTGTGGAAACACATAGCTTAGAAATGTTGATACTCTTTGACTGATTTAATTTATGGGATCCTAAATAAATACGTCTAAATATGTCAAAGGCTAAAAGCACAAATATGTGCATTGCAGTGCTAAAGATAATAGTGAAAAACTGGAAATAACAGGAATGCTCAGTAGTAGGGAATAGATAAAGGAAGCTTTGGCACATGCCTTGTAGGGGATGTGAAACGTATACAACAAATTTATTTGTGATGCATATAAGAAATAATGCTAAGTGAAAAAGATAGATTTAAACTATGGTATTATAACACAGTGGAAATATATGATATTCCCTGGGAATATAAAGGTCCAGGAATAGGAAAATGTTAGAAAATATACCAAAATATTGGTTGTAAGACTATAGATAGATTTTTCCTTTTTTCCTTTACCCTTCCCTCTTTCTTTTTCTTAAATTCAAAATTAGACAACCTCTCTGTAGGAAACTGGGCAAATAGCTTTATGTAAATGAGACATCTGCCCATCAAATGAGAAAGAGGGTCTGGGTGGAAAGGTGTTGGCTGTAGCATTTTGTCCTAGATGTCAGCAGCAGTGGGAAGTGTTGCTGAAGACAGGGAGGGAGAAGGAAGGGAAAGGAAATGAGGTTGGGAAGGGAAGAGGAAAAGTAGAGAAAAGGGGTCCATAGGATGGGGATAAGGGTGCCCTTGCTTTCTGACTCTGGTGATACACTCCTTTATACAGTTAGAAGGATGGTTACATGGAGAGGACTCTGGTGTCCTGACAGATGTCAAGAACACTATGAGTTTTCATTTTCCTCCTGGTAGGTGGAGTTGAGGTGTCAAGAGCTGGATTTGTTATGACCCATGTGACCATATCCACTAGAGTTGACAGCCTCCTCTTTCCTACAAACTCCCAACTATCATGAGAATCAATCATTCCTTAATGTCCTGTAAATTCTGTGTCTTGTAAATGCAAAGATCACATAGAATTGGGTATTGGAATTGAAATAGCATGGAGGAATTAAGAAATAATTTTAATCCAAGCCCCTCAAGGCACAGATGAGGAAGTTTGAGAACTGGAGAAGTAAAATGACTGTACAAGGTGACATAAGAATGTTTGCAGCAAATCTGGGTTGATTCTCTTTGTATAGTCTTGACAAGCTGGTCTTTGCTGTGCTCTATTCTTGGATACTTGCTGGCTGGCTTCTTAAGGCTACTCAGAGAGCATCTCTACTAGGGGATCCCAAATTTGTGCTTAACACCTGGGAGTGGTCAGACCAAAAGCTGAGTGCAAGAGGAATGCAGAAAAGGTGAAAGGCTTCACCCTTTCCACTGTTCCAGGAGACGATGATGTTGATGATGATGATGATGATGATGATGATGGCAGCTAATTCTTAGGGAGAATTTACTAAGTGCCACGACTTATTTTAAATGTTTTTATATATTAACTTACTTAATTCTCTTAACATTCTAATGCAGATGAAGAAACTGAGGCACAGAGAAGTGGAGAAATTAAGTGGCTGAAGTCACTTTACCAAAAAGTAACAAAGTGAGAATTTGAACCAGAATCAGATCAAGAGTCCATGCTCCTAACTACTATTTAAAACACAGAAGGAGAAAGAGAAAGACAGAGAGAGGGCGAGAGAAGAATCAGTGACAGAGAAAGGAGAAGGGACAGACAGGTGATAGGGAGAGGGAATTGAGTAAAAGAGAGATTGAAGCTTACTGGAGATGTGTGCACTGGAAAATACATGTCTTCTTGCAGAAATTAGCTGGTCTAGAGAAAACTGTTCTTTGGCCAAATTTCTTCTTGGCAAGCACATGTTTGCAGAAAAATGAGCCCAAGACTTTCTACTTACAATGGCTCCTTCATGCCCCCAATTCTCGGTAATATGTTACAATGTCATCACGATTTAGGAACATTAATTCTTAAGCCTGGAATCTTTGGCTAATGGAAGTCTTGCCAAGACCATGGAATTGGTGGGTTTCCAATCTCTTCCTGTGCTGTGTGTTGGAGTCCAGGCAGATGGAAGAGTGGGAGTGGGTAAAAGGCATGGTAAGAGAGAAGGAGGCTTTATATTTATTGACTTTCTTTGCAAATTTCTATAATTTATAGCCAAAAGAGTTTATTTTAAAACTTCCTGATGAATAAACAGTACTGTGTATAGGAAGATGTTTGGTAAAATTTCCTTAGTTTTAACTTTGTTATATTTCTATTACAAATTCTATTTGGTCCATGAAAAAGTAAGAAGCCTACAGGACATTAAAAATCAAAGCTGAAAAAAATGAAAAGAGAATACACATTCAGGTAACTATTTGTTTAGCCAATGTGGTAACAGCAATGGCTTGACTGCTTTTTTGGAATTAGCTGATTTTCGAACCAACTAGTTATATTCATAAGAAAGCTATGATCTGATATTCTCCTCACCTTAATTGATTCTTGGGTCTTTGAAGTGCATAGATTAATACTCAGAATGTACAGTTTAGCGTTTTCAATCTGGACAGCCTGGTGAGAAAACTGATGGGAATTCTCAAACCATTAACCTTTGGGTAGGATTGCGTCCTCAAAAGTTCAAAATAGGTAATGTCTTTTTCATTTTGTTTATCCATTGATGCTGTGTTTGCTCACCTAGAACTGTCAAGTTTTCTTCCCCGTTTTTCATCAAAATTTGTTCAGCTGCTTCATTCTGAACAACATTTTAGCAAGTCCAATCCACCATGATATTAAAGGGATAATGCATCATGACCAAGTGGGGCTTATCCCAGGAGTGTAACATTGGTTTCACATTTGAAGATCAATTTATCATATAAACAGAGTAAAAAGAGTATGGGGAATCTGTGTATCTTCCACTCAGTTTTGATGTGAACCTAAAATTGTTCTTAAAAAAATAAAGTCTATTAAGAAGAAAGGAATTGTGTAGCCATTTCAATAGGTAGAGAAAAGGTATGTGACAAGACGCAACATTTTTTCATGATCAAAACTCTCAGAAACTAGGAATTGAAGGGAACTCTGTCATCCCGAGGGGGGACATTTTGAAAAGCCTAGAGTTAAGGTAATACTTAATGGTGAAATGCTTCCCTTCTAAGATGAGGAACATGGCAATGATGTCCTCTCTCTCTACCTTTATTCAGCATTGTGTTGGAGCTTCTGGTGAGTAAAACAAGGCAAGGGAAAGAAATAAAAGGTCAAGGAATGGAAAAGGAAGAGATAAAATCAGATCTTATCCTAACACTGAATATACCAGTGTTGGCAAGGATTTGGAGCAACTGAAATGCACACATTGGTGGTGGGGATGCAAAGTGAAGCCACCATTAGGAAAACAGACAGTTATACAAATACCAACCACATAAACTGTAATTCCATTGCTGGGAATTTACCTACGAGAAAACAAAGTAGGTGTCTGTACAAAGACTTATACGTATACATTTGCAGCAGCTTTATTTATTAAAACCCCATACTGGAAATAATCCAAATCTCCATCAAAAGGTGAATGGATCAAGAGATTGTGGCACATCCCTATAATGGAACGGTATGTATCAACAAAGAGCAAAAAAAAATATTGATACATGTGACGTGGAAGAATTTCAAAATCACTAGGCTGAGTGAAAAAGCCAGACAAGAGTACATATAATAATAGTACATTTTTATAAAATTCTAGAAAATAAATAATCTCTAATGACAGAAAGCAGGGCAGTGGTTCCCTGGAGCAGAGAAGAGAGGAGAAGATGAGAGATGGATTTCTAAGGGGGCATGATGACATTTTGGGGGGGAATTAAATATTCATTATTCTCACTGAGGGTTTGATTGAGGGTTTTTGTGTGTGCATGTGCTGAAACTCATGGGCTTGCACAGTTTATTAAATATATGCAGTTTATGCTATGTCGGTTACACCCCAATAGAGCTGCTATGAAATTAGCAAGCATGAAACAGAAGGTAGAGGAAGCTATTTGGGGCCCTTTCCTGATGTTCCTGGAATTTCATCAAGTAGACTATTACCTGCACTGCCTATATCCAAGTTTGGCCCTATTTTGGTGTAGGGAAAGATCTAATTATAATCCAGGTTTCCTGTTTAGGAAGCTTCTGAAATGTAATGTATTTATTTCAAATGGACTGACTCTGTGTTACCTTGCTGTACCCGGTCCCCAAGAAGGAACTGGCAGTAATCGGGAGCTAAGTTCCTTGTTCCAAATACCAGGGAATCAGGTGTGAGGCAGCTGAAAGAGCTCTTATTTTTAATCTTATTTCTCCCCAAAATGAAATATATACCCTGTGTTGACGCTTCAGAACACTGAGAATGAACACAGATGGTAAATCAAATTTAGGGAGGAGGGATGTTCTATATAACTCCTAAATGCCAACTTCAAAACACTAGATGGCTCCCCTAATGTATTTTGGATTGGAGTTAAAAATAGGGCTCCTCATCAGAATTATTGAGAAAGATGACAATCATTTTTCAAGCAATGGATGGTTGCATCTATATGGCTCTAGCCGATGAAGAAAGGGAAAACGCTATTTGGACTGAATAAAGCACTTTTAGAGACTGGAACTTTCAGCTATTTCTTCTGCAATGGGGCTAATACACACCACATAGGGCCAGCCTAATGAGCTCTCACTATTGAAGGATTCCGGAATACATTATACAAAATGGTCATGTATTATTCCAGAAAAGAAACAATAAGTGTTTTTTAAAACCAATTTAAAAACATGTACTTGACAGTTGGTGTTGGAGGGTTGCAGAATATGACACTCCAAAATATGCCTGCAGAAGCTCAGGATATGCCTCTGTAAAACATGCCTCATTGGTCTAGATTATTCTGAGCTGTAGGCACTTGAGAAACAGCAAATGCAGCGAGAAGCTTCAGCTCCTCCAAAAAGAGCTCAATTGTCATGGATGGGTTCTCTGGGAGTTTCCTCAACAGGGAAGATTGACTCTTGTCACAGGAAAGCAGAGTAGACGTCGACCCCACACACAGACAGACTTTGTCACAAACTATGGTACCTCCCATGTTTTCCTCTAAGGTCCCCCTCATCTTTCCTAAAAATCATTTCCTCTCCCCAAAGAGGCCTGAATCTCCCTCCCCTCTCCCTATTATAAAGGTGGTATTTAAGCCTGAATTCCAAGCCACCTTGAGGAGTTACTCATTTTCCCCTGGCTCTTTCCCTTCTTTATATGATGTTACATGATTATAAGCTTCTGTTTCTTTTTCTTTTGTTAATCTGTCTTTTATTATAAGGTCTCAGAAGGGTAGACGGAGAGTTATTTTCCCTCCCCTGCAGTGTCACAATATTATTAACAGCAGTAAAAGCTAAAACGACCAACCTCAACGTCACTGAGCCCCTGAAGATGTTTTGGAAGCAGGAGGATGGAGCTGAATTTTCTGAGAGGCTGGACACATGCGTTGGCTGAAAGATTAGAGAAATTGGTGAAGAAATAAAAAATGCAGGCTCTTGAATTAGTCATTCTCAAATATTCCTAGATCTGTGAATTTACCTCATTTTTCTCATCTGTAAAATGGATATTCAGTGAATGTTAGTCTGCCCACCCCTGCTAATGAGCAGACTTCATTCTCTTTGTGTGTATATAGTAGAAAAATCTATATTTATATTTGCATAGTACCTTATAGATTGTAAAACACTTTCATATTTATGAGTGATTTGCAAACTTTTTTTAAAAAAAAATAATGTTTTTTTTTAATGAAAGCCTACACAGGTATGCAGGGTGTAAGAAAATATAAAGATGGGTTTGCTCTGGTTGAACAAGTTTGAAAGTTTCAACCTTTGCAGTGCCTCCAACCATTCCTGTACCTTCTTCCCCTCTATATGAGAACTTCTCCATGCAGTACAGTTGAAAACCTCTGCTATTCATTATATTTGATCAAATACATGACTTAGATGGACGCTGATATGACAGAGGATCTTAGAAATCAGAGGATTATGTTTACATTAAAATCACATTACTTTCTTAGGGACTTTATTCTAAGAGACGGCGTGGTCTCTGGGGAGGCACCTTGCAGGACATATGCTCTGCTCATGGGTGAAGGGATATTTTCTCCAGCTGGTCTGTCAGTTCACTGAGGAGATTACTTCTCTGTTTCCATTTCTCTGTCTCTAAATTGGTTATATTATTTAATAGCAACCTCCCTTCTGTTTTCAAGGATACTAAGAAAGGGATCCAAGTTCACTGAATGAATCATACACAAAGCCAGAGAGAAACAATGAACCAATTTGAACACGGATATGGGTGAAGAAATTTCCTTTTATCTTAGACAAGCCAACATTTTCCATGATGCCAATTTTAATATAAATCTTGGCTAATGTCCAATAACCCAAAGCCTTGGCTAGTGACTAATAAAATTGAGTTATTCTACTTTTTGAATTACAAAAAAAAAGGCAATTGCTAGTTGAGTGGCCCACAGGGGATTCTTCTGAAGCAAATGAACCATTGTCTTCCAAGTAGGGCTAATGTTCCCCCCTCAAGCCCTGTGAGATGGTCTTCCGAGAAAATAGTCTCAGCTCACTCTTCCTTAAGTTCCACAGGGATGAGCGATCTTGTACAAGCTTTGATATTTAAAGCCACACTAAGCCTGCAGGTTGCTATGCTATGAGAAGTAGATTATTCCTATGACAGACCTTTGGTGATTTGGCCCAGATTAAGCATCTGATTGTACAGGGGATGGATGAGTCATTTCTCTGGGTCTCAACCTCCTTCCTTCTGTTGCCTGTTTTTAATCAACAAGGAGAGGAAAGGAAGAAGCACAGAAAAGTCTGTCTGGGTGAGCAGCTCTATAGAAGATTTGGTTCAAGAGGGAGGTGGTGGAACCTTTTGGTTCCTTTTGATTCTGGCTTAGGCAGTGATTTCAAATATCCAGTTTTTTTCTACACATTCAGACTCTTGGAGGAAGAAAGGTGATTCGTTACTCATCCAGGACTGTGGATCCCAGACTTTCAGATATTTTGTGGATCAGAAGAATTCCAAAATAACTGTTGGGATCAACAGAAGTTTGGTGACTTTCTATTTAGCCAAATGAAGCCTTTTAAAAAACGACTTTTCTCTTCTGTCATCATCATTTCATTAACAAACTGACACTTAACTACACTTACCTCTCCCTATGTGGAGGGAGGATATAATCTACAACAAAAGGCAATCTTTTACATTTGAGGTTTGGCTTTGTGAAAAAAATGCATTCCACAGTCTTTGCTTTTCTTGTTTTGCTGTGGAATTACGAGAGCGTTGTCACGGACCAGCACTTGGGAACGCTAGTGTCAGAGCACCCTGGAATACTGGGACAGATTCCTTAGGAGTCTATTTCATGTAGTATCAATGATCCCATTGGGAAAAACAGTTTCAGGGGCTTTGAAGGGGCTAACTATGAAGCGCTCAGGACCCTGTCATGAAGACATTAGACCCGCCATGTGTTTGGTGGTGTTCTTGGTGATCGGGAGATATCAGAGATAGGAAGAGGCAGAGGGAATAATTTCCCTCCTCAATCATTGCCTTAGTTCCGGCACAAAGAGATATTTTGTCTGTGATTCTGTTTAGGATCACTCACATGACACCTTAGTTCATCCCAAGGGCAGAGTGTTAACAGCTAAAGGCAAATAAAAGAGTATCAAAGACCTTAGTAGGAAATTAGGGCCACCCATTCAGTCTCTATTATTATCGTATTCTTGGGGGAGAGATAGTGTCCTCCCCACCAGAGATCATTGTCAGTGGCCAGGGCGGCAGCAGTGGACATGGGAGTAGGGTTGCCACCATGACAGCATTATAATTCAGACAGAGTCAAGGCGAGGTCAGATGGTTCTGGGCCAATATGAGGGCCAGAGGCAGCTGGGGTTGGCAGGGCAAAGTCACCAGGGGTAGTGAGGGGGGCTTTAGTGACCACTAAAAGAACAGTGACCTGACTGCCCAAAGAAGGAAGAAGGTACGGAAAACTCCATTTCCAGAATCCCTCTGGTTTGGACACAGGTTCAAAGAGTTAAAAAAATAATAAACTTAATTTTTTAAAGAGCAGTTTTAGGTTACAGAGAGATAGCTCAGAAATTATAGGGCATTTCTGTGTAAACCCATCCCGCCAATCAACAATTCCCCTATTAATAACATCTTGCACTGGTGTGTACTGTGGTCTGAAAGTTTGTGGCCCCCCTGAAATTCATATGTTGAAAACCTAATGCTCAAAGTGATGGTAGCAGGAGATGGAGACTTTAGGAAGTGATTGGTCATGAAGGGTTGAATGAAATGCCCTCATGAAAGACATCCCAGAGAGATCCCTCTCCCCTTTCACCCTGTGAAGATACAACCAGAAGTCTGCAACCAGAAGAAGGCCTTCACCGGACCGTGGTGGCACACTGACTAGAGACTTTCAGCTTACAGAACTGTAGGCAATAAATTCCTATTGTTTATAAACCACTCGATTTGTGGTATTTTGTCAAGCCGGAACTGATTGAGACAGTGTGGCTCATTTATTACAATCGATGAACAAGTATTTATTTATACTTTATCATTAATGAAAGTCTGTAGTTTACATTAGAGTTCACTTTTTGTGTTATAGAGCTCCGTGGGTTTTAACCACGGTGTAACGGGATGTATCTGCCATTATAACATCATACAGACCAATAGTCTCACTGCTCTAAAACTCCCCTGTGAGCTACCTGTACATCACTCATGTCCTCTTCTTTGAACTCTGGGCAACCACTGATCTTCTTACTATCTTGATAGTTTTGCCTTTTCCAGAATGGCATGCAGTTGGAATCCTAGAGTACACAGACTTTCAGAATGACTTCTTTCACTTAGCAATATGCATTTAAGTTCCCTCCATGTCTTTTCTGGGCTTGATGGCCTCTTCCTTCCTTCTTTGAAAGTATTTTTAATTGTGGTAATATATATATGTTATCATTTTAGCCATTTGTAAGTGTACAGTGTAGTGGCATGAAGTACAGCTGCATTGTTACACAACCATCACCACCATCCCTTTCCACTTTTTTATTTTGCAAAACTAAAACTGTACCCAGGGAGCTCTAGCTCCCCATTCCCCACTCCTCACCAGCCTGACAAATACCATTCTTCTCTCTCTCTGTTAATTTGACTACTCTATGTACCCCATATAGGTGGAATCAGAGTATTTGTCTTTTTGTGTCTGGCTTAGTTCACTTCGCCTGATGTCCTCAAGGTTCATCCATGTCCTAGCATGTGTCAGAATGTTCTTCCTTTTTAAGACTAAATAACATTTTATCATATGATTGTATGACATTTTGTTTGACTGTTTATTCATCTACCCATGGATACTTGGGTGGCTTCCATCCTTTGGTTAATGTGAAAAATGCTGCTATGAACATGAATATACAAATATTTCCTTAAGACCCTGATGATGGGTCATATGGTAGTTTTATTTTTAATTTTTTTAATATTTAAAAAATCTTTAATGTTTATTTTTGAGAGAGAGAGAGAGAGCGCGTGAGTGGGAGAGAGGCAGAGAGAGAGGGAGACACAGAATGTGAAGCAGGGTCCAGGCTCTGAGCTGTTAGCACAGCACGTGGGGCTCAAACTCATGAGCTGTGAGATTGTGACCTGAACTGAAGTCAGCCAGTTAATCAACTGAGCCATCCAGACACCCCTATTTTTAATTTTTAAAGGAACCACCACACTGTTTTCCATAGTCCTGCACCACTTTACACACCCACAAACGGTAAACAAATGTTCCAATTTTCTGCATCCTTACAAACACTTGTTATAAAAATAACTTTTCTTAATAGTAGCCATCCTAATGAGTGTGATACCATAATGGTATCTCATAGCTCATGGCTCACTTCTTTTTATCTAATAATATTCCATTGTGTCTAGATGTACCATAGTTTTTTATCCATTCACCTATTGAAGGACATCTTGGCTGCTTCCAAGTTTTGGCAGTTATGAATAAGGCTGCTATAAACATTTATGCGCAGATATTCGTGTGGACATACATTTTTAAATTCTTCTGGATAAATACCAAGGAGCACGATTGCTGGAGCATATGGTAACACCATGTTTAGCATCATAAGAAACGTCTCAACCATCTTCCATAGTGGCTGTACCATGTTGTACTTCCAACAAAGACAATTTCTGGTGTTCATTATTATTGTTACCCACAGCCCTTGACTGTCCTTGCTCTTGGTCAGTGTGCTCCGGGAAGGAAAAGGGCAGATGGGCCTCTGACAGCCGGCAGAATCTTATTTTTATGTTCCTTCAATTCAACCTTCAATCGACCAGCCGTCTAGACAATGAATTTGGACTGAACCGAGGCAAAAACTGCTTGGGTCTGGGTTCTGGCTGCCAGAATTCATTTTCTGTAGAGATTAAAGTGTATTAAGAAAGGCAGAATTTGAATACCCCCCAAAAATAAAACTCACAGTGCTGCATCTAAGGTACACATCCCTTACGTGCTAATATTCTCTTTTACTACACTTCCTATGCTATTGATACTTGGATACATTTCAATGTTTGGGACCCTGTGTTCCACAGAAATCTGTTTACTTTTCAGAGAAGGGAAGGTGGTAAAGGACTCTTCTGAAGGTTTGAATCTGGAACTCAGAATTTAAAAATACCAGCCTCCTCGAGAATATTCAGAATTGTTTTTATAGGTAGAATTTCTAAATTAAAATGACCCTTACTAGATACACTCGCAACAAAAATGAATACATACGTGTACCAAAAGACATATAAGAGAGTTTCTCAGATGGCTGTGTGTGATAATTCACAATTAGCAGAAATCCTCATGTCCGCCAATGGTAGAATGGACACATCGAATGTGGTGTCTTCATACAATGGAATCCTCTGTGGCCACAAGAATGACTGAACTACAAATACACAACGCAAATGGATACCATTCTGTTTTAATTACTGTAGCTTCATTCTGTACATCTTCCAGGACAAACCTACCCTCATTATTCTTCTATATGGATAATGGTATAAAGTAGGCAGTTACTGTCTTTGTACACTTTACTCCTTGACATTCGCTCTGTCCATGTCTGTGTGTGTGCTTTGCATGACTTATTTTGCTGGGTGTTGGGGATATAAAGGAGTTTAACATAAAATACCAGCTCTGGTGGGCTTTATGCTCCTGAGCAGAAAAGATGTATTGTCAGGAAGAGTAAAGAACTGCATGTGTTAAAGCACAGCTAAACAATGATAAGAAAGATGTGTCATAAGGCAATGACCTTTCGTCAAAGTACTAAGTGCAGTGAATTCAAAATAAAAATCCCTGTGAACTGGAATGCTCTGGTTTGGCTCCTTGGATAATGATGCATTTGAAAAATAGTTTGGGTGGAGAGTACTAGAATTTGAGGGCTATATGCAATATCATTTATATTCACGGGTTAGTAAGGAGACTGAACTAGTAAGGGCGTAAGCTTGAAGAGTGAAAAATAATATTTGAAAAGTGGGTTCATACTGGATTACTTAAAGGCTTTATTGTTCACTGTATTAGTTTTCTTTTGGGGCTGTAAGAGTGCCAAAAACTTAGTGCCTCAAAACAGCACAGATTTATTGTCTCATAGTTCTGGAGGTCAGAAGTCTGAAAAGAGCCTCACTGGGTTAGAATCAAGCTTGCAGCAGTGCTGTATCAAATTCTGGAGATTTGAGGGGAGAATCCATTTTCTTGCCTTTTCCAGCTTCTAGAAGTTTCTTACATTTTCTGACTATGGCTCCTGACATCATCAAGGCCAGCAACGTCTTCTGGAGTCATTCTCAAATCATTCATTCCAACACTGACTTTTGTGCCTCCCTCTTCCACATTTAACCATCCCATCTATATTATCCAGGATAATTTCCTTATTTTCAGGTCAGCCGATTAACAGCCTTAATTCCATCTGAAACCTTAACTATTCCTTGCCATGTGTGTGATGGTTAGTTTTATGTGTTGACTTGGCCTGGCTATAGTACTCTGTTATTTAATCAAAACACTCTTCAAGGTGTTGCTGTGAAGATATTTTGTAGATGTGGTTAACATCTAGAATCAGTTGATCTTAATATTACCTTCAATAATTTGGGTGGGCCTCATCCAATCAGTTGAAAACACTGAGGTTTCCCCGAAGAAGAAATTCTGCCTCAAGATTGTAGTATCGAGTTCAGCCTGAGAGTTTCCAGGCTATTGGCTTCCTCTACAGATTTGGGACTTGCTACCTCTGAAAACTGTGTGATCCAATATATAATATATACATTATAATATATATGATAATATATGCTATATTATAAATATATAATATATACAATCAAATTATATTAAAAATATAATTATAATATATAAAATATATATTATGTAAATATATATATTTTTTTCCTCCTGTATTAGGCAGAATAATGGACCCCAAAGAGGTGGTTATATATGTATTATATCACATCCAGCTACCGAGTTTGGTTAGTTTTCTATATTCAAGGAGACATCATCGAAGAGATTTGAATGGGAATTGATGTGGTAAAAGATTACTTTTGCAATGGTGTGTTGGTTATACGGAAAGAGAGACACCAGAAAAAGGTAGAAACACATCTAGGTATGAGGCGATGTGGTTCTGGGTCACAGTAGGTGGTCCTGGGAATGAAAAATAGAGTAAGGTTTTTCCAAGGGTTTGGAAATAAGAATGAGGAAACACGCGGTTAATTTTACATGGAGGTATAGGGTAGGACAGAAAAAGGATTTTGAGCCAGCATCACCCTGAAAGATATTCAGCTAAGGGACAGCAACTGCGCCAGTAATTTAAACCCATAACATTGAATATAAAGAATTGTTACTAGTGAGAAGGCGGTTCACTAGATGAAATAAAGCCCTAGGGAGTACACAGAGAGCAGCGCAGAATGCACTACCTACAGCTCTGATGGAGGGAATGTGAACAAGAAAAGAACTTAGAAATTTAGAAGAAGGGAGCCTGGGTGGCTCAGTCTTTTAAGCGTCAGACTTAGCTCAGGTCATGATCTCAGTTCATGATCTCAGGGTTTGTTGAGTTCAAGCCCTGCATCAGGCTCTGTGCTTTGGATTCTGTGTCTCCTTCTCTCTCCCTCTCTCTGCCCCTTCCTCCTGCTCTCTCTCTCTCTCAAAAATAACCATGAAAAAATTAAAGAAAGAAACGAAATTTAGAAGAGATCCCGGCCCTCCACCAGTTGGAATCAGGTCCTCTTTGGTGATGGGCAAGGTAGCCTCAAAACAGGCATCTTGCCAGTGAAGGATGTCAGGTGCTGGGGGCCTGGGTAGATACTGGTATGAGGCTGCCCAGATGAGCGCTGCAGAGGAGGGGACGGGCCTGCCTCCTGCTTCGTGCGGCAGTGTCCCGCCAGCGCCCCCTGTTGGCAAAGACAAACATCAAGCTAACTGGCAAGCGAGCGTCGTCCACAGGGTCCAGATCCAGTGTTAGAAAGCAGGGCAAAGAAAGATGGATTTGGAGCCGTGGAGATCAATGAGGAACCAGCACAACCTCCATTAGATAAAACCTTGCTAATGAAATGGTAAATAATAGAGAATACTGACGATATTTCTTTGTTCGTGTGTCCTGCTTTGCCCTAAAAAGTGGCAATATTGCGCCACAGTCAAATCCTTAATTTCACACACCTCTGGGGACACAGTAGAAAATGAAAGTAGGTCGACTTTACTAAAAGAGAATTGGAACCGGAAGAAGGCAGGCTGACTAGAAGCAGAGCACTTTGTGAGTCACGGGCAAAGCCGGATGCAGCTCACGGTGTAAATCATCTTGCACCATTTTCTTCCTTACTTATGTTGTTTGTGTGATGCGAGGAGTTGAGCTGATTGGCTCTGTGAGGAGAGAAGGAAAAAGCTGCCATGCTGGTTCCCGGTTCATGTGCTGGGGCTGCTGGGGGGAAAAGGCAGCTGCTCTCTCCCTTGACCCCCTTTGGGATTGTTGACCATTTGTCTGGCCAAGTATCGTCTTCTCCAAGTCAGATATTCCAACTCTCATTAATACTGGTAGCACCTGTGGAAGACATGGGTCCCACTGTTCACTGCATGGCCAAACTGCTCACTTCTCTGAAGCACTGTTTCTATATTTGTAAAGTAAAGGGTTTGAGCTAGAGAGTTCTAAGAGTCTCTTGTCTCTGTAAAAGCTTTTAATAAAAAACCTCCCCTTTTTCTAGTCCTTTCTCCCTCACGAATGGCCTTTGTTATGCATATAACGGCCTCCTTGCATGATGTCTGGAACGGAGCTCCTTCATATAGGACCAGAATGAGGCATGTCTGGGACTCCCAGGGAAGATGTTTTCAAGGACTTCTGGGAAAACACAGCACACTTTTTGAGCATAATTGTTCTGCTCTGTTTAGCTTATTTTGCCCATAATACATACAGAAAAGACAAACAAATGGTGATAATATGGAGATGGCTATCAGTCTCCCTCATGGAGTATACATTTTAAAGGCAGAGCCCAGATAGTTTTCTTCTTCTTCTTTGCAGAGTCAGGCAGCTCAGTGCTATGGCCATCTGTGTACTCAGGAGATACTGGTTGAAGTAAGTAGATTATGTATGTTTCCATTTCTGGTAGTTACATTTTTTTTTTTTTAAAAAGACTATTTCGTCTAGAAAAGTTAGATGGTGTTTTGGCTTGAGCCTTATAACTTTTGTAACTTGACAGAAGTCACCATAAACTGTAGATCATATGAGTTAATTTTTAGATTTGAAACCTCTGTTTTACTCCATACAACTAAAAGGAGTCAGGTTTGATTCAACTCACAGGCTCCACAAGCAACTAATGGACAATGCAGAGCATTATAGAGCATCGATCTATAAATTATAAGAAGGAAAGTATTGGTTGGACAGGCGGGTCACAGAAGGTCTACCATGTGCATAGCCCCCTTAGGAGGGAATCCTCTGCCCACAGTTCCTGATGAATGGGGAGGCTGGTGGGCATGGCATGATCACATCCCCACCTCCTACCCTACTCCTTTTATGGACCAAGAATGGGAATTTGACCCAAGGACTGCCATTCAGTAGGCTGGCCAAACTTCCCCTCATTCGCTGCTCAGGTTGGCTGATCAGTTTATTTCTTTTGAAAATTTAGATTTGAAACATAGGAAAAATTGGCTGAAGCCCAAAGATTACTATGAAAAAAGAGATAAGGGAAACTCATGATGGGCTGCGTTCCAGGTAAAGTCAAGAGAGAGTAGTGGGCATGGTGAGTCAAGAGAAGCTGAGTGGTAGAGAAAGGACATACAGAATAAATAGAAAGAACCCACCAGTGGTCCAGAGGGAAAAGAAACAGACATGTAGAGAGTCATTTGGAACTGAACAGAGGTCCCAAGATTCAGAGCATCCCCCAAAACCTGATGGTACAGCTGTGCTGTATCTGCTATAAATACTATAAAAGCATGCACTTAGCAGAACTCCAGTGTCAAATCTTGCTAAATTGCTGATACTTACAGTAACCAGATAAATGTGGTGTCTCTCTTTTTCTCCTCCTCTTGCTCTTCAGTCCTATCTTATATACACTTATAAGCTATATATGAAGTTTAATATGTATATATGTTTTGGGGCGCCTGGGTGGCTCAGTCAGTTAAGCGTCCGACTATTGGTTTCGGCTCAGGTCATGATAGCAGGATTTAAATAAAATTTAAAAATATTAATTAAAAATTAATATTTTTAACTTAAATAATTTATAATGTGTACACATCACATATAATATTTCATTTATGCTGTGATTCAATCATGTGATTAAATTATGTAATCTCTCTACTTTGTTATAATATATCATTTTGAAATGTTAGTCCCTATATAATGTTTAGTATATAGAGAACTGTGTTAATCACTCTCTGTTTCTCTAGGTCAAGAGAGAGGGGATGGGCCAATGCTGGAAGGACAAGTCCACCATTCAGACAGAAGGAAATACACACCGAATGGAAAATGAGGACACACAGATTAACATCCACATTCTGAAAGCAATAGCAATGCGGTGTTCAGTAAATGGCTTGGTAAAAAATTTCATTTTATCTCCTGAATAAACATCAAATCCACCAGATGGGGCTCTAATATTCTTTTAGTTCAATGACAGAAAATTCCAAGCACATACTGTTATCTTTAGAGACAGAAAATATATTTCCCATGTTAAAAGAATTTGCTTGAGATAGGGCTATGCCTTAATAGGCATTATCATTATTTAGTATCTTTTTAATGCCATAAGGTGATTTATATAGAAAGTGGCCAATTTGCTGAAAATTGAGGCATCCAAATAGTTGAATTAAATCAATCCAAGTAATTCTGAGTTAAATCCTTTTGCAAACGTTCTTTTAAGGAAATAAGGACATATTTCACATACAAATAGATGCATATTGCTACAGGACTGTTCCGTCTTTGGAGTCACTGACATAATTTAAAATGTGAATTGTTTAAAATTATATTAAATCATTGTGAAATTTATCACAGCTGCCATATACTCAGCCCAATCCAGCTCTTTTGATAGGTTATGCTTTAAGAGTTAGAAATTGAGATTTTTTTTTTTCAGGGCAAGGATGTGGGTTCTCCAAATAAAACATTTTGCTTCTATTTTTCTGCAGTTTAGATTTGGAAATCTGAGTCTCTTCTTGGACTCCTTTCTCCGTGACTCATAACTTTTGTTCAATCTGGAAAGAATGCCAACTTGGGAACTACATCTGAATTTTGATTGAGAGAGTGGGTGGGTCAAAATCACAGACTTGAGACTGAGCTGGGTTGGATCCATAATGTCATCCAGTGGAAGAGTCTTGCATTAGGACGAGGAGCCAGGCGTTAATGATGTCTCAGGTCAGCCGGTCCCGAAGGACCACCACCACGCTACCGCTCACCCAAAGTGTCTATGTGGTAACTATTTTGTCCTCCTTCTGTTGGCCTCCTGGGCCTGGCTGAGGCTCCCTTTGGGAAGGACAGTTCTCCAGAGAAGGTGGCAGCTGAGGGCCCAGCAGCCGACATGCACGGGAACTGGGGGACGGGTGCACATCTGTCCTTTCTTGTCACTAGGGTCACCAGCTGCACAGCCCCATGTAGATTCACTTGGCAATGATAGCTCCTGGAGCCGAGCAATGCCACAGCCCTGTTTGTACTAATCTGCCTAAAACGGAAAGTTTTGTAGATTGTGATGATTAGTGAACTTTTATTTCCAGGAAAACTGTAAGTACATAAACAGTCTACATTGGCCCCCGGGGAGTTAGTCATCTTCCCTGCCCCCAACATTTGTAGCTAAAACATGAAAAGTATCAAATATGCATGCTTACTTAAGCCATTAGATGTATTTGGTGCCGTGGCCAGCGATGGGAAGGATTTCTGAGGAGGCTACAGGGGGTTAGAACCCACCGCCCCACCCTGCATCCCCACCTTTGGAGCAGGGCTGGCTCAATCTACAGCCGGTTAGAGGCCAGCCAGGAAAGCCAAAAGCAGGTTCTGGAAGGCATGATGATAACTAGTGTCAAGTGTCGCTTAGAGGCTGGAGGCTCTGGGAGAATACCTTCCAGAGATTCTCTCTTGTGTGTCCACCATTGGAGTTGGCAGGCATCCTCATCAAACTCGGTTTTGTACAAGGGAGGATGTGGCCTGCCCCAGGCCATGCTGCAGTGACAGTAGACTGTCATTCAGCCCTGTTGGGCCTGATTTGGGGCATAAGAGCGTGCTCACAAGAAACAAAGAGCCGAGGAGCAGACAGCACTCAGAGATCTTCCAAGAAGGCAGATAATGTCAGGGAGCTCATCAAGGAATCCCATTCGTTGAGTACTTGTTATGTACAGCCTCTGACATGTAGAGTGCAGCTCCTGGGTGGTGAGGGAGGACATAGGTTTTGGGATCAGATGACCAGAGTTCGAATCCTGAGTCAGCCTTTTCCCAGGCGGACAGTTCCGATGCATTACCGAATCCTCTTGAAATCTATACCCTGCAGTTTTTAAACTTCACAGTGGAAATACTGGTCCCTGTGTCACAGAGCATTTCAAAAGATTAATTGACATCACTTGCATAAAGTGCTTATTTTACAGGTAGGAGGGAACTACTTCCCAAAGGGTTGAAGTGGGTGCAGGTGGAAAGGGAACACTGGGACAGGTCTCTCTGACTTCTGGCTCCTCGGAGATGATGTAGAGGCTAGGGTAAAGGGGCGGGCTCATGCAATAGCTCCACCCCTCTGGCATCATCAGCAAGGGCTCTTCTCTGGCTGTTGACTCTGCTTCTCCAGCGTGTTCTCCCCAGCCTTAGAGTGTTGGCCTTCTCTCAAATGCAAATTGGGATTCCATCGCCCTGGCTACTGCTGGACTCACTCCCTCACCTTCTTTACATTCTTGCTGAGATTTTTTACCTTCTTGTGAGGCCTCTCCTTCACAGCCTGACCACCAGTGGCGTTCCCAGTACACTTTTTCTTCTTTCCAAATTCTCCAAGAGGGCAAGGATCCGCATCTGTTTTCTCCCCCACCGCTGATGCATGCCCAGTGCCTAGAATGGTGACTTAGTAACCAGTTAATAAACATCTGATGAATGAATGTTGAATGAATGAGCAGATGCAGGGGAGAGGGCTGAAGGAAGGCAAGAGAAAGATGAGCCCTAAAACTAGGAGGATTTTTGAGTACTGAGTTTTGAGTCTAAAGATAGAAGGATGGTATAAAGCTCAGTTACTTAAACGATAACTCAAGGTCAGACTGACCAGAGGCAAGCTTGAATTTCTGCTGAGTTGTGTAGTATTGAACTAGAACCTCTTGCCTCCATGTGGGTCAGGGCTAGTCCCAGGTTTCAGACATCAGCCTGCATCTTTTCATTGAGCCAGGAAGTCAACAAATCTATAATGATACCACTATGCTCCAGGAACATGGGAAGGGGTCTGGGTCTTAGGGAGACAGAGATGGATAAAACACCGTCCCAGCTTTTGTGGAGCCCACAGTCTAGTGGAAGAAACAATTTTGGATCATTCTGTTAAAAAATTAATGAAGTTAAGGTGCCTGGGTGGCTCAGTTGGCTAAACGTCTGACTCTTGATTTCAGCTCAGGTCATGGTCTCAAGGTTTGTGAGATTGAGCCCCGAGTTGGGCTCCACACTGACAGCGTAGAACCTGCTTGGGGTTCACTCTCTCCCTCTCTTTCTGTCCCTTCCCTGCTCACGCGTGCACGCGTGCAAGCTCTCTCTCTCTAAATAAACTTTAAAAAAATTAATGAAGTTAAGTGTGGTGATAGATCTTGGACAGACTAGGATTCGGGTGTGCCGTGATCACAGGCTGACTGAGGCAGGCGGGTGGGCCAAGCAGGCAGAAGTTGCTGCTCTGAGGAGACCAATAAGTTGGTTTTCTTTCACACTGATATTCTTTAAATATTTGTTCAACTGAATTTTAATGGAACAGGGCAAACTTTTTCAAGGTATATAAAAGCATCTGAACTTCATATAGGAAAGTAAGTGATGTATTCCCAGTAAATAGCACAATGCCATGCGATATTTTGTTTTAGATGTTCAGTTGGCTGCAATTGCATACATATACCAAAAATACCAGAGACAGGCTGGGGCTCGTAAGAAATGTTTGTTTTAGTTCTCACTTAGGAATGCTGTTTAATTTGATGGGAGTGAACAATGTACATTTCACCAATTAATACAAAACTGGAAACTGGCATTGACTGGCGCCATGTCTGCTTTTTTCCTGCAGGTTTTTAAAAAAATTTTTTATTACTTATTTTTGAGAGAGAGAGAGAGAGAGAGAGAGAGTGCAAGCAGGGGAGGGGCGGAGAGACACACACAAACAGAATCCAAAGCATCTCCAGGGTCTGAGCTGTCAGCACAGAGCCCAATGCGGGGCTCGAACTCACAAGCTGTGAGATCATGACCTGATCCAAAGTCAGACACACAACTGACTGAGCCACCCAGGCACCCATGCAGTTGTTCTGATTGGCCTTATCGATTGGGTTCTGGGCTGCAGCCTGCCTGATCCAGCTTAGTCGCCATGTCTTCCCTGAGCCTCAATTTTTTTGCCTGTCAAGTGGGTTTAATAATTAGCT
The DNA here is from genome assembly GCA_028646485.1 of Cryptoprocta ferox. NCBI lineage: Eukaryota > Metazoa > Chordata > Mammalia > Carnivora > Eupleridae > Cryptoprocta > Cryptoprocta ferox. The sequence goes on along the minus strand of CM053574.1, from coordinate 120,402,935 downwards.
CACAGGGTTATTAAGAGATCAAAGTACGGTTTGTGCCAGTTTTTAAGTTTTCTTTAAAAATTTCAAGGTGCGGGTGCCTGGGTGGCTCAGTCGGTGAAGTGTCCAACTCTTGATTTCAGCTCAGGTCATGATCTCACGGTTCGTGGATTCAAGACCCCCATCGGGCTCTACGCTGACAGAGCGGAGCCTGCTTGGGAATCCCTCTCTCTCCTCTCTCTGTTCCTCCCCCACTTGTACTCTCTCTCTCTCTCTCTCTCTCAAAATAAACAAATAAATAAACTTAAAAAATATAAAAAAATTAAAAGCACATAACATAAAATTTGTCATTTTAACCATTTTTAAGTGCACAGCTCCATAGTGTTGAGTATATTCATGTTGTTGTGAAACATCTTCAGAACTTTCTCATCTTGCAAAACTGAAACTCTGTCCCCATTAAACAACAGCTCCCCATTTCTCCCTCCCCCAGCCCCTGGTAACCACCATCTACTTTCTGTCTCTATGAATTTGATTACTTTAGATAACTAATATTAGTGGAATCATACAGTGTCTTTTCGAGACTAGTTTATTTCATGGAGCATAATGTCCTCAGGCTTCATCTGTGTTGTAGCACGTTGTGGGATTTCCTTCCTTCTTAAAACTGAATAAATAACCCATTGTATGTATACACCTGGGTTTATTTGCTCCTCTGTTGACAGACATTTGGATTGCTTCCACCTTTTGGTGATTGTGATTGGTGCCGCTGTGAATGTGGTGTACAAATATCTCCTTGAGACCCTGCTTTCAATTCCTTTGGGTTTATCCCCAGCAGTGGTATTGCTGGGTCGTAGGGTAGTTTTATTTCCAGTTTAGTTGAGGAGCTCCATGCTGGTTTCCATAGACCTTGCCTTATTGTACATTCCCACCAACAGTGCACAAGGTTTTAATTTCTTCACATCCCCACCAGCACTTACTTTCTCTTTTTATGATAAGAGTTTTTGTTTGTGCCAGTTTTAGAAATGAGGCTAAGTTATTAGCGTGAGATAATTCTAAAATGAGTGCAGATGTTTGCAGAAACTTATTTTATAAAAAATATAAATGTAGGGGCGCCTGGGTGGATTAGTCAGTTAAGCCTCTGACTCGTGATTTTGGCTCTGGTCATGATCTCATGGTTTGTGAGTTCAAGCCCCTCATGGGGTTCTGTGCTGACAGCATGGAGTCTGCTTGGAACTCTCTCTCTCCCTTCTGTCTCTGCCCCTCCCCTACTTTCTCTGTCTCTTTAAAAATAAATGAATAAACTTAAAAAATGTATATAAGGCGTGTATTTATATAAATATAAATACATAGATAAGTAAGAAGATGAGTGTTAACGCAAATTGGGCTGGGTGGCCATAATGCTGTTTGCAGCATCACCAACTGATATATATGGAGTGCTCGTGATATATAGGATAAAGCATTATGGGACATTTATGGGTAACACCTGATATATAGGGTAAAGCATTATGGGACATTATGGGTAACACATTTAAAAATTATAACAAATTCTATGTTTATGTAAAAACATTAAACCAATTCAAAACCATATCAAGCAAAGAGCGAGTCTTCAGTATGCTCTATACTTATTCCTTGCTCCTGTTACCCTTTCAAAAGTCTACTTCTTAATAGTAGACATTGGACAAAACTTTGCTCCACCCTTTCAGATATCTGCTATGCATATATTATATCCATGTTCCTTTTTTTTGTTAGATGTTACTACACATAGTTTTCATTAAGAGTTTAATTGATTTATTTAAAATATTTCCCTTCAGCTTTATTGATATATAATTCACATCTAACACTGTGTAAGTTTAAGTCGTATAATATGATGATTTGGTATAGGTACATATTGTGAAATGCTTACCACATAAGGTGACTTGACACATCTATTACCTCCCATGGTTACCATTGTGTGTGTGTGTGTGTGTGTGTGTGTGTGGTAAGAACATTTAAGGTCAAATTTCTTAGCAAATTTCAAGTATACACTACTGCGTTCTTAATGAGAGTCACCATGCTACACGTTACATTCCCAGAACTTATTTATCTTACAATTGGAAGTGTGTACCCATTGACCAGCGTCTCCCCAATTTCCCCATCCTCCCCCCCCAAGCCCTGGCTACCACCGTTCTACTTTTTGTTTGGCTTTTGGAGATTCCATATGTAAGTGAGATCATACAATATTTAACTTTCTTTGTCTGACTTAATCATTACACTTTAATGTTTTATTTATTTTTGAGATAGAGAGAGACAGCGTGAGCAGGGGAGGGTCAGAGAGAGAAGGGGACACAGAATCCGAAGACAGGCTCTAGGCTCTGAGCTAACTGTCAGCACAGAGCCCGACGTGGGGCTCGAACCCACGAACCGTGAGATCATGACGTGAGCCCAAGCCAGACGCTCAACTGACTGAGCCACCCAGGCGCCCCAGTCATTACATTTTAAATGTGAATATTTTATCCACTTGAAATGAATTTTTGGTAACCGCAGTGGTTGTCTCTGTTATGTCCAATGTAAATTATTGTGGATGTGATTATTCATGCTAGCATTTGACTTTATATGGTTGCTGAAATCTTGTAACAGGATCACACCTGCCTCTGAGAAGTCATGACATGTCTTGATAATCCAGAGCAGCCAGACAGAATAGTCTTCCAAGAGTCATTTCCAGCATCATTTTTTAAAAGTTTCTTTATTTATTTTGAGGTGGGGTGGGGGGCAGAAAGAGAGGGACAGAGAATTCCAAGCAGGCTCCATGCAGTCAGTGCAGAGCCTGATGCAGGGCTCGATCTCATGAACTGTGAGATCATGACGTGAGCTGACATCAAGAGTCTAACGCATCACCAACTGAGCCACCCAGGCCATCCAGCACCTTTTTTATCATGTGCAATGATTAGGATAGTTTCCTTCCTGGACAGATGTGCAGTTCTTGTTTTGGTGAACACAATGGTTAAGAGTTCAAGTTTTCACATAAAAAAATGTGGGTTCAAATCTTGGTTCTCTTTAATCTCTTTGGATCACACATACATTCATTCATTCATTCATTCATTTATTCATAAGTGCCTGCTGTGTACTGGGCACTGGGCACTGTTTGTTGCCCTGAACATAAAAGTAAAATCCTTTTTCCCATAGGGCTTATATTCTAGTGTGGGGAGATGATCAATAAACATAACACAAATTCATTTTTAAACCATAAAGCACTATTTGAATGCCACTTTCTATGTTTGACTCTGGCTTTGATGGTGGCTTCTGTCTTCCTGGCACACCATAAAAGCAATACCCCTCCACATATTCTTGATTCACCTCTGGGGTTAGCAATACTTCATCACCCCATGACTAAACCAGCATCTGCTTTAGTTGACTATGGCAAAAATAATCATGCTACCATTCGTTTTCCGATATGACTAGAAAATTGATGATAAACTATCAGATTCATGATATAGTGTGTACCTTTGTAATTCTATGAATTCTCTGACATTTAAGCTGGTTTTTGAAAAATGTGTAGCAAGGTGATATCAAATAAAAATGTGTTTTTATGGCAAAAGTTGATTGAGTCTCCCTGATTAGTCATTTAGATTGCTTCCATTTAAATCAAATCTATTGCAAAAAGCATGAAAGTTCTTTGAAAAATGTGAAATGCGATACACAAGTACAAAATGTTGTCAAGGGTTTTAATAAAGAATTTGACTTTATTTTTTTGATATATGACTGCCGGCAGCTCTTAAGCTTCAGCCTTTCTCTTCCTCTTGTGCCTTATATTTAGGCAAGCTGATAAGAAAGCCTGGAGGCTGCATCCTGTGGGCCGAATCGGGCAGCAGGTGCAAACCAGGCCAGCACAACCTTCCCCCCAACCACAATACAAAGTCCGTCTCTTTCCGTGCTCTCTCTGGCCACTTTTTGGACCAGCTTGGGAATCTTATTTTGCTCTCCCCAGAAAGCCTTATGATGTGATTAATAACCCTTTTTATACTCTCTTGGGTGTACGTGCGCGCACGTGTGTGTGTGTGTGTGTGACATTCATCAGTCTTGATATCTAATCAAATGTTGAGTGAGGGTCCATCTGATTCTAAAGAGTGGCCACAAGAAGAATGGCTTTCCAGAAAACATCAGGGGAAACACCCTTCCCCTTGTTTATACCTTTTGACCATCAATAAATATTTTGCTCAGTTGGTTTATTTAAAACAACCCTGGTGGAACAATAGTTCTTAGCAACCTCCAGTTGTCTGTCAGAGCTTGTCTTGTCAGCCTCAGCCAGGTCGGGCACCAGCCCAGAACCTCCAGGGATCAGAAATCAGGCGTATCTTGGTACCCTTGTGTTTGGCTGAGCCGTGGACACACATGTATCTACTGAGTCCCAGCCTTCTCTTCAGTCCTATTGAGATGATCCAATCTATACTCTGCCTCAGTCTCTCTCTTGAGCCGGGAGGCTTGACCTAAACCCCGCTTCTATTGAGGAAGGAAGCCTGAACATTTTCCCCAGCTGTGCACTGCTCTCTGTTGTTAGAGCTCTCAGTGCTCTAAGCACTGACTAGATAGTCTGTTGATGGACTGATTGCCCAAGACCTGACCGGCTGTTGAAGTGTCCCACCATTCAGATAAAACATCCCCAGATACTGATCTCTGCCCCAAGCAAGTTTTCCATGCTCCTTTGGACACAGTGGGCTGGACTTTTTCAGTTCTCTTACGCAGGGACTGGCCCTCCAGCATTGGCAATTTCCCCAGCCCTATATTTCTCAGGCTTGGTTTTTATATCCATCCTTCTCTTACATCCTGGCATACATGTATGTCCCCACCTCCCCCAACCCTTTGAATGCATACATAAACACACATACATTCATTCTCGATGTGTTGCTTTTGTCTTAGTATGCCTTATGGCCAAGACTGCCAACTATTTTACATATGAATTTAAATTTTGTGTTTTCCTTGAGTAATTTCTTTTTTTTTAAGCTTATTTATTTATTTTGAAAGAGACAGAGACAGTGCAAATGGGGGAGGGGCAGAGAGAGAAGAGACAGAGAACCCCAAGCAGGCTCCATGCTGCCAGCACAGAGCCTGACGTGGGGCTTGAACTCACAAAATGGCGAGATCATGACCTGAGCAGAAACCAAGAGTCTGATGCTTAACTGACTGAGCCACCCAGGCTCCCCTCCTTGACTTATATCTTGTGTGATGATTCTACATGATGTTTATTTATGTAATTGGTCAGCGAATTACCATGATTTATTTTCTAGTCATATTTGCCTCCATACACAGTTATTTATAACTATCCTGTGAGAACTTCTAAACCCTCTTTTTTTAAAGTTTTTAAAATGTTTATTTATTTTCGAGAGGGGGGGAGGGGCAGAGACAGAGGGAGACACAGAATCTGAAGCAGGCTCCAGGCTCTGAGCTATCAGTACAGAGCCTGACATGGGGCTCAAACTCATAAACTGTGAGATCATGACCTGAGCCCAAGTCGGACGCTTAATCAACTGAGCCACCCAGGTGCCTCTAGACACTCTTTTTTAGTGCATACAGGTGAGACTGACCTCAGGAGGGCCACAGTACATCAGACCTTCTCGAGGCCCCAAATATTCCCGAAATGCCATAAAGCATGCCAGTAGGGCTGTCTCTTCTGTTATGTAGTGTTGTGTAACTCATATTCCCTCATAACTTTATGGCTTCAAGAAATAAGCATTTGTTACCTTATACAGTCTCTGTTGGCCAGGTATGCAGGGCAGGTTAGTGGAGTGTTTCTGGTTTAGGGTCCCTCATGAGGATGCAGTCAGACATCGACCAGGGCTGGGGTCACCTTAGGTACTTGACTATGGCTTGAGGACCCTCTCCTAGGATGGCTCACTCACATGGCCATTGGCAGGAGGACTCAGTTCCTTGCCATGTGGACCTCTCTCCACAGGCTTCCTGAGTGTCCTCAAGACACTGCAAAAGCAGCTGGCTTTTCCCACCCACAGGGAGTGATCCAAGATGGGAGCGGCTGTCGTTTACAACCTAGCCTCAGAAGTCACACACTGTCATTTTTGCAACAGCCTATTGCTTACACAGGCCAGCCCTAGCTGGTGTGTGAGGGGAATGGCACAAAGGCATGCAGGTCAGGAAGTGGGGATCCCTGGGGACATCTCGGGAGTGGACTACCACACCACTTTAGCTTCAGATTTGATCAATTCAGATACAAAACTCTAGACCATCCAGCTCCTCTTTTCTCTCCGGTCGTCCCATGGGCTGGCTGCTGACTAGTTTGCAGATGAGCTGCTCTTGATTTGAGAGTCAGCTGTACTGAGGGGCAGGGGTCTTGTGGTATAAGCCTCCTCATTGTAGGTGATGGATGGATACCACAGGGCTCTTTTCTAAAGAGAGGGTAGAGATGAGGCCACCCTGAAGGACATCTTCAAGATTCACTTGACTTCAACCAAAAGTCCTCTGAGAAGGGAGGAAATAAGAGAAAGGGGATGGGAAAGAGAAGCAAACTAGGTTTCTCAGAACCCCAGGCTATCCCCCAGATAAGCTTTTCCATTAGGTGGGTTTCAGGATTGCAGCTCTGGGATATGGCCAGCAGAGGGCAGGCTTCTGCGAGCCAGAGCCGGCCAGCTAACGTCTTCAGAATAAAGGACCAGCAGAATCGTAATATTTCTGAGTTAGAAGTAACCTGGAAATAAAAATCATCTATTAAGACCTTCTTATTTCAAAGATGATAAAACGGAGGCCCACGGAAGAGAAAGCAGATTCTGACAAGGACTGTCAGCCTTCAAGTGGCATAGTTGGGATGTGAATTCCTGGTTTCTTGACCATTTTTCTTTTGATTATACTAAAATTCTTCCCTTTTAGTTAGAATTGCTTGAAAAATGGCCCTTCACATTTTAGGCAAATGTAAAGAATCAGGCATATTTCATTATTTCTCTAATTTGGGCAAAGGATAATAAAATTTTTGAGATTTTAATTTTTGACTTAAATCATTTTTATATTGTTTTATGGAAACTCACACCAACACAAAACTAGGATTAAAAGCCCTTATGTTTATAGCTCTTGTAAAATGATTCATTAAAATCAAATTCATATAGTTAATACAAATAAAAATTTGAAAACTAATTTGATAGCATTAACTGGATGTGGGATATATTGTCATTCCTTGAGTTTGGCTGAAATAGAATTGTTATTTACTACCTGAATATGATAACAAGGTTGGTCTGCCTATCTCCCCATAGGCTGTGTGGTTAATCAATTTCCCCACCCCCCTTTTTTCCTATTTAAATTGTGACAAATCTTCATTTGCATAGTGGGTCATTTTAGCATTAGTTTGTTCTCATTTAGTGAAAATGCTTCCTTTATGGATTAATATCACTTCTTTTCTCATTAGCTTGGATAGGTCTACTTTTCTCCAACATAACTAATCATAACTGCAAACATGAGCAATGAAATCTGGGAAGATAATTGCTTATAGGTTATAAGGTGATTACCCAGAGGTTATATTTATATTAATATAAACATTGAAATGAAAACATACTCCAAAATAATCAGAGAACCTGCCACTCCCTGAAAATTTGAATTCAAACCCTTGAGTGTCCTAACACTGAAATTAGAGGAGACATTGCATAATGCAGTTTGTTTTTAGTCCTAACGGTATGTTCTAGACATGATGCTGTTATCAAGAGTTATCTTTTTTTAATTTTTAATGTTTATTTATTGTTGAGAGAGAGACAGAGAGACAGAGACAGAGTGTGAGTGGAGGAGGGGCAGCAAAAGAGGGAGACACAGAATCCAAAGCAGACTCCAGGCTCTGAGCTGTGAGCATGGAGCCCAACATGGGGCTCAAACCCATGAAACGTGAGATCATGACCTGAGCTGAGGTCGGACGCTTAGCTGACTGAGCCACCTAGGGCCTCTGTTATCAAGAGCTATCTTGATTTCAAAGGAAACAAGAAGAGCCATGAACATTTGTTCAGTTGTCAATGACAATGTCTCAATTGCAGAACTAATTAACGAATGCACAGAGAAGAACACAGGCATCATTTGCCTTTTCTTGCAACACCCAGATGAAAGGTGGGCACTGAGAGAAGTCCCCAGGTTGGGGCAGAAGGCTGGGTCTCCAGGACAGCTCAATGGTGGGCTCTGTTCTGACACCCGGCACTTGCTTTGACCTTATGGAGTAACTAAATACCCATAAGATTCGACTACAACCAGATGCTGTGAGTGACCTGTGCTCCAGACGTGAGCTGCAGCTAACAAATGAAAATGATGCCTTTTGGACTAATCGAAACCGAAGAGGGTCCTGCCGGAACAGACTTGGCTTATGCATATTTTTGGTTTAAAAACATCAGTGCTGCTCTGTTTTCTGAGACTGAGGAGCAGCACTCCACAACCAGGGCCACATATCAAGAGTGGAGTCTGTGACTAACCCTCTCAACATTGCCCCTTCTGTTCGCCGCTCTACGAACCAGTGGGAGGAAGCAGGAACACATTGTTCCCATTTCACTGCAGTTTAAGAAGAAGAGAAAAGAGGCAAATGAGGGGTTTAGACTGAATTAATTAGGCCCAACACATTTCAGTGGAAAATTTAAAGGTGTGAATGTTTGAGAAGTTCAGATGAGCATTTTATATTCACACCCCCATCTCCACCTGTTGAAATATTTCTTCTCCTTTTAGGCTTCTCTCCAAGACTACTTTTCCTTGAAGACTTTCTGGACTCCCATAAGATAGGGTTCAGCCACCCTTCAGGCCCATGGCCATTTTGTTGGGGAGGGGGGCGCTGCTTAACACATTGCTTCATCCAAGGTTATACGTTTCCTTCAAGACAAGTTATCCTCAGAATGCTTTGTAGATGGTATGAACTTGATGAGAGCTGGTTAGCACATAGAACATTCTGAATAACATCCAAATATTTTTAATGTGATGGCTTTGCCATGGCTGCTTTAGTTTTCTTAGTAAGGTTCAAGACCAAAACATCCCACATGGTGATGGGCTTATGGAAAAAACAAAAGAAAGAATGGAGAGCTTCAACCTCAGCTTCATCATCAAGATGCAGTCAGACAGCTGCTTCCAAGAACAGTCAGAATCCTGCTAAGGAAGCCGAAAGAATACTTTAATTTTGGGAGGAAAGTGTGTCTTGGTAAGAACACACAGAATCATTGATTATGGGTGCTGAAGTACTGATTTTCCCCTCTTCATCACTAAAACGTTTAACTGAGAAGGAATCCCTCCTGCCTGACCAGGTACATTCTTGGCTTTGCTTGCTTTTTGTGTGGGATCCCTTCTTGGTGGTAGCCTCTCCCCTGGAAAAAGTGGTTGGCAGTGGGGCTCACAGCAGAAATATCTCTAAGAGGGAAGGCACATGACAGGAGAGTAAGAATCTTGGCATGTAATCACTGAGGGACTAACAAGAAATGAAATAGTTGCTTGGTCAAAGTTATGGAGATATAAATGATTGTTACCCTCTGATTTCCCTACTCTTTCTGCCTCCTCATTTCTGACCTTATAAGACTGTGAATGAACTTAATCAAGGCTCTTGATTGCAGGAGAAGTCTGCAATTAAGATTTAATAGTAAATCATGGCTAAAGAACTCCTTGCCAGCAGACGCTGGACCTGCCAAGGTTAGCGTTAGATGTACAGGGCTGGCTTTGTACATGTGATGAAGGATGGGTAAGTGATTTTCTTGGGTAGGGGTGGAGAAAGAGAGAAAGGAGAAGAAGGAAGTGCCCAAATATAGACTCACCAATTTTAACAATGTTTGGAATCTTTAGAGCTCACAGAGCTTAACCTCCCATCTGATTGATTGATTCATTCAACTAATATTTACAAGCGTTTACCATGTGCAATGGGTACAGTAGTGAACAAATCAGATAAAACAAAACAAAACCAAATAAAACTAACCCTGCCTATATAGAGCTTACATCTAGTAAAGGAGGACCAATAATATACATATGCACAATTAAATTATGCAATATAGTCAAAAGTGATATGTGTTGTGGAAAAAAATGAAATAAGGAGGGAGCTAGGGATAGTGGGGTGAATGTAAGCAGTGTTGTTGTTTTAAATAGAGTGGTCCTCCTTGACAAGGGGTTACATTACATTTGTTGAACATTTCAAGGAATTCACTACCTCTTAAAAGAGTCTCTTTTCATTCTTAGAGTGCCTTCCTTTTTCATATATTGAGTTGAGTGTCTTTTTCATATATTGAGTTGAATCTGCATTTCTGAAAAATGAAAAAAAATGAAAGCGGTAAAAAGGAATCCATAAAAATGTAGCTAAAGAGAAAAAAAGAAACAGTCAATAGGACACATAAAGAGCAAATAGCAAGATAACAGATTTAAACATAACTGTATAAATAATAGCATTAAATATAAATGGTCTAAACACTCAATTAAAAAGCAGATATTTTTTAGATTAGATTTAAAAAAAGACCCAACTTTATACTACTTACAAGAAACACACTTTAAACACATTTTAAATATAAAAATATAAACACATTTAAACTAAGTGCAAAAAGGATAGAGGATGTTAACATTAATTGAAAGAAAGAAGTGGCTACAATATCTGATGAAGCAGATTTTGGGACAAAAAAGGTAACAGAGAGAGAAAGCTGTCATTTCATAATAAAAAGGGGCCAAAAGAAACTATAGAATAATATTTCTTATAGATGAAAAAGAATCCTGACAAAGTTTTAGCAAATAAAATCCATCAATACACAAAAGGAGATTTATCTATGTGGAATTGATGCCATGAATGCAAGGTTGGTTTAATATATGAAAGTCAATCAATGTCATTGACCATATTAACACAATAATAAAAGACCAATTATTTAATCATCTCAGTAGGTATAGAAAAAGCACTTAATGAAATTCAACATTCATTCCTTATATGAAGTCCCAGAAAACTAAGATTAGAAAGGAATTTCCTCAACATGATAGAAGGCATCTATGAAAAATCTATAGCTAACATTCTTAACAGTGAAAGACTCAATGTTTTCTCCCTAAGATTAAGAATAAGGCAAAAGATGTCTGCTTTCATCATGTCTATTTAACATTATGCCGGAAGTCTAGGCAGTGTAACGGGTAAGGAAAAGAAATAAATGGCATCCAGATTGTGAGGGAAGAAGCAAAAATGTATTTACTTGCATATGATATAATCATTTGCGAAGGAAATGTAATGAAGTCTGCAAAAGAGCTACTAGGTTAATTAGTGAGTTTAGGAAAATTTCATAGTACACGATCAATATATGAAAATTAATTGCATTTCTATAAACTAGGAATGAATAATCCAAAAATGGAGTGTAATATGAATGAACATGGAAAATATCAAATACTTAGGGATAAATCTGCCAAAAGATATGCAATGCCTATACACTGAAAACTATAAGACACAGTTGGGAGAAATGAAAGCAGACCTGAATAAATGTGTTTATGGGTCAGAAAATTAAATACTGTTAACATGTCAATTCTCCCCAAATTGATCTATGGATTCAGCACAGTTTCAAAGAAATCCCAGCAGGAAATTTTGTACAAATACAACACCTAATTTTACAGTTTTTACGGAAATGCAAGGAACCTAAAATAGGCAAGGGGATTCTGACAAAGAAGTAAAGTACTAGGTGATTCAAAAATTATTACAAAATTTATAGCAATAAAGATAGTATAGTATTACAGTAAAGAGAATAGAATAGAAAATCCAGAAATCGACCCATACATATATGAACTTTTAATATGCAATAAAAGATCAAACTTGTATCAGAGGAGAAAGGATAACTTTCACAAGGTAATATATGTACAGTGACATTTTTTACTTAAAAATCAAGGAAAGTTATGTCTTTATGTCTCTGGATACAAGAGACCTTTTCTTGCCTTGGAGCAGAATTACTTTTCCTTGTTTCCCTGTCTCCCTTTTGTGGTAAGAACACTTAACACGAGATCTACACTCTCAACAAATGTTTAAGTGTACAACACTGTATTATTAACTATAGGCAGTCTGGCACTATGTTTGCACAGCAGTTCTCTAGAACTTACTCATCTTGCATACATGAAACTATACGTATTGAAGAAGTCTGCGTTTCCCCCTCTCCCCAGCCCCTGACATCCACTATTCTATTCTCTCCTTCTGTGAATTTGACTATTTAAGATTTCATGTAAACGGAATCATATAGTATTTGTCCTGAGACTGGCTTAATTCACTTGGCATAATGTCTTCCAGGTTCATCAGAATTACTTTTTTCCAAGAAAAGTAACTTATGTGAGTGGCTAATTCATAGCCACTGGCCTGGGAAAGTGCTTGATGGAGACTTTTATTTTGCATTACTTAGCAAACCAGAGAGCTGAGGGACAAATCTCCTGGGGGCTGTTGGTCCCAGTGGCCTCACTCACATGTCTGGTGGTTGGCTGTGGTAATGTCGGCCACTGGGCCATGTTTGTCCAGCATCTACTAATCAATCTCAGGCATCTGCACTTGGGAGCTATGTTCTAAAAGCAGTAAGAGAAGGGAAGCCCAAATGAGAGGCACTTTTCAGGTTCTGCATGTGTTCTGTTGGCCAAAGCAAGTTGCATGGCCAAAGCCAGATTTCAGAGTTAGAAACATATAGACTCCTCTTCTTTATGAGAAGAGACGCAAAAATATTGTGACCAGTCTTTGAAATGTAACCTAAGGTGGTTTAACAGAACATATGGCTGAGGAGTGAAGCCTGGATCAGTACAGGTTTGGAGTACTCATGACCAAAGATAACACTGGGGATGAGGCTGGGATTGCAACATTGAGCACTTAGGACCAAGGTTGTTCAAATGAAGCTATTTAGGGAGAAAGATGGGTGCCACCTCTCCAGGATCTTTCTGGTCTCCCTATTTTCTTGGGATTCTTTGAGGATGTAGTATATAGATATCTGCCACATACAGAATCACCACAACTAGCCCCGCACCTGCCATCTTGGGGGACTTCTCCCAGCCTGCCAAGCCAGACCACTCTGATTTTGCTGACCTCTGAAGCTGCAGCTGTTTTCATTGGTGGGTGCTTTTCAGCTTCGACTGTAGGTCTCAAAATGAGATGCTGTTAATAACACGGGTAAAGGAGTCCACATTCGGAACATGCCCGCCTTCTTGCCTGGGAGAAGGACAATTCCTTCCCATCTTGCCAGGCTTGTGTAAGACCAAGAAAAAAAAATCACAAATTAATATCTCAATAAATTATCCTCCCACATTTGTTTACCCGTTAAATGTTGGAACTGTTTATCTTTCTTTTAAATTACTCCTGAGCTCCATAGTGCAGAGTATTTTGTCTTCTAGAATTTATCATCGTGAAATTACTTGCCGCTGTTCCTCCAGAAATGTCAGGTTTCTGAATTAGTAAAATGGAGCACCACAATAGAGCAACTTTTCTTTATGAGTTATGTAGACGTCTGTCATTTGGATTAAGAAGAAATACCCATTAGCATCCACAGGGGCCTAGATAGGCATCTAAAACATTAACAAAAAATTCTTTTATCATATGGAACCTTCAATTGGTATTTTGGAAAAAAATTACAAAGGAATATTCAGTCTCTAACTTTCGTTTTTTTTTTCCTCTATAAATTAACAAACAACATACCCAGAGATGCTACCATATGTACCCTTCAGAATCCAGGATAAACCCCACATCCTCTCCCCTTGGACTCTAGACATCTAGAGCATCCATAGGGAACATGTCTACCACGAACCATTGTGTAGACTCCCTGGAGCCAGTAGGGCTTGTCTACCCAGAGAGATCAACACTCTTTTCTAATTCTCCAGTAATGAGAAGTTGAAACAGGGGCTGAAAAGTGAGTGTGTGAGTGTGTATGAATTTATATTTGTGTGTTCAAATAGAACTGGGGTGTTTTTAGGATCCCGTCAATGCCCATCTCTCTTTCCCTCCAGAGGGTGAACTTTGTGGGAGTTGGAACAGTGTGTCATTGAGCACAGTGCCTGCAGGGTGCTCAGTGAATGAACCGCCATTCAGAGCACTACACTGGGCCCTGTGTGGGATCTGGGGGAGGTGCAGTGTGAATAGAGCAGCTGTCACCTAACAGGCCAATGACAATCTATTGATTGATGTCAAAATCATAGCTGGCCACACACGTCATCCTCATTTCCAATGTGTGCCTTCAGCCTTATCAAAGACCAACCTCCTCCCTTCTTTCTCCCACTCTCCCCTCCTTTCCCATACCCGACTCTGTCCCTTCCTCCCTCTTCCCCCATTTCTTCCTCCCTCCCTCTATTTGTCTTCCTTTCTCCCCCCCACCCCCCAAGGACAACATCAAAGCAGATTCTCATGAAGAAACTATTGGAGCCTCTTCTATTGGGGTTTATGATCCAGTGAGGGTGATTTGAGCCTGTTAGTTTCCATCAGTATCCAAGAACATGAGGAAGACAGAGTATGCCATTGCATTTCTGAAGGTGGGCCCAAGGTACTGTGTCTTAGGGCTTGTGTTAGTGAACAAAACAAAATAAAAATATTAATATATGCAGATGCATAGTCTAACCCAAATCATGGACTCACTGTTTTGGGGTTTGGGCAGAATATATAGAATTTTTTATGGGCTATTGTAAAATAGCAATTTGTGTATTTTGGGCCTCAGTGTATATGTGTGTACATGAGAGAGGAATATGAAAAACTTGTCTGATTTTTAAAATACTTCTTCCCTTGTTGTGAATAGGTTCAATTTCCCAAGAATATTTCCTTCCCCCCCCCCTTTTTTCCCTTTAGTGCCTTTATTTCTTTTTCTTTCTTCTCATTTCCTATCTGCTCCTTCCCTAACCCCCAACTCTATCTTTTATTGCCACTCCTTGTAAAGGCCAGAATGTGAAACATGTTGGTGGTCTGATCAGAGGTGCATATGGTGCCAGGGGTGGGTGGTAGTCATGGCTCATCCCCACCTATGTATTTTCCCACCTTAAGAAGAGTGTACAGAGTAGCTTGCCGAAGGCCCCATGCCTAAGAAGTGGCCAAGAAAATTTTGGAGCCTCAAACCTGCTAAGCATGATCTCCAGAGACAGCCTGAGGTTAAGTCACTGAAAGGATCAGTTCAGCTAGCCCTTATGAAAGTCAAGAGCAGGTTTCCAAACGGACTAATATTTCTGTCAGTGCTTTCCCTCCTAGGAAAACTCAGAGCCACACTAGCATTCCCTGCACAAGTTTTATTCTTGAATTTTAATGTAAGTGTGCATGTTATTTAAAAGTATTTGTAGGACTCAAGTCAGTATATAATTAAGAAAACCAACGACACGTGCACGTATGTTATATCTTCTTTCCTGCATCTGACTATATTGTGTTGAGTGCCAGGCCTTTCCGATAGACAGGTAAGAAAGGCTTCTAGAGGTATAAATAGCACAGAGTGATGAAGAAGAGACCAGAATGACCTCAAATTTGAAGATTGCCCAGAGCTTTTGAAAAATATTCTAAACGTTTTAACACAAATGCCACAAGAGTGAAAGAGCTAGAGAGTTTGTCTGCATCTGAGGGCCAGCGAAGCTGCCATTTCCCCAGAGTGGCTGGGTCTGAGGTCTCTGTATTTGCTGTGCAAATATTTGCAGTGAGAATTGGGAAATACTTATGAAATCAACAATCTCTAAGTCATGTGGGGGTGGGATGGTCTTCGGGGCAGCATTCTGCCTATGGGCCCTTCCCTTCCGGACCAGACCTCCCCCAGGGGAGGAACTAGCCAAGCAAGAAGTGCTGGAGGGCAGCACAAGGGAAGGCCAAGGTCACTGCATGGAGTTGTGCAAAGACAACAGGAACAGAAATATTGATGGAAACATGATCTGCATGGGGAGCACTGGGAGTGTCCTGCATTTACCAAACGGGCCTGGTTCCGAGAACCCACTTACTGGAGGCGGGGGGAAAGAAAGGCTTCAGAAGAAGCCCTTTCTTGGTGATAAAACCAGAAAAGCAAAAGGAAAGGCAAGGACCTTGTTCAGAGCTGAGAGAAACTTTGTAAATACACAACCAAGGAGGGATTGGTGGTTGCACACGAATTATACCTGCATGTGATATAAAATTTCGTATCTATAAACAAACACAAAATTGCACATTTAAGTTGGCTATGAAGTGAATCTGCACATAGCTTATTCATAATGTTTTGGTTCTTCTCCATGGCCCGGTTCACTCACTCATTCATTCACTCATTCATTCGTTCATCCATCCATTTGGTTCCTATGTTGTGCCATTGGGCATTGGATGTAAAGATCACATAACACAGTACCTTCTGCAAAGAAGCTCACAGTCCAGTGAAGAAAATAGTCCTTTTGTTGTATAGTTATAAAGTAGTGATAGGGATATATCAAGAGCTTTATGGAAATATAGATAATGGAGTCCATTATGGGTTAAAATAGGTGCCCCCCCCCCGCCCAATTCATATGTTGACTCTCAGTACCTCAGAATGTGACTGTATTTGGAGATAAGGTCTTTAATGAGGTAATCAAATTAAAACGAGGTCATTAGGGAGGGTCCACATCCAATATGACTGGTGTCTCTGTAAAAAGGGGAGTGCTGGAAACACACCAGCACACAGGGAGAACACCATGTGAAGATGGAGGCAGAGATTGGGGCAATGCTTCTACAAGCCAATGAACAGCAGAAATTGCCAGAAAACCACCAGAAGCTGCAACAGGCATGGAGCAGATTCTTCCTCACAGCCCTCACAAAGCCCCTTAACTCAGTTGTATGGAGGACATCAGAAGGCTTCCTAGAAGAGATGATGGAGCTAAATTTTAAGACTTGAACAGCAAGTTGTCAGGTGATGGGGCAGGGTGGGATATCAAAATGGCATTCCAGGTCATGGAGGAACACAGGCAGAAGTATTGAGATGAGAAGCAACGGGGGCCCGAGTGAGGCCTTGGTGTGGTGTGAGAGTCACATTGGAAGCAGGAAGCAGGAAGCAGGAAGCAGGAAGCAGGAAGAGAAAGGCGTAGTAGGAATGGATAGGCCCGGACTTTGGGGGTGTGCACCAACATGTAAAGACAAATGACAGGTTTCCTTCCTCTGGAAAAGCCTCGTGGAGCACTCAAACCCTTGTCAGTCCCCTGGTCCCAATCACAGCTGAGCCCTGATTGGTTAGACCTGTTTCACAAAGCTGGTACCTTAATGGGAACAAAGCCTCCTTCAGCCATGAGAGAAGGCCCCAGTCTGTGGCCTATTCAAGTCCTGGATGCTGGAAGGCCTAGCTGTGCCCTGCCTGATATTCCTCTTATTGCAGGGACAGCAATTTTCTCCTTTGCATCATGAAGCAAAAACTCCCAGATCATGTGAAGCATAGGGAATATTTAAGCATTATCTAAGGTCATAGAAATGTTTTGATTCCTGAACATTCTTGTGTCTTTCAATTTCCTCACAACAGGAAGACTGCTAACAAAAAAGGGCTTTCACACAGCTGCTTCGCTCAAGAAAATCCAGCTTAATAGGTGAGAAGCAGTTCCTGTAAAGGCTGTCTGGTGATCTGTGCTTGGTCCTCTCACACGAGTCTGTGTGGTTTTGTCTGAATTTCCCATGTCTGGTACACATTTCAAAGGATTCTGTTCCAGGAGCATATGGCCAGAAATGCACAAAGATTTATTCTGGCTAATTAAGAAAATTTTTTTTTTTGTTTAAATGTCAACCCACCTTTTATATAAAATTAAAAATTCAGGGGAAGCTTTGAATTGAGCACATTTGTAACCTTTTCCTTTTAGGTTTCTTTAGAATGTAACCTAAAATAAGTATTATAGGTGGGTGATACTAAAATATAATGGTCCTTGCCTTTATGTACTAGACTTAAAATCATATTTGAATCATACATGAAGTATCCTGGTAAGGAGTAACATATATTTCCTTTGGGAATGGAAAGAGTCACCTTATAATCTGGGTGGTCTTGATTTTTTTTTAAAAATTAACATTGTTTTATATATATATATATATATATATATATATAAATCTTAAAGTCTAATACGCTGTACTCAGGATGAAATGGTCCACACAAATGCATAATTGAAAATATTGAAGATTTACTTTTTAACTGAGAAAAGTCAAGGACAAAGGCTATCGAGCATCCCTGCCCTCAACATCTCTACAATACACTTACGTTTATCAAATAACTTAGTATGGGTGTGGCTCAGGTGCTCAGCATCAAAGGCCAGTCTGTCATTACTCATGAGGGACCGATGTATAACTCTGGCAAGTCCTGCAACAGGGTATGAATAGGGTGGTGGGTAGCTAAGTGGAGAGGTTGAGAAATGATTTTCAGGTGTTGCAGACTATGAGTCTGGAGTGCTCTCTTGTCCAGCAAGAGAGTGGATATAGAATTGAATACAAGAGAGGCTAGTGTCTGCGAGGAGACAAGAGCCCCAGACAGGGGTTTCGTCTCTGTATTTATTGAGCTCTTGAGATCTTACACACATGGTGATTGTGCAGAAAACAATCAGATGTAGTCATTAACTTGTATGTGTAAGAAGCAAAGGGTCCGGGGGGCAAGGGGAGTTTGAAGTTGTGATCAAAGTACATCAGCACCAGATGGAAAGTAGTTTCTTGCAGGTGATATAACAAGTTACTTGTGATTCCATTATAATATCTCACTCACTAACGTTGGGCGCTTTCGCCTGTGGTGGTGGCTTTCTGCCCTAAGCTTTTATGTAAGTATGAGGAATTCTTCAACCTATTTCCTTGACCTGACCAAGTAAAGAAGGAAAGGAGGCACATTCCAAATAGAGGAAAGTTCTGGACAAACAAAGGAAGGAAAAAAGGTGCGAAGGTGGGACAGCTAGAAGCCCAGTGTGACCAGAGCATGATGTGTGGGGACAATGACTAGGAATGAGATGAGACCAGAGTGGTTAGATGGCACATATGGACGGTTCATAGGACAGTTTTGGGGCGTCCTGATCAGATCTGTGATTTTGGATGCTGACCCGGCAGTACCATAGTAGAAAGATGGAGGGAGGGGGAAGAGAGGAGTAGGAACACCAAAGGATGTGGTCCAGGCGAGGCACAAGGCGGGGCTGAAGTGGAAGTATAAAGGTAGATGTGGAAGGAAGGAATGGGCTAAAGAGAAATTAAGGGCTGGCAGCCCATGAATTGGGACGTCTAGCTGGATATGGGGGAGAGGAAGACTCAAGCAAGACAAGACCTAGTTGGAACCTGGTAACTGCTATGGACTGAATGTGTTCCCTGCAAATTTATATGTTGAAGTCCTGACTCCTAATGTGACTATATTTGGAAATAGGGCCTTTGGAAGGTAATTAAGGCAAAATGAGGTCATAAGGGTGGGGTCTTGATCCAATAGGATTAGGTCCTTATAAGAAGAGGCATAAGAGAGCTAGCTCTCTTTCTCTCTCCCTCACGGGAGCACACAGTGAAGAGGCAACTGTCCGCCAGTCAGGAAGAAAGCTCTCACCAGAAACCGAATCTGCTGGCACTTTGATCTTAGACTTCCTGGGCTCGAGAACTGTGAGAAATAAATGTCTACTGTTCAAACCACCTGGACTGCGGCGTTTTGTTATGGGAGACTGAGCTGACTAAGACAGAGCCGTTAACTCATATAAAGAAAGAATACAAGGGACAGAGATTTTTGTTTTATCTGTCTATCAATTATTCACCTATCTATCATCTATTTATCTCTCATCTATTGTTATTCTATCTATCGTTCATCTATCTATCATCTGTTATCTATGTGTCTATGTATATATGTATCATCTATCATCTATCTATCTTTAGGTTGGTTTTAGTCATGTCAAGTACAAGATGCTAATGAGGTAGAGAAGAAGAAATGTCCAGAAGAATAGAAACAATGGGGAACAGTCAGGTCAGAGGATAGTTTGAGAGTTTTCAGTGTAGAAGCAGAAGCCAAGAGTGGACATTGTCTAAGGAAAGCATGTAGAGTAAGTGAGGAGAAGGCCAAGAAAGAAGCTGGGGAATCCAGACACTTAACGGCAAAATATAAGCAGCCAGAGAAAGAGTTGTGAGAGATGTTCTAGGAGTAAGGCTGTGTGTGTGTGTTTGTGCACGCACGTGTGGTAAGGTCATTTGTCAATAGTGTCACATGCTGCAGAGGGCTCAGCTAGGCTGAAAACCAAAAACGAAAGCCCTGGGCTGGTAATTAGGAGATAATTATTAGGAGCCGTGTCAGTGCAGTGCTATGGAATGAAGCCAGGTTGCGATGGGTTGAGAAATGCCTGGCAGTTAAGAGAAATGAGGGTAGACTATGGTTTTAAGATACTTGCTTAGGGAATGCACGGGGCAGATGTGGAGGTAGTTTGAGGGGGACGCAAATGTGAGACACAGTTATTTTCCGTCTTTGTTTCTGAAACTCCACATTAATTCCTATTTGGATGTAAGGGGACTGTGGACAGCTTAAAAAAAAATGTACTCTCCTTGTAAGCAAATGAACCCTTTTCATTATTTTAGATTTTTTGATGTCTCTTTGCTGCCCAACAGGGACAAATCCCATGTCCTCTGCTCCTACAGACTCGTCATCTTGTTGGCTCATTCCTATTGACCTTCCAAAGATCATCATGTTTTAATGAGGTGTCAGGATCCCCAAAGTGAGGGTAAGTATGTGCATGTGTTTGTGACTGTGTGTGTGTGTGTGTGTGTGTGTGTGTGCGCGCGCTGGAGGACAGAATGTGAATATGCAAGATGATGCCAGAGACCAGTATTCTGGGACGAGGAGCAGATGTTATATAATGTTACCATGATTAAAAAAATAAGATAAAAGAAAACTTGCCCACAAAACAGTAATTATGGCCACTCTTCCTCCCACTGCACATTATGATCAGCATGAAAAATGCTAAAGAAAATATTTGTGTTTTCTTTTTTCCTCTATCTCAAACTTATAGAAAGCTACTTAGATATGCTTGCATGAATCTATCTATCTTGGAGACTGACAGTCCAGTGGGACGTGATGGAGGCCTCTGTTTTAAATTGCTTAATAGTTGAAGCGAAAGAAAATACGTATTAGAAAATTCTTCCCGGAACATCAAAATAATGCATTAATTTAGGAAAAAAGTGATTCATACGTGACCTTGTGTAATATTTGACTTTTTTAAATGCCACACATAGCACTTATCTGGTTTTTAACTTTGCTGGGAAATGGCTGTATCCAGCAAGGATAAAAGGCTTCCAGCTGGGATAACTATCCTATAATTAGTGATGCATTTTTCAAAAGGAAAACCAGAAATTATTGGAGACAGTTGATGTAAAAATTTCTACATTGCTAAAGTATGTGTGTTAATAGCATGACAGTTTTAGCCCTATTGATGCAATGTCACACACACACACACACACACACACACACACCCCAGAGAGGTCCCCAGGTGGCCACACTTCTGCCCAGCTGACAATAGATTTGGGGGTTCCCAAACCCCCTCTTCAGGCCTGATGATTCACCAGAGCAACTCAAAGGGCTCAGGAAAGGCTCTACTAATAATCATGGCTTTATTGTAAGGACAGAGCTGAGGAACAGCCAAGCGGAAGACATGTACAGGGCGCTGTACCAGGATATTTGAGGAGATCAGTTTTCTTTCCAGTGATTTCAGTAGAATTCACTGGAAATCAGATCTGTGAATTTGTGTGATGTTGTGATATAATATGAAATGTATATTTGGTTTTTGTTTCTGGTTCCTGGCGCACAGCCCCTAACACTCTTGTACTTTCCAGAGGACCATCTTTTGTTATAACGTTTGGTCTTTGTTCCCAGTTTTCTTTACACAAGGACTTCTAAAGCTCTCCGGGTTTTCTGAGTGACAGGGGTGAAAAGGAGCATCTTTGTTATTCATAATCAGCCCCTTTCGACCATACCTGAGTTGATGCTAATGGGGGGACTCTTGGTGGGGCCCCTAGATAGCTTCAGGGTGCAGTCTGGTTGCCAGAGGAACCAGCCATGTGATTGGACGGTGAGAACTTTCAGTCCCAACCCCAGTCTCTGGGGAAGGGAGAGGGGCTGGAGATTGTGTCAATCAACAGAGGCCGATGATTTGATCAGTCATGCCTGTGTAAGGAAACTTCCATACAAATCTGTAAATGAGAGTTTGGAAAGCTGCCGGGTTGGTGAGCACACCAAGGTGCCAGGCGGGAGGCACACCTTCCAGGGCACGGAAGTTTCCAGCACTTGCCCCCATGCCTCACCCTATGCATCTCTTTCACCTGGTGTTCCTAAGTTACATTCTTTATACTAAACCAGTGATGGCAGCTGAAGGGTTTTCCCAAGTTCTGTGAGCCATTCTAGCAAATTATTGAATCTGAGGAGGGGGTTATGGGAATGCTGGATTTATAGCTGGTCAGTCAGAAGCACAGGTGACAGGCAACCCGGGACCCGAGCCAGCCTCTGAAATGGGGGCAGTTTTGTGGGAATTTTTCAGCTGTGGAGTCAAGGCTAACCTGAGTAGTTAGTATTAGTTAGTGGTATTAGTTAGTAGTTAGAATTTGAATTGAATTGTCGAACACCCTGTTGGTGTCCAGTGAGTGGGAGAATTGGTTGGTGTGGATCCTCCCCTCCCCCAACATATTTGGTGGCCAGGAGTGTGGTGAGTAAAACATCTCTAAACTTATGTCCACAACACATGATGATTTTATCACAATGGTGTGATACGATGAGAAAAACAGTAGGAATTCTCTACGTAGATAGAGCTCAAGAGATAGACTATTGTCTCTCAGCACTGGAAGCGGAAATCATCTCCCTCATCACTAGGGCAGTTCCGTCTCTCTTCCTCAGCACTTTCGGAACATTCAACCCCTATCTGTACTGCTGCTTTTCCATGTGGCCCTGTAATTAGGAGTTTGCACAGTGGTCTCGCCACTGTACCATGGGTAGTTAGCACGCCCCGACAGTGCTTCTCAAACCTGGCTGATTTCACAATCACTTCAGGAGATTTAAAAAATACTGATAAGTAGGGGTGCCTGGGTGGCTCAGTCGGGTAAGCGTCCAACTTTGGCTTAGGTCATGATCTCACAGTTCTTGTGTTCGAGCCCTGCGACAGGCTCTGTGCTGACAGCTCAGAGCCTGGAGCCTGTTTCTGATTCTGTGCCTCCCTCTCTCTCTGCCCCTCCCCTGCTCATGATCTGTTTCTCTCTGTCTCTCAAAAAAAAAATAAATGTTAAAAAAAATGATAAGTGTATTTCTGTGTCCTCTGAGAACCAGATGCTGAAACAGGGGTGGATAGGCAACAGATTTACTGGGGGCAATGGCTGTGAAAGGGGGGGGCAGGAGGTGGGGGAGGGCCATGGGACCATGGGGCTGTGGGATTGGGCCGACACCTGTGAAGGGAGAGGGGCTGGATGGAAAGATCTCAGACAGCAGCGTGGCTCTGAGACCCCCCGAGGCCAGGCTGATGAGAAGTGCCCAAGCAAAAGCGGCCTGTCACAAGTTTTCTATCCCGCAGGAGTGAGGCAGAACTAGTACCCCACAGTGAGCAGTCCCTGGCTGGCGCAGTGTGTGTGTGTGTGTGTGTGTGTGTGTGCGCGCGCGCGTGTGTGTGCGCGCCTGCGCGCATCATAGACTAACCAACCCCCCAGGACTGAAGAGGTTACTAGGACCTGGGACCTTCTGTGCTAAAACTGGGAACATCCTGGGCAAATGCTGATGAGCTGGTAACCCGAGTGTGGCTTTAGCACGAGTGCAGGGTGGTATCCAAAGGGACAGCGGGGGGCGGGAGGCAGACAACTGGGATATTCTCCCCTTTGCAGGTTCTTCTGAAAGAGAGTGGAGTGGCACACTTCATAGCTGCCACTGCCCCTGGGGTTTTTCCTGACACTTACCACTTCTCCAGTTCTCCGCACACCAGCTGAGCATCCAACAACTCAGTTCGACCCTGACTTACCTACCTGGGGTTGGCGTGATAACCCACAAGTCCAAGGGCTCAGTCCCAGCAGACTGCCTCCCTGTCAGATACCAGCCGCCTGAGAGGTCCCCAGGCCACCACATTTCTGCCCAGCTGACTAAGGATTTAGGGGTCCCCACACCCCCTTTTCAGGCCTGATGATTCACTAGAGCGACTCAAAGGGCTCAAGAAAGGCTCTACTTACAGTTACAGCTTTATTGTAAGGACAGAGCTGAGAACAGCCAAGCGGAAGACATGTACAGGGCACAGCCTGGGGGAAGGGATGGGAGCTTCCCGACCTCTCCAGGCGAACCCCCCTCAGGAGTTCTCCAAATCTCAAGTTTTTATTGGACTCAGTCTTCAGCCTCCCTCTACCCTCCAGACATGAGGGGGTGGGGCTGAGTTCCCAGCCTCTAATCAGAAGTTTGGCCTTCCGGTGACCACCCCCTTCTGAATGCAGCCAGAATCTATCAAGGCCCCCTGCCTGAGTCACCTCCTTACCCTTAAACTCAGGTGTGGCCCAAAGAGGCTCGTTAGGAAAAACAAAACTCTCCTGTCACTTAGGAAATTCCAGGGGTTTTAGGATCTCTCTGCCAACCGGGGCCAAAGACCAAATACACGTATTTGTATGATACTACAGATCGGAGCAGAGATTCTGTTTCAAGTGACGGGGGCGAGGGCCCAGACGGTTGTATTTGGAACAACAACAACAAAACACCCAAAGGAGACCAATATACAGCCAGCGCTGAGCACCAGGAGAAGCCCTTCTTTAAATTTATTCTGGGAATGAAACGAGGGGAGGAAAAGAAGCAAGGACTGTTGGAGGAGGTTGTTTAGAGAAGGCAGCTGCAGGCCCGGGCGCAGACTGGAGGGAGCAGCCCTGGGCTGGGTCCGGATGAGCCGGTACTTTTCTGGCTTGGCGGCTGATCCCGGAGCCCTGCTTCGGGGAGGGCTCACGCCACCTCCAAGGGGTGCGCAGGCGCCCTCCCCTCCCCCACGGGGTGCGCAGGCCCAGTCCGCCTCCAGGGTGTGCGCAGGCCTCGTCCGCCTCCAGGTGTGCGCAGGCCCCTGGCCGCCCCCAGGGTGTGCACAGCCCCCCGAACCCGCCCCCGTCCGCCTCCAGGGTGTGAGCAGGCGCCCCCCCAAACCGCCCCAGGGTGTGCGCAGGCCCCGTCCGCCTCCAGGGTGTGAGCACTCTTCCCATCATGGAAGGCGCGGAAGGCGCCCAGGACGTCCCGCATACACCCCCCTGCCCCCTGCCCGCAGGGCTCGCGTGTCAACTTCGCTCTCCAGGAGATTCACCAGGCATCCTAAGCCACACAAAACGGCAGTAGAAAAACTTCGCAAGGAGATTCGGTTTCACACAGACATTCTGTAAGTTCTCCTAGTTGGATGCTTTGTGGGTCTCTTCGCTCGTGAGGGCGGCCGTAGCCATGGGCCGTGGGTTGGGGGCCTAAGTAGCAGAAATGTCTTCTCTCAGGGTTCCAGAGAGCCTGGCAGTCTGAGGTCAAGGTGTTGTTAGGGTGAAGGAGTGAGGCCGTGAGGGAGGATCTGTGGAAGGCCCCTCCCCTGGCTTGTAGGTGGCCGTCCCTCCCTGCCCTCCCTCCCCGTGTCGTCCCTGTACACCTTATTTCCTCTGTGCCTGCCTGTGTCCACATTTCCCCCTTTTATAAGGACAATGGTCTTCTTGGATGAGGGCTCACCCTAATGACCTCATCTTAACTAATTATATCTGCAATGACCCTATTTACAAATAAGGTCACATTTTGAGGTCCTGGGGTTTAGGACGTTCTAACTTCTGGCTTTCTCTTTAGTGCTTATCAGAACAGCCTGGTAATGGCTATATAGCCCAATTTTCCAGAGCTGGGGTTGAAGTACCTAGTTTGTGGACAAGACTGACCGTGTTCTCAGGTCCACTGGCCTAAACAGTTTAGAAGGAGTCTTTCCATAATGATCAAGTGCGGCAACTCAGCTTATTATTAAGATGTAATGTACCTAAGTATATAACTTTTGTGCCTTCCTTCTAGAAAGGGCAGTCAATGGCAGGAATTTCATTTTGTTCAATTATTCCCAAGAGAGAATGAGTATTTATGATCCAGCCAAAGGGAATCCAAGAGTAGCAAAGAGCCTGAGAACAGTCTCTGAGAAGCACATGAGGCATGGGACCCAGTGGCCCTGATGTGGGGATTACTTTATTAGGGATACTCTTAGTAAGGAGGCTCTTGCCATAATACTCAATACTGGTGTTTATACATCACTTTGCAGTGTATAAAGCAGTTTCAAATATATGGTCGCATTTCCTTTCTCAGCACTGTTGTTTAAATGAGCAGCAGAGAAATGATCTTTATCAGCAGTGGAGGAAAGAGGGTCTCATAAAGAGAATCGAATTGTCTAAAGTCGTGTAGACAGTAGGAGGTAGAGACAGGCTTCATGTATTCTGATTTGAGGTCCAGTTGTCTTATTTTTCATTTTTTATAACTATGAGATGTATCCTTTACATTGAAGGATGTGTAAAACCTACATATGCAAATTAAGGAAGAATGATGAAATGAATGCCATATAGCCACCACTTGGGATAAGGAATGGAATGTTCCCAATTCCAGAGTTTTGGAAGCCCCTGTTTGCTCCTCCCTAAGTACATTGTCCTCCTTCCCTCAGAAATAACTCAAACCCTGACTTTTGTGTTAATAATGATCTTGGGGCGCCTGGGTGGCTCAGTCTGTTAAAGGTTGGCTCAAGTCATGATCTCACGGTCATATGATCGAGCCCCACAGTGGTCTCTGTGCTGAGCATGGAACCAGCTTGGGATTCTCTTTCTCCCTCTCTCTGCCCCTCCCCTGCTCCTGTGAACACACGATGTCTCTCTCTCTCTCTCTCTCTCTCTCAAAAATAAATAATAAATAAAAATAAAACAAGAAATAATGATCTTGCTTCTCTTACAGCTTTATCATGCAAACAAGCATCCTCAGTGACCCACTGATTTGGAAGAACTGAGAAGTGAGCACACCACTTGCTGTAAGGAAGGGGCAGTGTTTTTGCTGCCAGATGAAAGCTCCCAGGAGAGAATGAGCTCAGAGTTGGGCTTCTTTCTGCTGCTCAAAGAGTTTGAAAAGTCCCTTTGGGGAAGTCACGGTAAGGCTTGGAATGAGTTCTGAGGAATGCGGGGCTCGGGACAGTCAGGGCAGCCGACTCGGGGGTGGCGTGGAGCTAGGATTGGATCTTTGGCAGAAACATGTTCCGAGCTGCTTGCTGCTGCGTGTTTTCTGCTCAGAAGCGTATCATGGGCTGTTTCCCCTTAGGAGGCAGGATGTCAGAGCAGGACTCCTTGGAGCGGACTCCTTGGAGTGTCTCCGGGGTACGCAGGCAGCGGGTTTTCTGAAAATTCACACCCTTCAGTTCTGGTTATTTTCTTGCATTATTTTGTTGGTGATTTACTTCCCATCCATGTCCTCCCTCCATCTGAATTTTCTTATTTGAAGTTCAACTTCTGGACTTGGAATATTTCCTTGCTTTTCTTTCACGTTTTCTACATCTTCTCTTTCCAGGAGACTTTCTTAACCTTAGCTCCCAGCACTTTAATGAAGTTTTTAATTCTTGCTACCATGTTTTTAATTTTCAAGAACCATTTTTTTGTTTCTTCAGTATTCGCTCATTTGCTTGTTTACTTTTTAAAGTAGCACTCTGTCTTTGTTTCCTGGAGGCAAAACTTCTCTTATCTCTGAGGTGATTATACCTATTTGAAAATTCTTTCTTCTCTTAATTAGTATCTAGAGGTCTGATGGCTAATAATTTTTAGAACAGTGATTCAAACTCAGGCAGTCTGACCTCAGCACCTGCTCTCCTGACCCTGTCCTAAAATGCCTTTGCTTTAATAAACATTGGATTCTGGCCCTGCTGAGAAGGCAGATTGAACACAAACCTCAAATTTTTTTCCTTTAGTAATATCACTGAAGCTAAATGAAAACATTTAAAGAAAGACAAACTCACAAGGACAGGGAGAAAAACATCGATGATTTCAACAACAAACTACTGGAAGCTGGATTTTTGTGAGAAATTAATGAGACAATTCACATAAAAGGCTTCACACACCTAATAGGTGCAGCATACATGTTAGATGTTATTATATAAACATTTTTAAAATATTTATTTATTTTTGAGAGAGAGAGTGCAAGCTGGGGAGGGGCAGAGAGAGAGAGAGAGGGAGACAGAATCTGAAGCAGGCTCCAGGCTCTGAGCTGTCTGCACAGAGCCAGATGCGGGGCTCGAACTCATGAACCCCGAGATCATGACCTGAGCTGAAGTCGGTCAGCTCAACCGACTGAGCCACCCAGGTGTCCCTAAATGTTAGATATATTAATGTAATATTATACTTGCTCTTAAAAAAAGAAAGAATGAGGGATATGTAAGTAGTTCAGTGGGTTAAACATCCAACTCTTGATTTTGGCCTGGAAAACGATCTCATGGTTGTGAGATGGAGACCCCCATTGGGGTCCATGCTGGGCATGGAGCCTGCTTAAGATTCTTTCTCCTTCTCCCTCTCTCTGCCCCTTTCCTGTTTCCCCTTTCTCTCTCTTTCTCTCTCTCTCGAAAGAACAAACGAACTTCTTTAAAAAAAAATTCTAAATGTGTTTGTATATGATTTAAGAGCTTCCTTGTACTTAACTGGGTCCTTACCTCCATATGTGAATGTTAAAGAAGGGGAAAAAAAGC
This sequence comes from Cryptoprocta ferox, assembly GCA_028646485.1. Classification (NCBI taxonomy): domain Eukaryota; kingdom Metazoa; phylum Chordata; class Mammalia; order Carnivora; family Eupleridae; genus Cryptoprocta; species Cryptoprocta ferox. The sequence goes on along the minus strand of CM053574.1, from coordinate 120,374,456 downwards.
CTTTATCATGTTATTGGCATAGTATTATAATTTGGGGGGTTGAATTGATTTTTACTTTATGGGGAATGTATCTGATGTGTAATATATAGAGAAAAGAAATCCATTATCAGAAATATGAATACGTGTAATTAAATGGTGAATGGCCTGTTAGAACTTGATACATCTTAGTTAAACTGGAAACCCCCCATAGACAATACTACACTAGTATGAAAACAGCAAGTGAATTATCATTAAAAACTTTTTTAATGCTTATTTTTGACAGAGAGAGAGAGAGAGAGAGAGAGAGATAGAGATTGAACAGGCAGGGGAGGGGCAGAGAGAGAGGGACAGAGGATCTGAAGTGGGCTCTATGGTGACAGCAGAAGAGCCCAACATGGGGCTCGAACTCGCAAAACACAAGATCGCGACCTGAGCCGAAGTCTGTTGCTTAACTGACTGAGCCACCCAGGTGCCCCAACATATGAATTATTATATGAAAGTATAACCTCTCTATGATGGCAAAAGTAAATACATTCAAGAAATGTTTATTGAACACTGACAATATAGTTTTACAAAACAGGGTGCTAGCTCTGGGGAGAATCCAAAAGTAAATTCTTGATCTATACCTGCAAGAAGCTTATTAGGGGAGATAGGTATTTACTAGTTAACTATAAATTAAAGCCAAAGTAAGTAATGGTGTCAACAGAATTACAAGCAAAGTGTACACAGCAGTTGGGCCAAAGGAATAATTAATGCCAACCAAAGGAACTGATAAAAGATTCACTGAGGAGGGGGATTTTGAACTTGATTTGAGGCTGGACCAGGGCTCCCTTTGGTAGAAGGAAGTACAAAAACAGAGCCCTTGAAACGGGGAAATGCATTGCCCATTCCAAGCCCTGTCTGGCTTTCAGTGTACCAGTGTACTGTCTATCCTCACCTGTTACTGTAGCCAGGACAGAGGCATGGCTTAAATGTCAAATGTGCTTCAATGAGCTCATTGGTTGATTTTGTTTCTCAGGTAGACAGTAATTGTGTCAGGGACAGATATCCTGTCATATAATTCTTTTGTATTCCTCCCCCTCCCCCAAACTAATCTTAGAATGTTGGTGTATGGCAAGTTCTCTGTAAACACTTGCTGGGTACAGGAATCTTTTTGTTGCTTAGATAATACATTTTAGTGTAGGAAAACGTGGAGGGCAGGAAAGCAGTTTATAAGGAAAATATTAGGGCTCTAGGATTCCAACCATTTCAAAAATAATATAAAAACAGGGAGGGGGACAAAACATAAGAGACTCTTAAATATGGAGAACAAACAGAGGGCTCCTGGAGGGGTTGTGGGAGGGGGGATGGGCTAAATGGGTAAGGGGCATTAAGGAATCTACTTCTGAAATCATTGTTGCACAATATGCTAACTAACTTGGATGTAAATTAAAATTAAAATAAAAAAATCAATTAAAAAAATGAAAAAATTAAAAAAATGTTTTGAAGTGAGCTGTAAATATAGACCCATTTTTAAGGAATCTAAAGACTAATCACAAAACAAAGAAACTCTGGAGTTTCAAGGAGGAGTTTTTCATACCGCAAGCCATTGCAAAAAAAAAAAAAAGCAGCCATAAAAAAAGTACTTTATTCCTGCTGAAAATGCTCATTAAAATACTTAGAAGTTCTAAGAAAGCTAGAGCCAGGTCACATAGGAAACTGTGACTTGGTTCTGGGATTCTCAAAACAGAAGGACTGTTGCTGTTCTCTGAGCAGTGTTGATGTCGTTGGTCTTCATTGTGTGGCCCATTAGACTACTAGAAATATCTAAGCCATCTGCTTGACTGCCTCAGGAGATTCTTGCCCTTGGAATTGGGCTTGTTTTAATAGAACACATTTTTCTAAAGTAGTTATCTAGTTATCTACTTTACAATTAAAAGCTTGCATTCAACAGCTAAACCCTCTACCACATATCCAGTCAATTGTCATGCTTTCCATTGATGGCCATTCTGGGCAGTCCAGATGCTCTCTTCATGCTATGAACTTCTAATAAGTTGATCACCTAGAACCCTCATTTCTGCACGAATTCGGCATGGATGAGAAGATCCTAAAAGATGGGCTTCCACACTTGAAGAATTTTTGAAGAAAACTATATGTCTGCAAGCCCTTTGAGAAGAACAGATTCTGGAGCAATAGTGGGAGATCTTATAGTGTATAAATCCTGGTAGACCAATTTAATTATCTCCAGGGACATGTGGAAAGCCAAATTGAGGGAGAGGAAGCCAAGGATGTAGTGTGACTTGACTTTACAAAGATCTTTGTTCTGTGGTAACAAGAATACTCACCCAGAAATGGAAAACATGGTAGTTCAGAGGCACACACGTTTGGGCAGTTCTAAGATGAAGACACAGCTCCTTCCCTGGCCTCTGGCTTTGTTTCTGCATAGGATGATCGTCCTACTTCAGGACAGTGTGGGGACATGATGGGAATGTTCTCAGGGTATTTGCTTCCCACAAGAAATAACAGGGAAGTAGGGCACACAGCAATATCTAATGCTTACACATTGCCCTTGAAGGTTGCAAAGCATATTGCATGAAAAATGGTTGTAGGACTGTGTGTGTCTGTGTGTGTGTGTGAAGGAAAGGTAAGGAGACCAAAAGAAGCAAAAGATTAGAAGGTCCTTTGAATGAATTACCTTTCAATCCTTGCATCCTTAATGAGCAAGTTTTCTGTGCCTAGAAATGCCCTGTGCTAAGAATACTGGATTCGGCAGAGAAGTTCAAGCATTATTCTTGCCCTGAAGGATGTTGTAGTAACTGAACTTGCTTGGTGGGAGGACTTTTGCATCCTGGGTGGTTAGGTTTGCACCAGATTCAACTGGGATGAACTGAAAAAACTTACCTGTTGCCATTCATATAGTGCCCATCCTAGAGAACTCAGTTGGGCAGGTGTTTAATAATCTGTTAGCCACAGTGGGATTTACAAGTGTACGTGCTGGTGGCCTATTTTGGATGATAAGCCCCCTAAGGACAGGAGCAATGGTTTGTTTTTTTTTCTTCTGCCTTCATGTTCCCCATGCTTACTAGCAAGGTGCCTAACAAATGTTTTGGGGAGGGAAGACAGTAGGGAGGGAATGTGCTGAATTCAAGAACCTAATGTGGGCCAACCAGTTGTAGGAGGTAAATGAGATGGAAGGAGAGGAAATTGGGAAGATGGGAATCAGGTGTGGACAGTAAGGCAGGAAAACTGTCCAAGGACGAGAGTAGTAAGAGTAGACCTAATCCTGAAACACATTCTGCATCAGGCCTGGAAGGGACTGACACAGAGGCTGTGCTGGGGGGCAGGATAGACAGGTCCCAGTTTCTGCCAGGTACCTTGGACAATGTTCTGGAGCCCTTGTGTAAGTGCCTTTGCCCCTCCTTGTGGTCAAAAAGAGGGTCCCTGGAGATCTGGTATTTGATAATGCCAAGTGGCCCACTGCCATCTCTAATATTGTCTTCTGCCTCCCTCCCTGGGTGCCTTATTTCTCGTAATATTTTCATAAAGGCAAAATTAGGAGAAATGAATAGCCTGGGCTGCCTTCTTTTGCATTAGTCTTATTTCCTCTGGAACTGTTATGTTTTTTCTTTTATGTTTTTTACAGATCTGACAGTGTTTTACACAGAATAGGTGCTTCAGAACCTCTAGCTTGAGAACCTCTCGTTACCCCGCCATGGAAATGCTAGGGAGACCAGCCCACTTCCTGGTTCCTTTCCGGTCAAGAGGCGTCTGTAGGGCAGCTGCACTTTGAAAGATACCCCCTAAGGTGAGTTTTCATTTCCTTCTCTGCCTCGGAGGTTGCCCTTTTGTTGGGGGCTGGGGGCTGATAAAAAAATGAATTCTAAGGATCTCAGTAAGCTTCATCCTGGGAATTGGGTCTAGAATAGAGGTTGGCCAAAGGGTGCAGAGGTAAATATCAGGTCAGAGGATGAAGCCAAACAAAGTGAAAAGAGGGAGAGGAGGTCCTAGGGGAAAGAATGCAAGAGGCTGTGTAACCCAGTGGGTCGGTGGAAAGTATTTTAAACTGTTCCAGAGCTGCTGTATCAATGCTTATTGCTAGATTTACTTCTGTTTCACATTTGAGTGAGTGTGTGCATCTGAAAGGCCAGTGAAGGAGTAAAGTATCCATTTCTCAGGAGGAGACAAGGCGAGAAAGGGACTTCCCTCAGGCTTAAGCTCTCTGACCTGTAGACAGAGAATCGTATCACACAGGATAGGTCACAGCTAACCCTCTCCTGTCCTTGAGAGAGAACAGACTTGCATGACTTTGCAAAATCTCTACTTCTGTTTCAATTACTGACAAAAGATAGCCTGTAACCTGTTTGTACAGAGAAAAATGAGTATTTCAGAATAGGAAACGTCGTCCTGTGCACAGAGGGTAGTAATTCGGAGCCCCGAAGCGCTTGATACAATGCAGGATGTTGTTTCCAGGAAGAGTTCAATTTGGTGTCTGATGTCACAACCAAATATATGCCTGTCACTAAGTACTTTCTGACTTTTGTCCATGAAGATGGAGAGAATGCTCTCGAAATGAAGGAAAGAGCTTTGTACTGACGTTGCCTAGCAACCCAAATCTATTTTTTTTCCAATTTGTTGTTTTTTTGAAAATTGTACATCATGTTAAGTTAATCTGAGTCTGAGGTATACACTTTATTTTTGTGTTTAATGGCTGCTGTACACATCAAGGAAAGTGAAAACAGTTCCTTTTGGATATTTAGTTTCCTAACTGGGCTACAGGGTCTAGGAGCAACTGTCATCATCTCGAGGAGTATGTACAAAGGGTCCATTGGGACAGTCCTGAGCATCTGTCCTCCCTGCTGGGGTTCAGCCTCTCTGGTCCCATACTTAAGGCTGAACCATCCTTCCTGACCATACCCCGTCAGGTTCTGGACCTCAATCCATGGGTGCCATGTTTTTATCAGCCCAGTCTACATTTTGTCTCTGCTTTCAGCTCATGGGTCCCTTTGCCTAATGACCTGGGGTGGTAGTGCCTCACTGATGATCCTGTGCTTTTAACGTATGGCCCTGGACAGGTGAGTCAGGAGACTTGGGTTCCCATTCTGGTTTCGTCATTGACCTGCTGGCTGAACTTGAGCAAGTTGCTTGGCTCATCAGTTAGACGAGGTAGACTGTGCTGCAGGAACAAATAACTCCTGACGTCTCCGTGGCTACACACCATGGAGGTTAGCTTCTTGTGTATGCAAAGTCTGATGAGCGTTCGGTAACTCTTGAGTGCAGCTTTCCCCCCGGGATGATTCAGAGGTCCAGGCAGCTTTTACAGCTTCTACCATCTCAACATGGGGGTCACCAAGGGGAAGGGGAGGTAGAAAAATATCAGCTTTTCACTAGTTTAGCTGGGAAACTAAACTAGTTTAGTTTAGTTTAGAACTGTCTCTTCTGCCCACAGTACATGGGCCAGAACTAGTGACATGGCCACAGCCTAACTTCAGGAGAGACTGGGAAATGTAAGAGAACATTTGGAATATTTGGTGAACAGAAGCTGTCTCTACCACCCTTGGGATCTTTGAGCCTTAGCCTAGTCATGTGCAAAATGACAGGTTGGATTAGGTAATTCCTGAGGGCTCTTGGACAGCCATAAAGACCTAGGAGGCCATGATGAACCACACCGCCATGATTCCAGATTAAGCTTCTTCTCTCTCTCCATACACACACACACACACACACACACACACACACACACACATAAAAGTTTGTTTGCTTATTCTGAGAGAGAGGAGGAGTTGGGGGGAGAGAGAGGAGGAGAACGAGCTGGGGAAGAGCAGATAGAGATAATCCCAAGCAGGCTTTGTGCTGTTAGTGTAGAACCCAATGTGGGGCTTGAACCCACAAACCGTGAGATAATGACTGAACCAAAATCAAGAGTCAGACACTTCACTGAGCCACCCAGGTGCCCCAAGAGAGCTCTGTTTTTAAAAAGGAAGATATTAGCATTACCTTTACCCACTTACTTTATTGTACTAGTCTGAAAATTCTCAGTTTTCTTTTTACCATAAAAACTATTCCATGTTTTTAGAAAATACAGACAAATTGGAAAAAAAAAAACACATTTGTATATGTTAAACTTTTTTCGAAACCAATTCTTTAGTTGGAAGGATTTAAGACAATTCTAATCATTTATTGTTCTCATGACTTCTTAAGCAGATGATAAAAAAACATGTACAGTGCATACAAACAACTCATTTTTCACTTAGAAAAACATCTATTTGACTTTTCTCCGTCAAAGGATTATAAAGTTATCTCTAAATTAGTGCTGAATTCTGAGAGAAGTAAGTAATTTTAAATGAAGAACAGACACAAGGGAAGGGGAATTCAAGTTTACTTGTTTGTTTTTTTTAAGTTTATTTATTTATTTTGAGAGAGAGAGCGAGCGAGCGAGCTGGGGAGGGGCAGAGAGGGAGGGAAAGGATCCCAAGCAGGCTCCACATTGTCAACGCGGAGCCCGATGCGGGGCTCGAACTCACCAACTGTGAGATCGTGGCCTGAGCCAAAACCAAGAGTCAGATGCTTAACTGACTGAGTCACCCAGATGCCCCAAGTTTACTTGTTTTTTAAAAAAGATATGCCCATGAAAATCTACAAATAAATCCTTTAAACTCCATCCTTATTCCCTGATAAGTGAGATTCCTGGCAGTTCGGTAAAGGGCTGTGGACATCTCTCCTTCAATGATTGCCAGCCACTGGCATTAATAATGCATGAGCCCATACTCTACATGCCATTCAGTTCTATGCAACATCTACAGCCCTTTTGTTCTATGGACAGATGGAAACATTGCCTAAATTCCTCTTTTGGAGGGTCATTATTTAACGACTACACCAAATCAGATGAATTCTAGACCCATTCTTCCATTTTGGATTTTTAGCAGAGTTGCTTTTAATTTAGCACATTATCTGCAGTTTTTAAAAATTCCATAAATGTCCCTTACTCTGGGATAGGGCATTTCTCATAGTTGATTATTCTGCCTGGTGGTTTTAAAACATGGATGAAGCTCTTTGACTATCTTGCCTTCAAGGGGTAGGGTATATGCCTCCACCTCTTGAATCTGGGCAGACTTGTGTTGCCTTGTCAGGAGAGTATGGCCCACATGATGTAATGTGGCTTCTAAAGTGTGATCCTAAGAGGCCGTGCTGCTTTTGCTTTGGCCATTGGACCACATGGTCTTGGAGTCCTGAGCTGCCCCGTGAAAAGTCTGACTGCTCAGAGGCCACCATGCTGTGAGGTGCCCAGGACACGTCGAGAGGCCAAGTACAGGGGAATCTAACCAATGATCCCAGTTTCGGTAGGTTTTGAAATCATGTCAGCCCAGGCACTGGACATGTGAATGAAGAAGGCTCCAAAAGATCCTATCGCCTGTCCACTCATGTCTTCTCTGTAAAGCCTTCAGTCTTTGTGGAGCAGATGCAGATATTCCCAATTTTCCCTGTCTGAATTCCTGACCCACAATCTGTGGGTATAATAAAACAGTGGTTGCCAGCACAGTTACCATCCCTTTTGGCTTAAAATTTGGAGTATGCATGATCATACTTTCTGTCCATTTATACATGGAAAATCTTAGCATATTTAGCAGCAAAATCCATATAGTTGTGTTGTTTTCTTCAACAAACCACATTCAAAACCCATGTAATTTTATTTGATTTCTTGCTTCCCTACGGCATGAAATTCTAATGCTTCAGGGCATGGATTAGATCTTTTCATCCCTGTGTGCCCTGCGTGTGGCATTAGGAGGCATTTAGCACCTGTTAATTGAGTGGGAAAAGACAGATATTGACACCAACATTGACAGATGCCATACGTTGCTATGAGGTTTTATTAACCACAGTGGCTAAGAACCTAAGTTATGAGGTTAAAGAATCTTTTCTAATTGTCAGTTACCGGGGGTTGGCAAACTGTGGTGCCTGGGCCACATCCACCCTACTGCCTATTTTTATAAACACCATTTTCTTAGGAAAACAGCCTTGATCGTTCATTGACGTTTGGCCTATAACCGCTTTTTGTACTAGAGTGGCAGAGTTAAGTAGCTGTGACAGAGCGTGAATGGCCTGCAAAGCCTGAAATATTTAGTATGAAGTCCTTTCCAGAAAACCCTTTGCCGAGTTGAACCACCTGAACGTTAACCTGGTAGCACACGGAAACACAGGATCCATGTAGACCCCCATAGTGTTTCTCACACGGAGGCGAGCATCAGAATCACCTGGAAGGCCTGTCAGAGCTCGGGATGCTTGGCCTCTCTCCTCCAGAGTCTGATTCGGTAGGCCCAGGGTGGGGTCCAAGAGTCTGCGTGTGAACGAGTTCCCAGGTGGCCTGGGTACTGCTGGTCTGGGGACCATACTTTGGGAAGCACTGGAGAAGTAGGAGGAAAGAGAGACACTGGAAGTCCTGCCCCCGTCTCGGCTGTGAGTCTCCCGCTGGGTGACCTTGGTAAGGATCTCCTTTCCTCACCTGTGAAGTTCGGAGACAGACCTAGTATAGGCCTTCCCAGCTAAGGTCCCGACATACTGATTCCCTCAGCCCCCAGGAAGGCTGGCTGGGCCTGTAGCCAGAAGCCTCCTGCCCTAAGCAGCCTCCTCCATCCACCCCAGAATGCTCTCCAAGTATTGTCGTTTCCTACGTGTGCTGTGATACATGAAACTTCGAGAAGTGTTGGGACAGAGGATATTTAAGGTCTTTTTAGCTCTGAAATAGCATGGGTTTAGATGTTCTGATTGATAAACACCTCCAGCTCAAATACGTGTTGATCATTGTCCACTGATCACATCCACTCTGAGCATATGTGGTGGTTTGCATTCCTTCCTTGTAAGTCAGGTTCTGGACATGCTCTTGTTGCTTACTTTTCCTCAGACCGGGTTCAGGTGTCTGATAGCTTATTTTAAAGCACGTGGATTCGGTGTCCGTTCAGTCTTTCAATACTTTTTGGCACTTTTTCGTTGTTGGGGGCTGCCTGGGGTTTATTCCTACTTTTTAAAAATGTTTATTTATTTATTTAGAGAGAGAGATGGAGAGCGAGTGGAGGAGGGGCAGAGAACGAGGGAGGGAGAGAGAGAATCCCAAGCAGGCTCCGCACCATCAGCACAGAGCCCGATGTGACACTCAGTCCCACGAACCGTGAGATCATGACCTGAGCCAAGTCAGATGCTTAACTGACTGAGCCGCCCAGGCGCCCCTCCTCCTGCCCTTGAGTGACACCATCCGTATTCTCCAACCGCCACGTGCCTAGAAAGCGAGGCTGCGTTATTTTTCCACCGCTTCTTCCTCTTCTCTCCTCCAACAGAGAGAAAAACCAGAGACAGCTGTGAAGAGACAAGAAATCTTTTCTTCCCATCGTAAGGGTTCTCCCCGGCATGGTGTAACCTTATAAACGTTGACTGACTCCGTGAATAAACAGATGGCACAGTGTGGAGTCTACGGGGCAATCAGCGATCAGGCGCCACTGCTTCCTGCTGCCTATCATGCAGGTGCACCCTCTTTGTATATATGTGTTTGCGTGCATGTGTGTGCATGTTTACACGGACATGTGCACGTCCATGCACGCATATACAAATACATATTTGGGGAAAGTCACTGCTGTGCCGAATCTACTTCATAGTTCTTCCCATGCACTTCCGGACGTCGTGAATACCTACTAAGCTCAAGGTTGTGTAAAGTGTTGTACAAAGGAAAGCTAGACATGGCTGTTATTTTCAGTGAGCTTCCAATTTGCTCCATGATTGTGCTTGGGAGAACCAGCCGAGAGAGAAGGTGGGCGAAAACGCTTTGCTGAGGAACCATCTTTTGTTGTAGGGATTGGTTTATAGTCTTCTGTCTAGTGCCTCCAAATGATCTCAGAATGGAATTAATTTGTTGCGTGGTGAGCATGAGTCACCATCCAGTGAAGTGGGCACTGTGAATTCCAGAGGCAGCACAGCCAGAACACGATTTATGAAAGCGGAAAGCCAGGCTTGGAAGGAAGCCTGCTTTAGAATAAGCTGAACGGTCTGAGGTACACCGTGTACCTTTCTGCAATGAAAAGCTCCCTGGTTTTGTTGTGTATATGGGTCTAAAAGGCCATTTCTAACTTTTGGCATTACAGCTTCTCTTTTGTAGGGATTTTGCACATTTGCCTGTCTGGGACTCAATGTCTGATTTGCTGCCCAGTCTTAACCAGACATAATTCGTACCGAATGATTGATTTGACAAACGTTTATGGAATGCCCACTCTTGCTAGATGCTGGTGTAGCTACAGAGATGAATAAGATAGGATTCCCATCCTCAGACTGGTGGAAGAGAGGAAAACACCATAAACACCACGATGACATAAATCCCGAGGAAATGTGGCAGGAAGAAGTAACTGCCTGGGTAGCCAGGAAAACTTCATGGGGAGAAAAAACACATTTGAGGCTTGACGTCCGAAAGGTTGTAATATACTGTATGGTGAGTTGGGGTGGCCCCCAATGCACTTAGTGAATTTTTGGGTTGAAATCAAAGCCTGGAAAATAGGATGGCAAACAGAAACTGCTCTTCAGTAATATGACTGCATTTTAAAAAGGGGTCGATGTTTTTACTGTGAAGGAAACGTGCTGTGGAGTGCCTGCCTGAGTTTGGAGAGGCTAAGATGGGTGAGAGTGTCTGGGAATCGAGGTGGAAAGGTTTATTGTTCTGCATAGCAGAGGGAGAAGATTGGGAGCCGGAAGGATTGATGGGGAAGAGCGATGAGAGGGCCAAGGGCAAGTGCGAAGCCAGTTCGATCTCGGAGAGTGGGTTTCGAAGTGGCCTAAAGTGGAAAAGAAGCCCTAGCAGTGGGCTGTCAAACCATGTTGAGGACATGGTTGTGCTCTACTCCAGGCTGTCTGCGTTGTTGACATGCATTGCTGAGTCTTCTTAAAGCTTCGTTAAACCCAACACATGCATGCAAATGCTCGGCGGGGGTAGTGACTTTGTTGAAAACTAGGAGCTGCATTGCATGGCTGGTTCTTTGTGGGGTAAGAGAGAGAGCCCGTGAGTGAGAAGTCAAGAAATTCCAAGGTGGAATTAACCCATGAATGAAGAGCCCTTAGGCCAGAGGTGGATCTGAGAATACAGGCTCCTCTGAAATCTGCTAAAACCTTGGCAAAAGCATTCAGCTTTAACCAGAAATGAGGGTTCATGGCAGTTTTCTCTAAAGATTGGAGGGGGAGTGGTGGTTTTACCAGCTAATATTCAGGTTTCAACTAGAAATACAGAGTTCGCTGCACAGTACCGCCCTCCCTATGCTGGTGTCTGATGCAATAGTAATTACTTAGTGATACTGTATAGAATGAAATAAAAGCCTTGATACAAAACTTGGGTTCTCAGAAGCTCAGATACCAAATTAATCTGGAACACATAAACTTTTTATATCATTTTTCACTTTATTCTGCTCATACACATTTTGTTTTGAGTGAGGTGTCAATAAATGAATGAACAAATAAGAACAGTTACAAATTAGCTCCTTTTGAGACATTTACTTTGGCAGCATTGGTTAATTGTGTGGGTTATGATGTGAATTCCTCTGATCCTTGGCCAAACACGCTGATTTTGTCACACATGATTTATTGCGGCTTTTAGATTAGTAAGTATCTTTCACATTGGAAATTGCTGTGTTTGGCAATGTGCCGCTTAAGTATAAATTAGAAATTTGTTTCTATCAACTCGATCAAGTGTTGGAAGAAGTCCCATAATTTGTCTTTGGAAAAGCAGCACAAACTGTTTTTCTCTAGAGACACAATGTAAATCTTTCAACAGAACGTTTATTGAGGGCCTGCTACACACTTAGAACTGTTCTAGGAGAAACAGAGGTCCTGATTCTGTTCATGAGGTGGTAACCCAGAAACATACCTAACCAAAGATTAATCAACAACACGATAAATATAAAAAGTCAAATGAATAGTAGAAGTGTTGAGTAGTCACCTGCATCAAGGGAGACGAGCAAAATGGTGGCTGGGCGTCAGAGATATCTCTTACGAGATTTGTTACGAGCTGCATTGTGAAAATACGTTTTATTTTTTAAACTTTTTTGAGCTAGGTTTGGAATGCAAAACTATACATATTTAAATTGTAAAATTTGATCTATTTTGGCATATGCATACACCTATGAGACAACCATCAAGTCAAGATAATGCACATATTCATCACCCCCCTAGTTTTCTTAGGCTCTTCTGCGGTTCCTCTCTCTCACACCTTTCTACCTCCCCGAAGTCACTGCTCTGCTTGCTGTCATTGGAGTTTGCATGTGCTAGACATTTTTATGTGGCTTCTTCTATATGATACAATTATTTTGAAAGCCCCCCAAATTGTTGTATGTGTCCATAGTTCTCTCGTTTTTTAATTGTTGAGAAATAACCCATTATATGGATATTGCACAATTAGTTTATTCATCTGTCTGTTGATGGACATATGGATTGCTTCCAGTTTTTGGTTGTTACAAATAACGATGCTAGGAACATTCATGTACAAGTCTTTGTTGGACATATGCTTCTATTTCTCTCAGGTAACTACCTAGCAGGGCAAATGGCTGGGTCATACGATCAGCTGGGACATAGGATCATATGTCAAACTATTTTCCAAAATGTCCCATTTCTAAAATGATTGTATTATTTTACTCCACCACCAGCACCGTATGAGAATTCCACTTGTTCTGCATCCACACCAAATTTGGTATGGCCGGTCTTTTAAATTTTAAAAGTGATATCTCATTGTGGTTTTAATTTGCTAATGACCAGTGGTGTTGAGCACTTTCTGTCTGCCTTTATTTACAATCTAAATATCTTCTTTGGTGACATGTCTGTTCAAATGTTTTGTCCACTTTTTATCAGGTTGTTTGTTTTATTGTTGACTTCTGAGAATTCTTTATATATTCTGAATTCAAGCCCTTCATCAGCTACATAATCTGCTTATATTTTCTCCCAATCTGTGGTTTAGCTTTTCATCCTTTCAAGTGTCTTTTGAAGAACAGACGTTTTTGAATTTCGATGAAGTCTGCTTTATGAAGTTTTTATCTTATTGATCATGCTTGTGATGTTATGTCCAAAAAATCTTTGGCTAATCCGAAGTCACAAAGCCTTTTCCCTAAATTTTTTTTTAGAATTTTTATAGTCGTTTGGTTTTGCATCAAGGGTTATGGTCCATTTTGAGTTGTGAACCAAATTTTTCAGAAGATGGAAGAGGATCATAAAATATGTGAGAGCAAAGAAATCAAGGCTAGTGGTCAAGGTGTGCTGGGGACAGAGAGGTACCTGGCTAGGGGGGAAATGAGACACTATGTTCAATTTGTACTGCAGTCATATGGCTTCCTCTCAGATCTGTGAATATGCCAACCTCCTTTTGCCTCAAGGTCATGCATATAATATTCTCTGCGCCTAGAATGACCTGCCCCTCAGATCATTGTGCTGATCCCAGTCAACCCCAGTGTATTCTTTGGCTCAGAAATCAAGTGTCCCTAACTCAAGCCTTGTCTGACTGGGCTGCCATGTTGCAGAACTCCATTTTATGTGGACAGTGCCCCTGGAGTTGTGCAGAGTCATAGTGTTCCTCTTAACTAGCCTAAAAACCTTTTGTTAGGCACTTGTGTCACACACACCACTTTTTCTTTACAGTGTTTATTTCAGTTTGTATTGTATGGTTGTGTCCATATTTGATCAAAATCTTTTCTCCCAGTAGTCTATCAGCTTCTTGAAGGTAAGGTCCGTGTCTTCTTCCTTTATTAATGAAGCTCCACTGACTTGCACGATGCCTGGCACACAGTAGGTGCTTTGCAAATATTTGTTAAAGGAGGGAAGTTAAGACATAGGACCTAGTAGGCCAAGGAGGACATAGATCCTACCTTGGGCCTTTTGGCCTCCTCACTCTGGATTCTTCCCTTACTACCTAAAAGCTGTCTCTGCTCAAAGTATTCTGGAGGCTGCTAAGAACATCCTTTGTGTGCGTCCTGGGGGGGGGGGGACAGTGGGAGGATCTGTTTACTCCCCTCTGCATTTCAGTGGGCTACTCCATACCTCTTGATGTGATTTCTCTACTGGATTGGGAGGAAGGGCTGCCAGTTGGGAAAGCGTTGTGGTTTTGGACAATTTATCTGTAAAATGAAGATGCTAATAATACAGGGTTAAAATGAGATAGTCCATGTGAAACTGCCTGACACATAGTGTCCAATTAATGCTATTTCTTCTGGACTGAAATACCTGCAGCCTACAGTAACATTAAGAAGTTTGACAATACCAACTAGATGTGATAATATGGGTCAGTAAGGTCTCCTATATGCTGCTGGTGGTGGCAGGGTTGGTGTAATCCCTTTGCAAAACTATTTTTCCTTGTCTTGTAAAATTGAAACTTCATGTACTCTGATTTAGAAACTCTAGTCACAGGTATGTACCCAAATGCAACCAACTCATGTTCATGTCCACCATGACACATGCATAAGGATGTTCGTATATGTCCTGTTTGTAAGAATAATAACAAAAAGACAATGATAATGGACATCCTAGTCTTATGCCTTACTCCTGACTTTGAGAATGTTTCTTCATTAAGCAGAAGGCTAGCTCTGGATCAAGACAGATTTATTTGATCATGTTAAGGGAATATTTGTCTATTTCTATTTGATTAAGAATCTTGATTAAGTTGGATATTAAATTTATCAAACACATTACTGGCACCTCTCATGGAAATGATAATATAATTTTCATTCTTAGAATATGATATGGTGAAACATGTTAATAAATTTCTTCTGTATTGATACATTTTACATTTCTGGAATAAACTCTGCTAGGTCAGATGCATTACCTGATTATAAATGTGTATTATTTACTAGCATTTTATAGAATTTTAGATTAATATTCATACGTCGGTTTGATCTATACTTGACTTTTCCTATTAAATCTTTGCTGGATTTTGGTATTCATATTACTTCATTAAAAAGTATTTAGAAGTTTTTTTCTTCCTTTCTCATGCTCTAAAACAGGTCAAATAATGTTGGAAGTATGTTATTTAATGATGTAGAATTCGCCTGTGAAACCATCCGAGTCCGTTATTTTTTTTAATGGGAAGTTGGTGAGAGAATGCTGTGTGACGATTTTTTCTATTTCTTCTATAAAACTGATCTGTTAAGACTAACTCTCTTGCCTAGAGCTGATTTAGGTAAATGTACTTTTCTAGAAAATTATGTGTTTTATCTAACTCTTCAAATTTCACTCTGCAAATTTATTTGCACATTAATTGGGCAAAAAAGTGTATGTAATTATTATAATTTTCTATAGTTACCGTTTTTGTTCTTTTACAAAAGTTTTATGTGTTTGTGGCTTCTTCCACGTTTCCCGTGGCTTGTTGCTATGGAACAAATCCCTTCAAATCCCATTTCCGTAAAACAGCGACACCAATGTTTTGCTCGTGGATCTGCAGGCCAGCTAAGCTAGGCTGGACCTTAGGCTCCAGGCTCCAGGCGGCAGTTTTGGTTCAGTTCTGCTCCAAGTGTCTCTCATCCTCTCTGGTTCAGTGGCTTCCTAGGGGTCATTGTGCACAAGATAAATGAGAGGAGCACAAGAGGACCCATGGAAACACATGATGCCTCTTGAGTCATTCATTAGGGTACTTGTATGCTGTCATTTAAACCCCCCTTTCATTGCCTGACACAAGTCACATGGCCAAACCCATGTGATGTGGAAAAACCTCCTCTGCCTACGATAGTTGATGTTACTGTAAAGTCACAGGGCCAAGGAAGTGGCTATATAATTCTACTACTGAGTGGACATAAGAATGGGGACAATACTTTATTCTACCACAGTCTGCTCTATTAGCTATTTTGTACATCCCTCTCACATGCAAAATACACTTACTCTTACACAAGACATGCAAAGTCTCATCCATTTGTCATATCTGGGATTTCATTTATATTCATTTTGAATTTGGTTCCTCTTGACTAAGAGAAATTTAAAGACAGTTATTTCCCCTTACTCATCTGGCATGCAGTGATGGAACAGAGACAGGTTACCTTTCAAAGCACACCCACTCAAAATCGGGATGAAGACGAGGTACAGGGGGCGCCTGGGTGGCTCAGTCGGTTAAGTGTCCGACTTCAGCTCAGGTCATGATCTCACAGTTTGTGAGTTCGAGCCCTGCGTCGGGCTCCATGCTGAC
This sequence comes from Cryptoprocta ferox, assembly GCA_028646485.1. Taxonomy (NCBI): domain Eukaryota; kingdom Metazoa; phylum Chordata; class Mammalia; order Carnivora; family Eupleridae; genus Cryptoprocta; species Cryptoprocta ferox. The sequence continues at coordinate 120,358,324 of CM053574.1, read as the reverse complement.
AGCTCAGAGCCTGGAGCTGGCTTCCGATTCTGGGTCTCCCTCTCTCTCTGCCCCTCCCCTGCTCTCTTGTGTGCGCGCGCTCTCTCTCAAAAATAAATAAAACATTAAAAACATTAAAAAAGAAAAGTATGGGACTGTCACTGACTTATAGCAATAACTCAAATCCCATGGGCCATATTGCCTGGCCCCTTTATCCTGAAGGTAGAGAATTTTTCTTTATTAGCCTGCGCATTATTCCCTGGGAATAGGTCCCTACTTCATTGTTCGCTATGGCTCTTGACTCTGCTCTCTGGAATGTTCTTTCTTTATCATCATATTCCTTAGCCACTTCTGAAGCAGGCATTGAAGAATATGCTATCTCAGTCTGTTTCCTGCCAGTAGAGAATTGGAGAAAACAAAGTCTTACATCTTAAATGGTTATAGTCTTTCTTAATCCTGGCTGGCAGCACTTTTGACAATTCATTAAATTCTATAAAGAACACAGAATACAGAAACATACACTTATCCCAATGTAATAATGCTAGTACATAATTAAAATAAAGACTGAAATGAAAAATCCTCTATCAATTGGAGGTTTAAAAATTCCCTTAAAGGACTTGTAGCTCAAAGATTTGGAATCAAAACCAAATTTTAGAATATCTAGAAAAAATGATAATCAAGGTATTATATGTCAGAACCCATGGAGCCGCGGGAGATCATCTGCATAAAATGGTTCCTGAAGTCTACGGATATGGTCTTTGCTTTTTCCCCAGAGTATGTACAATTAACTCTAGGGAGAGAAGCAGATCTGAAAAAGAAGCATGAGTGTGGCTGTCAACGCAGATGGGGATCAAATATTTAGAAAACCCATGACGTTCTTGAGAGATTTGGATTATGGTTAATGTTCTATGAATATTTGTTCTATGTTTTTTGGTGCATAAATATTAAAACTACTGTATTTTCTGTTCAGATTGCCTGTCTTCTTCTCAGTTAGTGCTTCTTGCCCCCAAATTCTATTTTTTTATGAATTTATTTTTAGATAATCTCTACACCCAAGGTGGGGCTTGAACTCACACCTGAGATCAAAAGTCTTATGCTCTACTGACTGAGCCAGGCATTCTCCCAAAATTCTATCTTGTTTTCAACTTAGTAAAAATTGACATGGTGACCCTCTTCTTTTCTTTGACTTTTTCATTTTCATGGTCCTTTGTTTATCTTTGAACACATATTCCTACTTGAGTCTGCCTTTCCATCTGTTTGGTGGTGTAAAGTTTTCTCTTGCCTGGTTTCACGACAAATGGGGCTTGCCTTTTTGTTCTTTCATTCTTCCTGTGGCTTTCTGATGATTCCCAAGAAGAGAAGAAGATATTCTTACTTCAAACCACCATCTTTAAATTGAAGTTCACCTTTGGAATTGTAAAGACTGGTGGGCTTTATGACAGCATTTTGCAATGTGTTGAGGTTAGTTTGGATTAAGTAAGACACTTTCGAGGGCAGCATAATGACCAATATCTTGATCTTACTGAGAAAAAGGAGGGGATCAAAGTAACCATTTCTGGATGTGTTTTCCAAAAACTACCAGATAATCTCAAAATTGCATATGGAATATCTCCAAAGATGCTTTCCTGATGTCCTTAACCATTCTTCAAATGTTCATTCCTCCTGTGATTTTTAAAATGCGTTATATAAAAGGAAAATAATGTAAATAATACGTGGAAGAACTTCCATGCTATTGAAGTAAATTGAAGGCAGTTTAATGTGCATGGGTCCTGGTTTGCCTTGTTTAATCAACCTAGATAGAACTTGAAAGCTTTCTACCATGAATGTTAATTTACACCATGAATGCTAGTTGATTAAGTGAGAAGTTTGTGGTAATTTTTTTTTTACAGAAGTTTGGGTATTAGAGTTTCATTAAGAATTACTTCCTTGATTAAACTATTGTTATTAAGGAGGAAATAAGATTGGACTGAGTCATCTTGAATCTAGGAATGTAACTCTGCATAAACATAAGCACTTCCTTTAATTGATGCTGTTGTATTAAAATGTCACTTTTTGGACTGGAAAAAGAACAATATTGAAAGAATTTTTATTTTAAGATGTTTTGCTTTAGAGTTGTGGAGTGCAGGTTTTCAGGAGTGTCTGTGTTGCTCACTATTCAAAGGAGAAAAATCTTTTGCTTTTTGTGACTGATAATAGAGTATCACATATTATATTACAATTATTCTCTGTAATTGGCATCTGTATTCGTTTCACTTGAGAATACTTCTGCTTACTGTGAGCCTAAGTGCAAAACAAACAAACATTCAAAACAACAACTGCATCACCAAATCTTAATGTGGTGGTTTTAAAATATGTACATGACTTCTTTGATATTCTTTGATATCCCTTCAAGGGATGGAGCTTAATTTCCTTCCTCTTGAGGGCGGGCTTCACTTAGGTTTGCTTCTAAGGAATAGAATATGATGGAAATGATGGTATTTGGATTCTAAGGCTAGGTGAGAAAAATCATTGTGGCTTTTTCCTTGATCTCTCTTGGATCACTCACTCTGAGGGAGAAGCCAGCTTCCGTACTGTGAAGACACTTGTATGGTCCCAGAGAGCATTCGTGTGGTATGTTCTCCCGACAACAGCAAGGAACTGATTCCTTCTTCCAACAGCCATGAGAGTGTGCCATCTTGGAAGTAGATTCTCCAGCCCCCATTGAGTCTTGAAATAACTACAGCCCTAGTCAATACCTTGGCTCCAACTTCATAAGAGACCTTGAGCCAGAACCACCTAGCTAAGCCACACTTGAATTCCAGATGCACAGAAACCCTGCAATAATAAATGCCTGTTGTTTCAAGCTGATAAATTTTTGTACAATTTGTTACACAGCAATAGATAGTTAAAATACTCAATGTGACCAATTTCACTCTCTCTAGAAGGACAGACTGGCAAAGACTTTGCACCCATATTCCACAGAGTGCAAAGTAACCGCTTAGTATCCACTACTTATTTTACTTCCATTTCAGTGTCCTGGTTCTGTTTTCAAAGGTCTCAATATCCCTACAACTCCTTAACAGTTGAATCAATACTAAAGAAAAACAGGAAAACTTCAGTATTTTCTGGACTTAATGGAAGAAAAGACTGTTTTTGCCAATTGAAGTGAACGTCTTGTCCAAATAGGGAATATTAGAAGCCTAAGTGGCTTTTGGCAAGAATTTCCAGAAATGCAGTGATTGAAATGGAAACTTCTCAGTTCCTCAGTTCTGAAAAATATTAATAAATAGAAACTGACAACAGAAACACCAACAACAATGAATCCTGCTGACTTAATCCTAGGAACTACTCATACTCCATGTAGACTGTAACAGAGTGATTATCTGTAACTTGATACAGTGGACCAAAAGTGGTCTCAGGATGTGACACAGTGGGCATGGAAAACGAAAAACAAATGGCGGCAGAAGGATACAATGGATTACACAATGGTTACCCTCTCCAGTGTCAGGACCTTAGGCAGATCGTTATACCTGGAGCTTTGTTGGATTTATAGACCAACTGACATCTAACCCTTTTTCCACCAGAAAAAAGGCAGGTTTTGGCTGATGAACATTCAGTGATCAATTTCTTCCATCTCATTTCCATCTTGAGACTGATTACTTTCAGGTACCTTACTAGGAGCTCCAATGGAGGAGATATTTTGAATTTTACTTCAACAGTCACTAGAAGGGAGGCCTGGCCCCAAAAAGATCTATACAGATAATATCAAGGAAAATTGGTTTACTTTGATGGAAGGTCAGAATGTGTCATTTAAGAACAGTTTATTTCTCCGGAAAATTCATCGTTTCACTTTACCTCATAAAACTGTTGTGAGGAAAAAATTAGTGCAGGTAATTCGTTCATGGAACAAGCTGTACTCAGTGTGGGAGTAAATCATGAAGAAGCTTTTCCCCCCCTCTTACTACTGCCTTTCAACAACTCTATGTCAGATCTCTCCCTGCTATCTTTTCCTCACGCTTTGAGCCAATCTCATTGCTTCTCTAGTCACTTAAAAGTTTCATTTTCATATACTAAGATTTTGGGGTTTTTTTTTGTTAACCACAATTTTATTATTTTAATGGGGCTACAGCTCAGTTCTTAAAAAGTTTTAATGTGGTAAAATATACATAATATGTAATTTACTGTCTTGACTGGTTAGTGCACAATTCAGTGGTATTAAGTACATTCCTGTTGCTTTGTGACCTAAATTACCACCACTCATCTCCAGAACTCTTAAAAAAATTTTTTTAACGTTTATTCATTTTTGAGAGACAGAGACAGAGTGCAAGCAGGGGAGGGGCAGAGAGAAAGAGGGAAACACAGAATTTGAAACAGGCTCCAGGCTCCCAGCTGCCAGCACAGAGCCCGATGTGGGGCTCGAACCCACAAACCGTGACATCATGACCTGAGCTGAAGTCTCCCATTTTCTGTCCCTATTGACTATTCTGGGTAGAATCATACAGCATTTGTCTTTTTGTGACCGACTGACTTCACTTTGCAGGGCCTTATTGCATCCAGGTTGCTGCAAGTTCCCCCCAGTTTCTCTCTTTCTAAAAGCTGAATGACATTCCACTGCACGGATGCACTACATTTTGCTTGTCTGTTCGTCTGTTGATGGACATTTATGTTGCTTCCAGCTTTTGGTGATTGTGAATAACATGGGTGTACACATACCTCTTCAAGACCCTGCTCTCAGGTGTTCGGGGTACATCCCCAGAGGTGGAATTGCCGAATCAGATCACAATTCTGTTCTGGCCTTTTGAGGAACTTCCATACTGTTCTTTATTGTGGCAACACCATTTTACATTCTCACCAACAGTGCACAAAGGCTTCATGTTCTCCACGTTTTTGCCAACACTTGCTGTTTTCTGTTTTTTTTTTTTGATTTTTATAGTAATCATCCAAATGGGTGTCTCTTTGTGGTTCAGTTTTATTTTCACATAATAAAATATTGAGCCCAATCTGTCTGATGTCAAAACCTCAAGCACTTATTCAACACATGTGCCTCTTCCCTACCTCAGCACGGTCTTGACACATGCTTCGAGATCTACTGTGGGGAAGATGGAAGGAAGGACATACTGGGTTCCTTTGCTTCCTTCTCTCTTCTTTCTACTTTCTCCCACACTGTGTAGCTGCGGGGAGTGTGGGGTGGAAAGCCCCACTTTCCACCGCCAGGATTCAGCACAGGGGACAGAGTATTAGTGGAGAAGGGCAGAGTCTCACATGCCCAGATCTGCTCCTAATGGTGAGATGGGAGCCCCGGCTACAGTGAAGGAGGGTGGCTTTCACCGAAGGTGGGAAAGGAGCTGGTGTTTCCCATGGGGTGGAGTGCACCCCATGGAAAGTAAGCGAGTTTTAGTCATTTTGAAAGGGCCCCCCTCTAGAGACCTGCCTGATAGGGCTAGGTGGTCATAATGGAGAGAATCCTGTGAAATAGTCTATTGGAAGTTTGGTGGTAAATCATTACATTCTGCTATAAGCAGGAGGGTTCCAAGAAGCCAGTCAAGTATGGGTCGATAGTAAGTCCCCAGTGGAGGGACCGGGTGGCTCAGTTGGTTAAGTGTCTGGCTTCAGCTCAGGTCATGATCTCATGGTTCGTGGGTTCGAGCCCTGCATCGGGCTCTGTGCTGACAGCTCAGAGCCTGGAGCCTGCTTCAGATTCTGTGTCTCCCTCTCTCTCTGACCCTCCCCTGCTCGTGCTGTCTCTCTCTGTCTCTCAAAAATAAATAAAAAAACATTAAAAAAGTTAAAAAAAAAAAAGAGCAAGCATTTGGGCATAGGCCACCCCCTGGAGAACACTGGAACCAGGTTACATTAGCACTAGTCAGGTAAGGCCTGTCTGCTGCTTCCCAGTCCCTGGGATTATTGGACAGCCACAGTTAGAGGCAGATGGCAAATGAAGAAGAAGAAGAAGAGGAAGGAGGAGGAGGAGGAGGAATAGGAGGAATGGAAGAGGATCATGCCTCACCTTCTTCTCATTGACAGTTTCTTCAGTCCGAGTCAGGCCTGAGCCTCAGTAGCAGGAGAACCTTCAAATTGGTTGAGATATTGCAGCTTTGATATAAAACTGGCTGGACTTTTTACTTTTATTTTTGTTTATTTATTTTGAGAGAGAGGGAGAGGGAGTCACTTGAGCAGAGGAAGGGCAAAGAGAGGGAGAGAGAATCCCAAGCAGGCTCCAGGCTGTCAGCACAGAGCCCCATGCAGGGCTCGAACTCATGAACCATGAGATTATGACCTGAGCTGAAATCGAGAGTCAGACGCTTAACCGACCGAGCCACCCAGGCACCCCATGGACTGGACTTTTTAATGTATCAAAGTGGGGATGTTTGTTCCTATCTGAGAGTGACTTGAACATTGTCATCTGACTGAAAATTGTCTAGGACTGTGATGGGATAGCATAACTGAGAGTCATGGGTGGGAGCAAAGCAAAGTAGTTTTGCCTGCTTACACTCTTCTAAATGCAGCTTGTTCTTAGTAAAAAACCAAAAAATCAAAACAAAACAAAAACTTGGCTGGCTCAGTCAGTAGACATGCAACTCTTGATCCAGGGGTCATGAGATCGAGCCCCACATTGGGTGTTGAGATTACTTAAAAAAAATGGAAAAACAAATAGAGGAGTATCTGGTGACTAAGTGTAAGTGCTCAGTAAATGTTGCATGTTATCCTTGTCATCCTCAGTGTTGTTGTTATCACACTTAATTCTTTCATCTCAGATCCTGTGGTGAAGAATCAGTCATGGAAAAGGCTGGATTGGGAGGGGGCCTGAAGTGCACAGAGGCCGTTTTTACAGTAGTTAGAGTTACTCTATTAAAGTGCAGATAAGTACCTGGTTATTCCCACTTTCTGTTTAATAAAAGATACCCAATTAATAATGAATGTGGGTTCAGTACTAATTTCCTCTTGGTTACACTGAAGTAATGAGGTGGTTCAGGTTTATTACTAAATCAAACTCTGGAGGTTTGGGGGGAGTGGAGCAGCGAAGTGGCCGGTTGAAGTGTCTCTTCTATTTTCGTGCTGTGATATGATTGTAATGTAGATTGTAATAATAAAGAAGAGCGAGGGTCAGAATGAACTCTCTGAGCGCACAGGAATGCTATTGAAGCTGTGACATTCAGAGCAGATAGATTTATTGCTGCCTTTATGAAGCACACCTGTTCCGATCTGAATAGGACTCCTGTGAAGAATTTCAACCAAATGTGAACCTGGAGAGCAGATTAAATGGCCATTAACCCTCCTTCCTGGACATTACTTAGCACTCATAATTAGCTTTTGTTGTTGTTGTTGTTGTTGTTACTGAGCTTTTTAGATTTGCAGAATTTAAAGACCCAGTTTAGATTTACAGAATTACTGGATACATAGTGTAGAGAGTTCCCATAGTACCCAGCGGCCACTTTCCTCCGTTATTAACATCTTCCACTAGTATGTACATTTGTTACAAATGAGCCGGTATTGATTGATACATTATTAACTAAAACCCACAGTTTATTCCTATTTCCTGGATTATACTCTAATGACCTTTTACTGACCCAGGAGCACATCTAGGACACCACATCACACTTAGTAGTCATGTTGCCTTAGGCTGCTATTGGTTTTGACAGTTTCTCAGACTGTCATCTTCAATGTTGTTTGTTGTACAATGTTGTGCAATGTTTCCTTGTATTTGACCACACTGACAGCTTTGAGGAACAAAATTACTTGTCAAATATATTGTAATATGCTCCTCGACTGGGGATTCGTCTCATGTTTTTCTCATGTTTTGACTGGTTCTGGGTTCCGGAGAGGAAAAGCACAGACATGAGGTGTCCTTAGGATACATATTATCAACAGCGTGGGCCTTCGTCACCCACTGAAGTTGGTAGGGTTTAGCAGGTTTCTCTACTGTGAAGTTACTTCTTTTTTCTCCTCTGTTGTGAACTGTACCCTCTGGGAAGAAGTCAGTTTGTGTAACCCACATTTTCCAAATGCTTATTTATTTATTTTGAGAGAGAGAACATGAGCAGGGGAGGGCGAGAGAGAGAGGAGAGAGAGAGGTGAGAGAGAAAATCCCAAGCAGGGCCCACGCTCAGTGCGGAGCCTGAGGCAGGGCTTGTACCCATGAACCATGGGATCACGACGTGAGCCAAAAGCAAGAGTCAGACACTTACCCGACTGAGCCACTCAGGCGCCCCTGTGTAACCCACTGTAACGAGTGGGAGTTATGTCTTCGAGAGCTACATATCTACATAAATTACTTGGAATACTTCTGCATGGGAGATTTGTCTCTTCTCCCATATTTGTTTATTCAGTCACTTATTTATATCAGTATGGATTCAATATTTATTAGTTGACATTATAAAACCGATAATATTATATCAATATTATATGCTGGTTCATAATCCAATCTATATGATTTATATTGCTGCCCTAATCGGGCCAGCTTCGAGCACCGAGAGCTCTTTTAATTGGCTCCTGGGTCCCATTGACATTCCCCCATCATTGTGCACGCTGTTGTTTACTTGTGTTAGCCCTGTCTTACTTTCTGGAATGACAAGATGCTCCAGGCTCTTCCTCTATGTTTCCCACCCCCGTTCTAGCATCAGCCGTTTCTCCGATGAGCCCTGATTGCTGTTACTGGAAATGGTACCAGAAACAGTGAACTGGACGTTAGGTGTGCTTGTTGCTCCTGGCGTGTCTTAGCCTCTAGATCACCTCTCTTCGCGAACAGATAAATATTTCCGTATGTAACCATCTGCATCTGAGGGAAGCTAGACAGGAGTGGATGCTCATGTCTCCAACTCAGTTCATCGCCACATGGATCAATCTAGACTTTTCCCTTTGCCTGTTTGTAATATCTCACTCCAGTAATGAGAAACTTCACCCCCACTCTATCATCTGCACTTTACTTAATTATTAAATTACTGGGCACACATGTAGTGGTTTCAGTATTGTTAATCCATAATTATTAAATTACTGGGCACACATGTAGTGGTTTCAGTATTGTTAATCCATACTCTTCTGGGAAAGACCTTTATCAACTAGATCACAGTGTTTAGGTACAGTTTCCTTTGCCTTCTGTGTTCTGGGCTCTTCATTTCCAGTGTTATTTAGGCCAGCACCTCATTCCCAGACTCCTTTCGATGAAGTTGTTCTGTATGTTTATAATACAGCTGGGTTCTGTTGTCACATTATCCGTACCAACTTACCACAGAGGAAGGCACAGTGAAAGGTGGTTATTGGGTTTTTTTAAATGTTTTATTTATTTTTGAGAGAGAGAGTGTGAGCATGGGAGGGGCAAAGAGAGGGAGGACAGAGGATCCATGGTGGGCTCCGCGCTGACAGCAGTGAGCCCGATGTGGGACTTGAACTCAGAAACCATGAGATCATGGTTCCGATCATGGACCCGAGCAGAAGTTGGACGTTTAACTGACCGAGCCACCCAGGTGCCCCAATGTAGTTAGTTACTGTTAACATATTTTTAATGGCTGCTTCCTCAGACATCTGAATATTGCTGAACGTTTAGCCAATGACTTTTATTAGACAACTGTCTATTATTGGACTGTTACAAATACATCAATAATGTGCTTATATGTTAATCTTTGTGTACACTCACTATTTCATTAAGGGGAAATTTCCAGAGATGATTAAGTCGCCAAATTAAGAAACATGAACATGTTTAAGGCCTGTAATATTTCCAGGTACTCTCTGAAAAATGTTAACTACTGGCAGAATGAAATGGGAAGACTGGAGAGACAGAGAATTATAATTTAAAAGTTTTTCAATTTGGACATCAAAAATATATCTCACTATATTATGTAAGGCAGAGAATGTTTGCACCATTTATATTCATTCATTCTTTTACTGTCCGTCCTGTAGATTTTGTTTTTCAGACACTCTCAGTTGTGTGGGTGTTTAGCTTAGCTCGAGACCTTGTGCTTCATGTGTAGGAAATCACTGACCCCCCTCCCTGTCGTTGGTAACACCGAACACTTCTGGTTTATAGGATTTCCTGAGAGATCCTGTGTTCCGGATGCATGCAGTGCAGAGGGGATTTCCTCCCCTACTACTGTGCTGTCAGAGTCCAGCCCAAGACACTCTTTCAGACACAGGACCTCTTGCCTCAAAAGTAACTGTAACTATCAGGGAATTTACAGCAAGTAAATTTCTCTTTGAAGCGCTGTTCACATTTGAAGATGTTTCGCCTGTAATCATCCTCCTGGGATACAGTGTCATAGGTCTTCCGGAGGAGTGAGGTTTCCTATGACATGTAACCACTAATGTGTCTGTATGCCTGGAGGAAGTTTCTTGTCTGTCAACTTGTGCAAAGAAAGGTGCATCTTGGAAAAGATTGATCACCTTAGAAGGGATTCTTCTAAACCTGAGACTTTATTTTTTTTTTAAATATTTTTTAAATGTTTATTTTTGAGAGAGAAAGAGACAGAGCATGAGAGGGGGAGGGCAGAGAGAGAGGGAGACACAGAATCTGAAGCAGGCTCCAGCTCTGAGCCGTCAGCACAGAGCCCAACACAGGGCTCAAATTCATGAACTGCGAGATCACGACCTGAGCTGAAGTCAGACGCTTAACCAACCGAGCCACCTAAGCGCCGCTAAATTTTTGAATCGATCAAAAATTCTGTCTTGGGATGAGTCAAGAGACTCCTTTTTCTCAGTCAGATCAGAGAGTCTGCAATTCTGAGGGTTCTCAAGGTTTTACCCTAGTGGCTGTGGGTTTTCAGCCTAGAGTAGACAGTATGAGAGAATGGACGGACCACCAGGGCCGGGCGAGTGGTGGTAGTCAGTCTGTTGCTGCCCAGCAGGACAAGTTACCTAACCTTTCTGAGCTTCAGTAAAGATGGTTGGAGGGATGGATGAGGGAATTGGGCAAGGGGGTTTCTTAAGCTCCAAAAACTCTTGGTCCACATCCAATCTGAATTGGTTTTATGGCCACATATCACAGAGTTGGAAGGTACCAGACAGGCCCAGTGTGAAGGCTACAGCTAATTGCTAACTGTCTTCAACTCTGAAGAAAGGTCAAACCCATACTTCAGATTCCTGCCTGTTCATAAACGGAGTCAGAGGCAAGGTACCAGTGGCTATTTAGCTGCAGTAGACTTTCCTCCTCAATTCCTCACGTCCTTTCTTGTTAAATTTAGCAGTCCTTTCTTCTTTCCTTCAAAGAAGCTCTGAAAATCACTCTTATCCTCAAACTCAAATTATTCTTTGAACTAGAAAGTCGTTCAGAATTTGGAATCGCAATGTTTTACCAGGATTTAAATGCAAAGCCGAGTCACCCAAAGGCTACTTCATCATATTTTAATTCTGTTTCATTTAGTGCTAATTTAAAATGGAAACCTGTGGAGCAGAACAGAGGGGGTGGCTCTAAAGCCAGGAGGTAAAAGCCTGGGAAAGCAGATAACGTCCCTCTCTTCCTTGTCTTGCTGACTCGCCCCCTTCCCTCCCGCCCGGTCCAGCATCCCCTTCGCAGTGGAGCTGTGCCGTCTGTCTGCTCCACAAATTCAATCAAATGCCCCAGCAGGATGCGGCATCTGCAGGTGTAGAGGAGGGTGATAGCCTAGGGTGTCAGAGAGATTTCTCAGGGTCCTCAACCGCATGCTTTTCAACTTGGCTTACTGGTCGCCAGTGTCTTTTATTTTCTGTTTGCTCCCTCCTCTTTAGATGCTCCAAGAACCCTGAAACTTCTTGGGCATCGCAGGCAGAGCTGAGAATTTCTTGGCATGAATAGGAGAGCTGGTGAGACAGATGTATGCTTGGCGCTGCGTGGCTGCACTGGCTGGCACTCCAGGGCTGATGCTGTAAGAGTTGATGCAGACAGTGAGTTCTCACAAGAAGCCAGAGCGGAGGGGATCAAACCAGGCAGAGCTCACGGTCCAGCCATCCAAGGCTGATGGTCCGGGGGTGCTTCCGGGCAGCTTGAAGTACCAAGCAGAGCACGAGGCTGCTGGTGCCTTTAATGTAATCCCGTAGGATGTTTTCAAGATGAGAACTGGAAAGGCAAGAGGGGCCCAAACCTCCCTGGCCAATGGTGAGTGAGAAAATACCCTCAGCTTGAGACAGACAGATTAATGCTCCACGCTTTGCTTTTCTAGCATTGTCGCTGCTTGGACGATCTGATTAGCTAGGAGAGATTTTAAGCTGTTGACTCTGTGTAATTTTCAAATATTTAATACACAGGAATGATTGAAAATGTCAGGGCAACAGGATTTTGAGAAGCTCCTTTTTGTCCCCTGAGGACCACCTGTAATCCTTGGAGAGGGGGTTGGAGGCAGGGAAATGGAATGGAAAGCTCCATTCACCTAGCATTATAGGATCGATCACCAAAGACCTGGGTCCACCAGGCACAAGTGGACCATGTTTCCCAGGTTAAGACCAAGTAAGATCTTTGGGGTAACAGAGCATGGTGTGCTGGGAATTCAGAACATCTGGGTTCTCACCAACCTCTGCTACAAACAAACCTTTGATCCCGGAAAAGCCACATCCCCTCCCTCCCTGGCCATCTGATTCTTCATATGTAAAATACGAACTCTGAAATCCCAATTTTGGAGGGGGCATTATTTTAGGGGGTATGAGAAGGTTGCTTTAAACTTGTGTGAGCTATCAGGGGAAGACAAGGAGAAACAAACTGGTTTTGTGTTCATTTTGAAGTCGAGCCTGCAAAGAGACACATTTTATATTTGGCTTCTTGGCCCCAGAACCTTCACCTGCAGATAAAAACGATAAATATCTTTGAGGATCGTAGTAAATACTGCAACGTGGAAACCACAAATCTGTGTTCAAGGACGTAGGGGAGGTAAAGCCCAGAAGGAGCAGTGTTGTCATCCTAGTGAATAAAGCACCTCAGGGCCATCACGAGCTGGCCGACACAGAGATGCAGGAGGTCCATCCAGGCATCACCCTGTGAATCTACTGCCCCCAGCAGTTTCCGGGGCGAGAAGCTCAGGAGCTAGGCAGTCAGATGAGAGGTTTTAAGTACTAGCTACCAGGGAGGAGACTTACTTACAACTAGTGACAAAGAGTGAACAGCTTGAAAGACAAAAGTTCATGCCGCCTAGCCTCAAGTATGGTCGCACTCCATTGCACAGAGCAGAGAATTGCAGGACTTCTGGTCAATCTCAGGGTAAGTTATGTTCTTTAAACATAAACATGTAGTAAAAGCCTGTTACAGTGGGGGAACCCACAAAGGGAAAGATAGTTCTGTTTCCCTACATGAACAGGACCAATAGGGTCCACTACACAGTCATTGTTTACATTGTATGCATTATGTATACTCTGCTAGGCACGAAGAAAAATCAAAGAAAAGTAGTAAATAAAAGAAGTCCCTCTTCTGCCATTCACTTGTTGTAGGACCTTCCTTGGGCAACATATTTGACCTCTTTTTCAGTTTTCTCATCTGAAAATGAAGATAATGATGTCACCAACCTTATAGGGTTATCATGTAAAGTATTTGTAAGAGTATCTGCCATCAAACATAAAATACTAATTATTACTGTTACTATTATATGGATAGAGTAGTGGTAAGCTTCTTGGGATTTATAAAACACTTCTCATTTATCAAGTCTTTGGATTCCCATAATAACCTGGCGAAGAAGAATTTCTACTTTACAGATAGAAGTAGAGGCTCACCAAAGTTACACACCAAATGGCAGGGGGCAACTCTAAATCAATTCATTGTTTTTTGCCCTTCGTCAAGTTGGCTTCCATAAAGATGTGGGAAGACAGAGCTCTCACCCTCAAGAAACTTGCTGTTTATTGGGATAGCCAAAAACTAAACAAGAGAAAGTGACATGAAGTAAGTAAGTGTCTGCTGGTCAAGTGTGGAACATTTGTGACTAACTTTAGTTGTTGTGGAAGAGCAAGGGGGCTGATGGGAGAGATGGGACATTACCTCATGAACACCTGGTCCTGATGTGGGTGCACTGAGTGCTTCATTACTCGTCTGTCCTGGCGCATATCCAGCACTGGACAGAATTGAGGCTCTCTTTAGTCCTAGCCTCTCTACTCTGTGGCCTCTCCCCTCTGTCCACCAGCCTCCAGCATCCCAGTGTCCTTGGGGTCTCTCAATCCAGATGCCTCCTCATCAGAATCTGATCACAACAAAGAAGGCACTGTTATGTTCTTACAGATGAAGGTGAACATGATTGGGGTTCAGATGCTCCTCCTTCCCTAATAACCTCCACCCTGGTATGTGGATGCTTGTACAGGGGACAAAGCCTGAGGACTGAGGGGTGGTGGGTAATAGGCATGAGGAAGTTGAGATGGTGAGAAATTTTGAGGAAAGGGGGATGGGGTTAATAGGAGCCATTTAAAAGACATCATAGACTTCACCCATCTGGTGTGCTTTTTAAAGATGTAGTAAATCTGTGAAGGTCAGAAATCAATAGGATCTTAAGTAAATAAGCACCAAAAGGTCAGGGACTATGTCTTTCTTATTCACTGTTGTAGCCACAGCCCTGGCATAATGCCTAGTATATAGCAGCTGCTCAATAAACATTTTTCAAGTGAATTAATTATTTGTGGAATGAATCAATGCACAGTGAATCAAATTAAGAGTGTGGCTCTTAAATTTATCCAGCCTAGATGGGTCTCTTGATTGGTCGGCCGTGGAGGAATCATGGAATATTTGACTTGTTATAGTCTCAGAATTAAAAAAAACACACACACAACAAATGTTTGTTCTGATCTTTACCAAAAATATGTCCAAACAAAGACTAGGATGATAAATTGCAAGAAACCTATTACTCATCTGCTGTAGGAAAAAACGTGCCCTTCAGTGGGCGCTGCCATACATGCCCTGTAGCATGTATGTTTCCTTTTTCCCTCATGCATTGGAATGGGTCAGCAATAAACTTGACTTTGAATGGTACTGGTGCACTCGTATCTGTAGGACCTCCAGCCAATGCCCCTAACACAGACTTTGCAGTTCAAGAGTACCTCTTGGAGACTGGGAACTTTACAGCTTGGTGACATGTCACAGAGCACCATGCGGTTATGATCTCAGTGCTCCTCATTCCTTTGCGTAGATCTGTATTTCTGTCCGCTACCATCTCCCATCTGCCTGAAGGACTCTCTTTAGCATTTCACATTGTGTGGGTCTGCTTGACAAATTCATTCAGACTGTATGTCTGAAAAGAGTCTCTGTTTAAACCTGAATGCTTGAAAGACGTTTTCCTAGGGTATAGAATTCTGCGTTGATAGGATCTGGGGGAGGGTAGAGTACATTAATGATGTCGCTCCAGTGTTGTTTTGCTTGCATTGGTTTTGATGAGAAACTTTTTTGCCATCAGTATCTTTGTTCATCTATCCGTAATGTGGCTTTTTTCCTCTGACTGCTTTTAAGCTGTTCTTGCTTGTTTTAAGCAATTTGATTAGGATGCATGTTGGTGTCTTTTTTTTTTCTTGTTTATTAAGCTTGGGGTTCATTGAACTTGGACATGTAGGTTTATAGCATTCATTAATTTTGGAAAATTTTTGGCCGTTGTTTCTTCTAATTTTTTTCCTGTTTTTCCCCCACTTTGGAGACTTCAGTTAAGCCCATAATAGGCTACTTAAAATTGGTCCACAGCTTACTAATACTGAACTCATTTTTATAGTTTTTATTGCTACTTTTTCAAGTTTACTAGTCTTTAGTTTGCAAAGTCTTGCTGTTAATCCCTTCTGGTGCGTTTTTCATCTCAGAAATTGCATTTTTCATCTCCAGCCATTCAGTTGGAGTCTTTTTTGGTCTCTACTTAACTTTTGAATGTATGGAGTACAGTTGAAATGCCGGTTCAAGTGATCTTGTCTGCTGAATTATATCTATGTTAGTTCTGGGTCTGTTGTGAGAGACTAATTGTTCTCCTCCTTGTTGATTATATTTTTCTACTTCTTTTCATGCCTGGTAAATTTTTACTGGATGCCAGATGTTGTGAGTTTGACCTTTTTGACTCCTATCAATATTTGTGAGCTTTATTCTGGGACATAGTTACTTGGAAGTAGTCTGAAACTTTCAGTCTTGCTTTTAGGTGGAGCCTAAATGGCATTTCGACTAGGATATTTCTGATTCTTAGCATTATTGCTATTCTGGACTGAAGAATCTTTTGTTTTTTTGTTTTGTTTTGTTTTGTTTTAGGATATTTAATGCCATTCCTGACTTCAACCCACCAGATACTAGCACCCATTAAGTTGTGAAAATAAAAAATGTCTTCTGGGGGGGGGCGGAATTACCCATGATTGAGAACCACTGGTGTAGGGTTAACTTTGCCCCTTAACTGAGAGCAAGATGCTCCTGAATATTCTATCTCAGTGCCCTGTGATGCTTTCCGATCTGCTGGTGGAAACACATTTTTGCCACCCCTATGTGAGTGTTGAGTACTTGTTCCCTCTAAGTCTTTCCCCAGCCTCAGCTCGTTTCCTTACACCTGTGTGCCAAATATATCAGGAGACCCTCTGCCGATTTCCAGGGTTCTCTCTGTGTGTGGCTCCCTCTTCTCTGCTGTTTCCGTTCTGCAAATTCTAGCTGCTTGGTCTCCTTAGATGCCTAACTCAGTCTTCTCAATTTAGGGAGACTGCTGGATTCTCCTTGTGACCCCTCCCCCTGGAAACTCTCCCAAGGCAGGAACGTGGGAAACTATGAGGTTTATCTTGCTTCTGTCCCATCTCTCAGAGATCACTGGTATCCCTTGTCGTCTGATACTCAGTGGTTTGGGTTAAACTATTAATTTTATATAATTTGTTCAGTTTTTTGGTTGCTTAACACAAGAGAATAAATCTAGTCACTACATTGAAGGTATGACCTCATTGCCTATCACATTTGCCATCAGCTTTCCCCCCAGTTTAACACACCTTGTGGTTCTGATTTCTTGACAAACAAGTTACAGTCTTATGTAGTCAAATCTATTGATCTTTTCTTTTGCAAATATATTCCTACAGCTTTTATGCTTAAAAAAGTCCTTCCCACCCAGGGGAGCCTGGATGGTTCAGTCGGTTGGGCTTCTGAGTGCAGCTCAGGTCATGATCTCGCAGTTCGTGAGTTCAAGCCCCACAGGGCTCTGTGCTGACAGCTCAGAGCCTGGAGCCTGCTTCAGATTCTATCTCCCTCTCCTTGCCCCTCCCCCGTTTTCTCTCTCTCTCTCAAAAATAAATAAAGATTAAACAAGAGTAAAAAAAAAGTCCTTTACATCCAAACACTACATAAATATTTGGCTACATTTTTTTCTAAGTTTTTCTTCTAGCGATTTAATTGAAATTCTTGTCTCCCCAGTGCAGCTAGAATTATATTAGTGAATGAGGTACTGAAGCAAGTACCTAAATGAATTTTTATTCCCCCCAAACTTCTTGATCTCAGCACTTTTTATGGAATATCTCATCCTTTACCGCTGGATTTTTCAAAAATGTATTTAATGTATCTTAGGTTCTCATTCAGTAGGAGACTCTGTCTGGGGCGTCCACTTCTTTCCCAAATCTGAGCACCATTCGCAGGTCTGAGATAGTTTCTGGCTCACACGTTTCAGTGTACTGAACATATTCTGCAGCATCTCCAACATTTCCTACTTCCTTTGGCCAGCGGGCTCCTGGTGCAACAGGGTGGGGACGCTTGATATCGCCAGAATAGGGCTGTTTGCTGCTGCCAATGATTCTCAGACACCTCTCACCTGGTCATTTTCTTGTACGATTAATAAAGCCACCTGCCTCATATGACAGCTTTTTATACCAGCAAACACATTCGTGCACACAGGCAAACACATTTGTGCACACAGGCAAACACACACACACACACACACACACACACACACACACACACACGGTTCTATCTTGTCAGCTTATCACCCCCTCTGCCTGTCACTCTCTATCAGTTGAAGAGCCAAAGCAAGGAGAAGGTGAGAAGAGAAATTGCTGGTGCATATGCAACTGTCAGAAATCTAAATATAGGTCATATGAGTGACTAAAAATCATCCCCACAAATTCCTTCTTTTCTCAGCACATTTTCTCGTATCTGCACATCTAATCTGCTCTTTGTTTTACTTACTTAAAAAAAATGTTTATTTATTTTTGAGAGAGAGGCAGGGGAGGGGCAGAGAGAGAGAGGGAGAGAGAATTCCCAAGCAGGTTCTGCACTGTCAGTGCTGAGCCGGATACGGGCTCGATCCCATGAGCCGTGAGATCATGACCTCAGCCAAAATCAACAGTCGGACACTTACCTGATTGAGCCACCCAGGTGCCCCTGTTTTATTTACTTCTTTACTTCTGTTTCCTTTCATGTCTCTACCTTTCTGACTGCCTCCCCCACCACTCCCAAGCAGGCATATATAGAACTTTCCAAAGGGTCATAGGACTGAGTGTTCACACAGATTCTGATTCTTATTCTTTCATGCACCATAGTAGGATTGAACCCAGTCATGTTCCAGTGACACATTTTGGCAAATGAAATATGAGCAGAAGCTTCAAGAATCAGTGTGTTATTTGGCACAGGGACAGGCAGCATTCCCAAGGGTTGATTGTTCCATCAGCTTCGGTCACAGTGTGGAGATGACTGAGGATAGAATCCTTAGACAATAATGAAGAACATGTCGTGCAAGTGAGAGATAAGTGTTGGAAGCCACTGAGATTTGGAGGATGTTCCCCCAGCATAACCTTGCCTAATCTGGACTGATACATGATACAAAGATCATTTTCAAAACAAAAGAGTGAGACATAGGGTTTGTGAATCATGTCAGTGTGTGTACACCTGCTGCACGATACCGTCATCTCCCAAGAACCTGGATGGGTGCAGTGATCATGGATGACTCCGTCAAGGACAATGGAGGATGGCATCCTTCTTTCTCCCCCAGTTGGTAGCGCTGCAGGGAGCTCACAGCCCAACAACGATAGGATAACAGGAACAAATATAGTAAACCAGAACCGTTCTTGTACCTTGGATGCACATAGTACAGGTGCTTTTCTTAGCATAGCTGGCTAGGAAGAACATAGCCCTGTTTCCTGTGGCTCAACTGTCAGTTCAGCGTTTATGATGGACGCTTGGGGTTAGTATACTAGGATGTAAAGATTAGTTCACGTCCTAGTTTCCAGTGATCTCGCAATTTTGTGCACTTCCCCAGCAGGTGTTCTGTGAAAGCAGAAAAAGAAATAGAGAAATTCCAGGCAGATGCTTAATCAATAGTAAGCGCCAGCATTTCTACATCTTCTCTCAGGTCAAAAGCAAGGATCAGCATATTTAATTTTGGCTTCAATTGGGCCTTTGTGATTCCAGGGTCTTTTCCATCCTGCTTCCCAGCCTGCAGTGTTATAGCCCATGACCTTATTAGGTAAATTCTTCAACTCTGCTGGTTGAATGGGTGGACATTTCTTATTTTAATGAGTTATTTCAAGGGTTTTTCATAATCTGGATTTGAAAAGATTTTCACTGTGCCTCATTGATCCTAGAGATTATATTCTAATGCTTTTGGCCGTTTTTTTTGCCAGCACCCCTGTCATCGCTGTGGTTAAGCTTGATGGGCACTAATTGGGTGGAAGGTCAATGTAAATTAGTTACCACAGCGTATCTGAATCAGTTTTTAAAGAAATGTATTTTAAATGCAAACAGCAGCTCACACAGTTCCCACAAAGTTCTGACTGAGGACTTCCACTTGGAAGTCCCGCTGAGCTGCTGTATTGAGTAGATAAAACTCATTTATAATTAGCATCCCTATTTGCATACAAACAGTTGATGGGCTAAAGTCCTTAAAAAGTATTTGCTCTCTTACCGAGATTAAATGTGCCCCTGCAGCCTAATCTGCTACTTGCCAGAACTTCTTTTCATAGGCCACTCTGAACTCCAGTCTAACCTACACTGAAATATAACAAAGACCGAACTCGTGTACTGCAAAGAAAAACAATGATACTGAATGTAGCTGGGTGTTTTTCAAATATTAACTGAAAAATTCCATCCCATCCTAGGAAACAGGAGAGCAGAAGTCTCAGATGGATGAAGAAATTTCTGTCAACCTACCAAATGGGTTGTTTGAAATAGAAATAGAAGTTGGATTGTTGGAAATTTAGAAAATAAGATTTCATATGCACCTGTGGGTGTGGACCAAAATTGAGCCCTACAGTTATGACCCCACAGAAGAAGTCTAGAGGCCATCTACAGAGAATACGATGTGAACGGCACCCCACAGAACTGAGCAACTATAGTTATAAAGCTATTGGAGTAAGATCTTTCACTTGCTCGTGGCTATTGGTGCGAGGACATGTGTTGCTCTTCCTTTTCTATTTGACAAGATTACACTCATCCTTCCAGACTCAGATCAAATAGCACTGCTTTTGAGCCTTCCAGATTCTGTTGGTATTAGTCATGGTTTCAGCAGGAAACAGGTGCATAATCAAATTGGATAATTTAAGAAGAGTTTATAAAGGGACTATTTACAAAGGCATGGGCAGGGTATGGGGGAACTATAGGAAAGAGGTTGTGGGATGGGGGGAGCTTGTAACATCAGGGCCTGAAAGGGCAAGGAAAGGGTGTGGTCACTAGGACCTGGCAACGGTAGCTGAATGGGGGTAAACACAAAATAGGACCTGAGACTTTCATAGCCAACACTCAGTGACCTCACTAGGGAGGAAGCCTGGGAGGCAAATTCTCTACCTCACTTAGCTTTCTCCCTTAACTCTCCCTCTATAGCCCCCACTAGCTGAACCCAACCAGAAGTCAGAGGACAAGGGAGCCTGTCGTTGCCATCCACATAGGCTGATGCATTAGTTATACCTTGCTGTGTGACAAATTACTCCAGAATTTAGTAGCTTAAAATACCATACATTGTCTTAGAGCCTCTGTGGAACAGGAATCCTGGAGAGGCTTAGCTGGATTCTGGCTCAAAGGTCTCTCATGAAGTTGCATTTCAGAAGTCAGCTGAGACTGTGGTTTTCTGAAGACTGGAGAACTTGTTTCCAAGATCATGTACTCACACAGCTGTTGGCTGGAGGCCCTAGTTCTTCCCCATATGAGCCGCTCCATAAAGTTACCTGAGTGCCCTCATGACTTGGCTGCCTGCTTTCTCCAGCACAGATGATCCAAGACAGGGAGAAAGCTGTGGAGAAGCTGCAATTTTTTTTTTTTTATGACATAACCTTGAAGGTCACCGTACCATCACTTCTGATGACATCCATCCATCCCAATATAATGTGGCAGAGGGTTAGGCAGGCATAGAAAACCCAGGGTATGGACATCATTGGGCGCCATCTTGGAGGAGGGCTACCACAGCCAGCCCCCCTTGCGGGGAACAGAAGTGCTGAAAGCAGATACAGAAAGGCAAATGGAAGACGTCCAGCTTGCCCCCAGGTAGCACTGTTTTCACTCTCCAGTGATCATGTAACAAGTCATCCACGCCTTAACCATAGCACTTGTCAGGTTATTTTTACATTTTGTTTATGGTATGTTGTTTTTACATTGTTTGTTTATGTCTGTCTGTCTACTGGAATGTAAACTTCTTGAAGGACTATGTCTTATTCTTCTTATGTTTTTGGGGGTCTAACATGGTGCCAGGCTCATGGTGGGTGCCTCCAAATATTTGAAGTTTTTAGTAGATGAAATCTCTGAGCAGTCTCTTGATTGTCTCCAGCCAATGATGTATGCTTTGACACCCTTCCTCTCATCTGCCTTTCCTTTGTCCCCCACTTCCCCAATGTTGCCCAGGACTGTCAAATGCCCTTATGTCAGTTAGGAAATGGATGTAATATACTAATGCATACATGTTAGTGACTGTTAAATCTTGGAGTATTTGCATGTAAACTGTTTTTTTTTAATCAAAAAAAAAAAAAAAAGAAAGGGAAAGATGGGTTGGAATGGTAGTAGTCCATTACCTGTTAGCCCCCCGGGGCACTCCTATGAGCTCTCTTAGGCTCAAGTTCTATCTCTGATGTATACCTTTGGTGTCACTTGAGTACTACACACTTGGACCCCAAGGACTTCTGTATATAAAACTCTCAAGGAACGGAGGGCTACAGCCATCCATGGGGTAGAAAGAAGTTCCTTGGGCACATAGTCCATCCTTTTAACGCCTTGGACAATAAACATGCTACAAAAGCAAGCCAAGACTATCTAATGCCCCCAAGAAGAGATTTCTGATAGCGGGCTTTGAGGCTGTGTCTTGGTAAGACCATAGGGGTAGATCCCTGGCACGTGACCTGGTGCCTGAGTACTTGCCGTTATGGCCAGAACCACCAGAGGTGTGTTTATCGCAAGTCTGTGCTGACTGGGCATGCTGACCTGTCTCTTTGGCACTGCTACCACCGCTGGGTAAGATGTTCTGTGCAGAGGAGAAGCAGGGAATCATGGTCTTAGAATCTCCTTCCCCTGAATGGTCCTGGGATAGAATTTACCAAAGAGAGGCAAGCACGTGGGACTTGGAAAGCTGTTGTAGGCAGAGGTGAGAGCCAAGCAACTTCCCAGCAAGCTTGAGGGCAGCAGTTCTCAAACTTGCACTGCACCAGAAGCATCTGGAGCACTTGTTAGAGCACAGGTTGCTGGGCTCTGCTCCCAGAGTAACTGATTCAGTAGGTCTGGGGTATGGCCTCCAAATTTGAATTTCTAATAACTCTCCAGATGATGAGGATGCTGGTAGTCTCCACACCAAACTTAGAGAACCACAGCTTTAGACCAACAATTCCATCAATATGTCCCTTCCCTTGGTTTTTATTATGTATGGAATACATAGATAGCGTGGCATCTGTTTTCCTGAGTAAACTCAACCAGTTGCACTGGTGTGAGCAGAAGGGAGAGCTTTCCAGGGTGCTACTGTTTAGAGCAGAAAATCAAGAAATCCCAAGCATGCTTCTAGGACTCATGTGTCTTCAAGGCCAAAGGCAATGCCCATGCCACCATGCTGGTCTTTAGCTTTCAATGGGGAAAGAATACCCAAACTTCTTGCACCTGGGCACTTACCCTGTGCTCAATGCTGCTGCCCAGCTCTGCTGGACATGCCAGGGCAAGATGATACCTCCTGCTACCAGCCTTGGAAAGTAGCCTGGGAGTTGCCCTGAGTGGCAGCTGATGACAGGGTCCACTGTGACTTGTGTCAGGCAACACAACAGCCAGGTGGCTCTTTGGAGTGTGAGGAGAGCAACTGCAGGAAGCTGTTTATATTGAAGAGGAACAAAGTTGCTTCTTTGGAGCAAAGGCTGTGGTGAAGCTTGTAGTGAGGGTAAGAAGCCAAGGTGCAGGCCAGGAGCCCGTCGACTGTGTCATACTGAGACTTGAGGCCCATGGAAGGGGCAGCTGGTCTCCCCCACGTTCCTTGGGCCACATCTTTTTATTTATTTTTCTTTTATAGTTTATTGTCCAGTTGGTTTCCATGTAACACCCAGTGCCCATCCCCACAAGACCCCTCCTCCATGCATATCACCCCCCTTCCCCTCTCCCACTCCCCCATTAGCCCTCAGTTTGTTCTCAGTATTCAAGAGTCTCTCATGGTTTGCCTCACCTGTCCCCAACTATTTTCCCCCCTACCCTCCCCCATGGGCCTCTGTTAAGTTTCTCCTGTTCCACTTATGAGTGAAAACATATGGTATCTGTCCTTCTCTGCCTGACTTATTTCACTTAGCATGACACCCTCGAGGTCCGTCCATGTTGCCACAAATGGCCAAATTTCATTCTTTCTCATTGCCATGTAGTATTCCATTGTGTATATAAACCACATCTTCTTGATCTATTCATCAGTTGATGGACATTTAGGCTCTTTCCATGATTTGGCTATTGTTGAAAGTGCTGCTA
>CM053574.1:120226217-120334511 GCA_028646485.1 Cryptoprocta ferox | reverse complement strand
GCGTGAGGTGGTATCTCAGTGTTGTTTTGATTTGTATTTCCCTGACGAGTGATGCTGAGCATCGTTTCATGTGTCTGTTGGCCATCTGGATGTCCTCTTTGGAGAAGTGTCTCTTCATGTCTTCTGCCCATTTCTTCACTGGATTATTTGTTTTTCGGGTGTGGAGTTTGGTGAGTTCCTTATAGATTTTGGATACTAGCCCTTTATCTGATACGTCATTTGCAACTATCTTTTCCCTTGGGCCACATCTGATGGGAATAGTTATCAGGAAAACCAATGTTTGTATGTTACTTTATAGGCTACCCGGGCCTTCACGTCTCAGCAAACTGTCATGCTCTCACTGAATCTGGAGGTGGTGTTTTCTGAAAAAGAGACATATTTTACAGATAAAGAAATAGATACAGACGCCAAGTAGCATGACCAAGATCACAGAGTTGGTTAGTGGGAGAGCTAGGGCCACAACCCAGCCCCTTGACTCTGAATTCCAAATTCTACACCGGGGAGTGGGGAAGGGCTCCAGCCCTCTCTGGGAGCCATGGCTCCAGGATCAGGAAGAAAATGGGAAGGTAGGGGTTTGAGGGGTACCTCTTCTACCTCTGACCTTAGAAAACATGTGTCTCTCCTTTTTTTTTTTTTTGTAATTTTAAACTTTGTAATAATGATAGATTCACAGAAGTTGCAAACATAGTACACAGGGGTCCCATGTACCCTTCACCCAGTCTCCCCCATTTGGTACCACCTTATAATCCTATAGTATGAAACCAAAACCAGGACAGACAATCTTTATATGGAACGGTTTCTTACATAAACATTCTCTAAAACCTTAAAATGCAGGGTTTTCATTATCAAATAATTTTGTGTGTGCCCTTAATGTTCCAGAACACCAGATGGCATGAGATGACCCTGCTTAGGAAGGAACATTCTAGAGTCCCTTTGGCAGATCAGCCCCAAGTCTTGTTTCATGATCTTCCCCACTCAGCATTGTCTTATGTCTCCTCTATGTGAAAGACACTGGGCCTTTTGGAGAGATTTTATTAAAAGACAGGTTATGAGGGGCGCCTGATGGTTCAGTCAGTTAAGTATTTGACTCTTGATTTTGATTGATTTTGGCTCAGGTCATGATCTCAGTGTTCATAGGATTGAGCCTGGAGCCTGCTTGGGATTCTCTCTCCCCCTCTCTCTCTGCCCCTCCCCTGCTCGTTCTCTCTCTCTCTCACTTTCAAAATAAATAAATGAACATTAAAAAAAAAGACAAGTTATGAGACGGTTAGTGGAAAGAGCATACTTGACAGACCTTTCTGGAAATGTCTCTGTAGTAAAGAGGACAGGGTTTGGAGCCAGTCAGATCTGAATTTGAATCCTTATAATCAGCCATGCATTGACTACTGACATTTCTTCGAGCATTGTCTTAAAATGTTAAGTAAAATTAAAAATAATTTTTCTCAATGTAACTTCTTACATACATCAGTTTTATTGGGGTTTATAAACTGCTGAATCACTTTTTTGCATTTGCCACTATAGTTCAATGATTAGATCTGGAAACACTGACAAGGTTGTTAAAACACAGGTAGGCTGGCTTCAAAACACTAAAATTCAAAGACTATGCAAGTCATAATCTGCCAATTTGTAGTTATTAGAGAAATTAACTCCCTGGTAAGCAAAAGCAGCTGTATCATCTTAGTAGTGTAACATGAATGTTAATTTGGAGTTTGGTAATCAGTGTTATATTGTCCACCTTGAAACCATTTACTTATGCTTTAGGTTTGAATATGAGAAGAACCCACAACATGAATATCTTTTAAAATCTCAGATGCTTCACACTTGGTGGGTTTCAGAGCCCTCCAAGAATTATCTTGTATCCCTAAGCTTTCACGCCTATTATCTTGTAGATGAAACAACTATCCCAGCCTGGAAAAAAAATGTTGAGTTTTTTTTTTTTTTTTTTAAGGGAAAGAAACGACCTAGTTCCAGTGTTCCAAATAAAGATAGGGATTATTCAATACAAATGCTCTTGGTAGTTGTTGGGTGGATGTGAGCTGTACAGAGGTGAACCTTGTGTGTATGTGGGTTGCTTTCTTTGTTCACTTAGTGTTATATCATAAGATCGTCTGTGTTGTAATGTATGCAGAAACAATAGTGCCAGGTAGAAGGTCAATGTGCAATGAATAAATAGGTTATAGACAATCTACCGAAGTCAGATTTTCCATCCAAACCAAGCTATTAACGTTTGGATTTTGCAGTGACCTTCCATCCTTCAGACAGGGCTCTGGGGTTCAGGGAGCACACAGAAAACATCTGTGAGTCTGTAGACAGAAATGCAGGCACATATCTTCTATCACAATTAATGTAAGTATCGCATACAGTTTCTTGACAGCATTTATTATAACCAGCTTCTGTGGATACGGCTGCCACCCCTGCCTTTCCCCCCTGCTCAAAAGGAGTCTTCTCAATAAGTGTTAGCATGAGTACGGCCATGTGTCAGCAGCCTGGGGTGCCATGCTACGGTATTCTTGCCGGCTTCCTTCGCGCTGTTGGTAATTACTTGATTGTCTCAACCGCAATGTGATTTCCAACATAAAAAAATGTATATATTATGTGTGGGAAAAAGGAATCATAATATTGAGGTCTCAGATTTATATCCTTTCAATGTTAATGATCCCGAAGCAATTTCAGGAAGGATCACTTTGCTGGTTATAAAAATAATGGTGCTGAAAATGGACTACGCCCCCATGCATGGCTCAGAAGCCCTCCAGACACATAAGTGCAACGATCCCTGTAACATCTTTATGAAACGGGTTTACTGCCCAGAATAATTCAGTGTTTTCCAAGTGGCTTTTAGGACCACCTGAGTGAGCTGGGATTTTATTTGTTCACTTGCTTGTTTGAGGGTAGAGGAGCTTTCGTGGCCCGGGTGGTTCTTGACAGACCGAGATCCTGACAAGCAAGGATTTTGTTCTCTCTGTTTGGTGGCATTATTGTGACTTCCAAGAACAGAAATACCTTGACCTCATTTTTTTAAAGTTTTTTTTTTTTTATGTTTATTTTTTGACAGAGAGGGAGAAAGAGCAAGCTGGGAAGGGGCAGCGAGAGAGAAAGAGAGAGAGAGAGAGAGAAATCCCAAGCAGGTTCCACACTGTCCACTTAGAGCCCAATGCGGGGCTCGAACTCATGAACCGCCAGATCATGACCTGAGCCGAAACGAAGAGTTGGACACTTAACCCACTGAGCCACCCAGGTGCCCCTTGACCTCAGTCTTTTATGTGGGCATAGGCCTGCTGCCACTTTTGGCCAAGTGGTGGCTATTGCTCTTGGATGTACCCTGAAGACACCATCACAGTCAGTCAGTCTATGAGCAGCCTGGCCTCTCAGGACTAGTCGTAGGGTGGTGGTGGGGCTGGGAAGACATTCGCCCCATCACGCTCACCACTGCTGAGCTGTACTGCAAAGAAGCAAAGCTTGGTTTCCTTTTCCTGCCCCTCTGCAACGTACCGTTCTATCTACTTGCATTAGGCACCCAGAGAATAATATAAAATGGACTCTGAATTTCTTTGGACTTCGATCACTTCTCTTCTGTACAGATCTTGAATTCTTGGAACAGGAACATGAAAGACTTGTTATTCTTTTAATGTGGTCTGACCATGTGGTACCCCAGAAATTATCTCCAAATATTTTTCAGAATGTCAAGCAGCGATGTCTAGAGTTCCTATTTGCCTTGTATTTGTGAAGGTGGCCATCCATTGGATCTTGCTGATGACCTTGGATATTCTTTTATACAATGATCAGAAAAGACAAAGGCAAAATATACTGGCATATATATTTAACATCTTTGGGGCATCTTCCTTCTTTTTAATGGATCATCAGTAGAGACTTCAGTGAACTAAGACTACCTTTTACTGTTTGTTTGTTACATACTCGTTTGCCACAACATCTAGCGAAACTATATTAACACCTCCCTTGTTGTAATCCGCAGGACCCCAGAACAAAGTCCCACCTTTACATTCTGGCACTGTGTCCTCAGTTCCCACCTGGGCATCAATAAGAACTCACCAGTAAAGATCATATGTCGTTTAAGTTCTGTAGCTCAGTGGGCTTCATGGCATCGAGGGGAACTTAGGATTTTGTTTTGTTTGACTATCTTTTGTTTTTTAGCTTGGGTATTCATTGGAAATTCAATGATAACCCAATTTGCAAGAATAGGGACCTAGAACATTCATTTCCAGATCTCCCATCTATTTTTGGGACTGCTGGGCTCCAGGTGGCCAGATTCCTTCTCTCTGGCTTTTCTTCAGTACAACATGTAGAGCCTCAGTTGATGTGGAACATGGCAGGTCACCTGTTCTGAAGGAGGGTTCCTGCTAGGACTTTACCTGCTCTGCCAAGTGAGTCCCATCTGGATTGATGTGAATTCTACAATGTCACCCAGTTGGGGCTGTGATGTAGGCTTTATTGGGAAAGTGAAAAACTAACATAGGCCACAGGTCATCAAGGGAAGAGAAGGTACTGGTCTACTGATTCTCTCATCCTCCCAGAGAGGTGTGCTGGGCTGGGGCACTGGTGGACCCTTAGTGTAGTTCTTTCTTCCAGTGGTTGAACCCCACCACTCATGGGAGTCCGCTTTTTTTTTTTTGTCATGGCAATTAAAAAAGAGAAAGTTCCCATGCTAGTGGGGGATACACAGATTCCTTGGCAGTAGGTAGTGTAGATTTGGGCTGCCAATTACAGGTAGGAGTTGTCTGGGTACATTAGCTGCCCAGCATCTACAGACCTTGGGGCCTCCTTCTAGAGGGAAGAAGTTACTTGTCCCCTGAAAAGCTAAGCTTGGATGCAACCCCTGCTGCTGATTCCAGCTATCTTGTTGTCCAGGCTGTCCAGAGAGAGCTCTTCAGGTTACATTCAGACAGGTCTGCCTGGTGCCCTCCCATGCCAAACAGCCATGATTTAACAACTAGGAGAGGGGGACATGCAGACAAGAATTACTGTGGGCCCAGTTCATTTGATCTATTTGGTTTTATGCCATTTTCTCCATAAATTCAGCAGAAAAGGGGCTGAAGGAAAGAAAAATTGTCATGTACCCTAAGAAGACTTACGATCACTTGGAATACTGGAATAATTTTAGGCCACTGGTTCTGCAAATATTTGCTGAGCAACTACTGCATTTGTGACACTGTGCAACAATGTTTAGTGTACCTGAGAGGAATATAACAAATATTCATGACTTGGTGAAGGGTAATGCTGAATTCCATGGGTTGAATCTTGAAGTGTGGGTGGTGGAGGAAAAGAGAAATATTGCATTAGGTGCAACTATTCCCATTCCAGGGTACAGCTTAGAAACTGCTTGTAATCATATGATGGGAAAATCCGAATATGAGTACTCGCCATGCGCAGGGGTGTGATGGCGCTGGCTTGCACCAGCTCGTGAGAGACAATTGTTACATTTTCAGGAATTTGAGAGCCAGTTGTTAAACACAGCCATTATAAAAAATTAAGTGTTGTATGGGACGCCAGGGTGGCTCAGTCAGTTAAGTATCCGACTTTGGCTCAGGTCATGATCTCACAGTTCGTGGGTTCGAGCCCCGCATTGGGCTCTGTGCTGATGGCTCGGAGCCTGGAGCCTGCTTCGGATTCTGTGTCTCCCTCTCTCTCTGTCCCTCCCCCGCTCATGCTCTGTCTCTCTCTGAAAAGTAAATAAACATTAAAAAAATGAAGTGCTATAAATTTTATAGCACTTCATTTTTTTAAATTGTAAAAAATTTAAATGTAAAAAATTTATTATTTACAATTAAATAAATAATACTAAAAACGAAGATAATAATACTTAAAATTTAATTCCTAAATATTTTAGCGCATTTTACTTTGTCTGTGCTCTTGAAGTTATTTACACCTGTTGCCACTGTATGGTTGGGAGTACTGCATAATGGTGAGCTACAGTGCACCTCTCTCCAAGTCTGCATTCAGTGATGATACATTGGTAGCTTGAAGTCGGCCATTGTACGGTCTGCACACCATGGAAATCAGCAGATGCTATAGCTTAGGCTTGATTTACGGCCGGAGCTGGGAAAATTTCATTTAAAAATCAGAAAATCACCTGTCAGATTTAGTGACAGTACATTGATGGGGGAAAAGACTTAGGGGTTGAGAGGCAACTCCATTTGCCAGTCATGTTGAGTTTTATAGGTTGACTATAGAGGCAACGGTTTGCTAAAAATCCACGAAAATGTTCCGTGAGAATAAATTGGTTAGAAATGTACACACACAGTATTATTATTTGTAAATTGAATGAGACATATTTATTATTAAAATTTGTAATAAATATGCACGTTTTCTTTTTTGAAGAAGCGAGTTTACTGTCCATGTATTTACTATAGTTACAATAATACAAGTGTATTCACTACACATTTGCGATCATGCCACTGAATACACACCAAAACTCTCATGGAAGGTGCTGGCAGGAGCAGTGTGCTGTTCATAGAGTTTCCTCTGATTGAGTGGAGGATGGAGACTGTCACCATTGGTGTGGCGGAGCACTGCGCCTCCCCCCCCCCCCCCGGCGCTCTGGGGTGTCCTCTGCCCACTGCTCAGGGTGTGTGCACTGCAAATGCAGTGTGGTTGTGGGATTGAAAACACTTTCTTTTTACTGTGAATGGTTGTGAAACTTCCTTTGAGGTCTTCGCCTTCTTTTCATTTCTTGTCAGCATGCTTAGTCTACTGGGGCTGCAGCAACAAAGTATCCAAACGAGGTGGCTCAAACCACAGAAACGCATCTCATGATTCTGGAGGCTAGGAAGATCCACGGAGGTGTCCTCGGGGCTGGTTTCCTCAGACGGCTGCGAGGAGAGTCTGATCCAGCCTCTTCTCGCTTCCTCTGTTTGCTGGCCATCTTGGGTGCTCCTCGGCACCGTCCTGATCTCCCCCTGACTCTACACATAGAGTTCTCCCTGTCCGCCTGTCTGTCCAAGCGTCCACATTTGCCCTTTGTGGAGGGACGCAGTCCGATGGGGTTGGTGCCCACCTGTATGGCCTCATCTCAGCTTGGTCATATGCAACATGGACCTCTTTCCAAATAAGGTCACTTCCAAACCCCTCTCTACTTGGTTCCTTCTCTGAATTTCCCTGAGTCCATCTTCTCGGATGTTAAGGAGAGATAAAAGTTCTTGCCATGGAGTGACTGGTGGGGTGTACAGAGCAGCTGTGGAGTGAACAAAGGTGTGATGGCAGATGTGAGAGGACTGTAAGTACGGTAAAGGACTCAAAACACTATAATTGGTGGTTCAGTGTGTGCTCTGCACTGGCCCGCCCATGTTTCTTGACCACTGGGGTATGGCGTTTATTTCCACACTCTCAGCACCAGTAACTTTGTTTTGTAAAGGTCCATTCAGTTAGGGGTGCCTGGGGGGCTCCGTCGGTTGAGCATCTGGCTCTTGATTTCAGCTCAGTTCATGATCCCAGGGTCGTGAGATCGAGCCCAGAGTCAGGGTCTGCATGGAGCCTGCTTAAGAGTCTTTCTCTCACTCTCTCTGCCCCTCCCCCACTCCTGGCGCGTGCATGTGCGCGCGCGCGCATGTGCTCTCTCCCT
Organism: Cryptoprocta ferox; assembly: GCA_028646485.1. Taxonomy (NCBI): domain Eukaryota; kingdom Metazoa; phylum Chordata; class Mammalia; order Carnivora; family Eupleridae; genus Cryptoprocta; species Cryptoprocta ferox. Next base: position 120,326,938 of record CM053574.1, on the reverse strand, counting down.
CTAAAATAAAAACGGTCCGTTCAGTTAGAAAATTCCTTCTTTTTTTGTCTTCCTTTCACCACACCCTCTCTCTACCCTCAGACAATTTCAAAGGGCCTCTGTGTCTCACCAATGAGACCTGCTCAATGTTTTTTTTACCTGTGCCCTGGCTTTGGATGGTAATTCACCTTAGTATGGAGTCTCTTTGTTTGGCCAACTATCAGAATGGGCTCTTAACCAGGAACTCTGCCACAGGTGTCTCTCCAAGCCAGCCAGGCTGCTGGATTCATCTTATAAAGATCCTATCTGATTATTTTCTCTGTTGCTTAAAATCTTTCAAAACCTACCCATTTCCCACAAGATCATATCCACCGCCCCCGGAATGGAACACTGTGCTCTCTGTGACCTGGCCTCAGTGCCCCTGAGCCCCACCTCCTGCACCTTGCTTCTGTGGACTTTATGTTCAGTGTCCCGATTGGGGACCTGCCCCAAGATAGTGTACTACGTTATGACCAATTCAGACTGTATTGCCTGTCTTCCTGGAATGTCCTCCCCTTCCTCTTTCTGGCAAATTCTTTTTCATCTTTTGAGACCCAGTATGAGTTTCCACTTCTGTGGACTCTCAGATCCAACCAAGCAGAGTTGATCACTCTTCTTTGGAGACCAGATGAATTTGGAACTTTCTTCTGGGGCTGCATGGATTGCAGGGGATTGCAATGATTTGTGTGCATGTTTCTCTCATCAACTAGATTGAGAAATCTAGCTTTGTTAACTTTGGCAAATTGTTTCATATTGTGCCTGGGACCTGTCAGTCTGGAATAAATGCTGAATGAATGCATGTGATTTACTAATTCATTAAAGAATAAAACCTTCAAACTTCGTGGTTTTGTTTCATTATAAACATCGAGGAGTTACCTATTGTGCGTCAGTCTTCACAGCAAACCTTAAGACCATTATTTCTCCCACTTTACAGATGAGCAAACTGAGGCATAAATGAGTTAAATTGCCAAATAATACATAATTAGTGCTTATCATGTGGATATTGAACTCAAATATGTATGATTCCAAGCCTGTTCTCTTAATCACTCCCCTACGTAATGCAGTATCTAAAAAAATTTTTTTTAACGTTTATTTATTTTTGAGAGAGAGAGACACAGAGCATGAGCGGGGGAGGGTCAGAGAGAGGGAGACAGAATCCGAAGCAGGCTCCAGGCTCTGAGCTGTCAGCACAGAGCCCGATGTGCGGCTCGAACCCACGAACCGTGAGGTCATGACCTGAGCTGAAGTCAGCTGCTTAACCAACTGAGCCACCCAGGTGCCCCCGTAATGCAGTATCTAAAGATAAAAATGATAGTGGGAGTCAAAGACTTTTTAGGGATAAAAGCTATCCTAGCATAGCCTTTATTTAATTAATTTATCCCTTAGGGCTTAATTTGTAATATTAATAACATTGATTCCTTTCAAAAAAAAAAAAAAAGAACTACTTGTCTGGAAAAGCCGACTTTTAACAAAATCAAATAAAGGGGTGCCTGGGTGGCTCAGTTGGTTAAGCGTCTGACTGTTGGTTTCGACTCAGGTCATGATCTCAAGCTCTGGGATTGAGTCCTGCATCAGGCTCTGCACTGACAGTGTGGAGGCTGCTTGGGATTCTCTCTCTCACTCTCTGTCTACCCCTGCTGCATGCGTGCACTCTCTCTCTCTCAAAATAAATAAACTTAAAAAATAACAAGAATTAAAAAGACAAAAGTAAAATTTTTTTTACAAGTTTTAATGAAACACTCAAATCCTCCTGGAAACTTGTGACTTCCCACCATCAGGGGAGCTTGAGGGCAGCCTGCGAGGGCTGGGTTTGGCCTGCCTCAGTTGACCAGGGCCTGAGGGGCCTCTTAAGGCTTTCTCTCAGAAAAAGAGTCAAAAAAACTCTAAGAATCATGACAAGCCCACGGTTACCATGGTTATCCCTTGGTCTCCGCAGCTCTGGAAGGAGGAAGAGGCAGGGATTTAATGCCCATGTCACAGGCTAGAAAATGAGGCTCACAAAAGTTCCATGAGGCTGTGCTCCTATCCTCCACTACTCTGGCATCTACTTTATGTCTTATCTGCATGAAAGCATTTTCTTTCAAGACGGATTCCCAGAATTTCAGCAAGATTTTGAGAGCCAAGTACAAGAGGAGCTGGCCCCTCTGCCTTAGAAGGGAAACATGCCCGATTTATTTTTGGTTTGACATTCTATTGCTTGCTGCTTCCTCTCCGTTGCCTTTGTTTGCAGCGGGGGCCCCAGCTTTTAGCATGCTGGTCTATGCATGTGCCTTCAGGTTGACCCAGAGTGAGGACATTTTGGTGTTGACATTTCCTGTCTCAATTTCCTTCCCTGCTTCCTCATGATTAATGGTCAGCCCTCCTCCCACCTGGGTTTCTGCCTTCTAGCAAGAGATGCACTATTCGACAGGAGTTGTTTCCCTGCAGTTCTGTAACTAAAAATAACAGTAGTAAAAGTCTTCAGTTAATCTCCCACCTCCTCCAACCTGCTTTGCAGTGGGTCTCTGGGTTGTGCTCACGTGTTAGGTCAGGCAACTGGCTGGTTGGTGGACAAACCTTTTTAAACTGCCCAGGAAAGGTGAGGCTGGTGTCTCCTGAGCAGGAGGCCATCTCCCTGGGTCAGAACAGGCAGCAAGCACACAGGAACTCAGGCTCATTTTTTACTCTTTAAAAAACATCTGTTCATTGAAGTATTATTGCGTGCCAAGCTCTGTGGTAAGTAACTCAACTACATCATGGCACTGAATTCTCATAGATCGACCCGGTGAGGGAAGTCACATCATCTTCATTTTAAAGATTATAACTGAAACCTAGAGAGGTTAAGGACATTGCCCAAAGGTAGGATTTAAACCCAGGTTATCCTGGTTCATTTTTGTGTGCTCCTGAGTTGGGTTTCAATTTTATTATTATTGTCAGTATTGGATTTATCAATGCTCATTTAATAAACTGTTGTCAGCCTACAGTACGTGCTAGGAATGATGTCCAGCCCAGGAGAAAAAGAAACCTGAGTAAGATACAATTTCTGCCTTCAAGGGGTTTTCAGTTAAATGGTGCAAGCCTACTGTCTCTCATGCCTTATACTGAGGAAGGAGGAGGAGCTGTTTAAATTAATGAAGTCATGTTTGCCCTGCTCAGTCTCAACATACCAGACTTCCTCTTCCAATTCTGAGCCATCAGCAGATATTATGTATGCTTAGGCAAAGCATTTTTTCCAATCATTGAAGAAAAGAATCCGTGTCTCACATCAGTGACGCCTTCATTCCTATCGTATTTTTTTTCAAAGTGGCAGGTGGGGTCCAGTGGACCATTGGTAATCAACAGCACCTTTATTATACCTAACAATAGAACAATGCCAGGCCACCCCCTCTGCATGTCAGTAGGTGGCAGTCTGGCTTTGCACGCACCATGAGCCTGGGATCAAGTTGGATTCAGAAATCCACCTGCTGTGGAAATTCCCATCACCAGCCTTTTCAGATCATTTTGGACCTAAAAGCAATGCATTCTCCAAACCTAAAAACAAAAATGTTGTGGCAGAGCCATTTTGAGAAACTTCTGGGTTGTTTTAAGTGAGCAGGGAAAGAATCTCCCTGGGACTGTGGCCGTTGGGCTGTGCATTCAACACTACCTCGGCTGTAGATACTGTGCCTACTGGAGATGTTTTCAGACCAACTTCACCAGCACCGGCTCCCTGAACGGGCCTCTAGTTCTTCCACGAATAACAGCCTTTTCCGACTTCTTGCTCGTATCATGGAATTCAAATAGCTCTGTAGTTCTGCTCCAGTAATTCTCAATCTCCCTAAGATATTATCAGTCGTAATCAAATAATCATAGGACTTTAATATAACCTCACCGATTGAGACACAAATAACATGGTATCTGTCATAATGATGGCTGACAAGTTTACCTGTGGATTATCTACGACAAATTTGCTGAGAAAACGACTCCTAACAATGAAATATGGGATTCCTGTTGAATTAAGGGAAGCAAAAATTATATAGATCCACAGACTGCACAAATTGTACCGTTGTATAGATCAAGTGGTATCGTGTAGAACATTCCCTTTATGGTATCAGGTTCTGCAGCATCTCTTTGGAAATCCCAACCTGGTCATTTCAAGTTGCTCTACTTACTAGGAAGAATGAAGTAGCTTTGCTTTTGACATTTATACCATATTATTGACTTTTAACTTGTGGTTTCCCAATTTGTCTAAATTAGTAGATTAACTAAATTGGTTTTACTTTATTAGGAGATCGAACTAATTTGGTTAGTTTGACTAAATGAGTTTTACCCTGTTCTTGAGCTTCATACAGAAATAAGGAATTGATACAATTACCTAATGACTTTCCTTGTCACAAGGTGTTGGGTCAATTTCCTCCTTTTCCCTCTCAGGTGGCCACTAATTGGTGAGTGCCAGATAATAGTCTTTAGGAAGCATCAGAAAGTCTTTAAATAAACCACTGGAAGCCACTCTTCACTCCTTTGTTGTCAGAAATGAGCGCCTACATCCTGGAATTAAACTTGAACCATAAGAAGTCTGTCCCATTGGCTGCTGCGATGGGAAGAGTTCCAGGGGGGCACCTACCCTGAAATCCCTCCTCCATGCTGCTAGGCATCTGAAATTTGTTTTGGAACTCAGTCTCTACAATTTCACTCACTTCATGTAAATATTTCTGTGGGTTATAGATTGAGGCTGTAGGGAAGTTACCACTCATTTCTCATCAAGAACGCCATCGAGGGGCTCCATCTGAAATATGCCCAGGTAGACACTTTCAGAAGGGCGGAGAGCTGGAAGGTACTAGGGATGAAGAGAAGGAGCAGAAAAGGGAGGTAATGATAAACAAAGCCTGTCTGTGGCACCAAGGCTCCTGCCCTGTCCACCTCTCCAACCTCATCCACCATTATTCTGCCCTTGGCATTTTGGCCTTTCGTTTCTTGAATACATCATCTACTTTCTTGCCTTAGGGCACCCACTGCAGGTATTCCTGGAATACTCTTTCCCAAGACCTGCTTCTCCTGGCTGGTTGACCTTGTCAACGATGTCTCAGCTCCAGCTTCACCGCCTCTGAAAGCCCTTCATTGATCACCCAACCGCAAGTCATCCCTCCCTCCATGTTTACCCCAAGGCTCTCTGTTGTATCACTCCAGATTAAGATTATTTTCTTCCTAGCACTTACACTCTCTGAAACGATCATGTTAGCCCATTTGATTATTCGTTTATTTTGTCTTCTCTCACTAAACTTTGTTTTACTAGGAGGCTTTTGTTTTTTATTATGAGGCTTGGTTTTGCTGAATGCTGGGTTCCCATATCCTCAGCCTCTTGGAAACCTTCCAGAATTGATTTGGCATTCCATGGATACGTTTTTATGGAATGACTAAATGAAAGAAGAAAAAACATAAATTTAATTACTTTAAGACATGGACTTGCCTGTTGGAACCAGTAACACGAGACTGCCTAGAACAGTGAAAAGTTAGAGATTTTCCTCTCCTGCCAACTCACCGAGTTAGCCTGCCATATGTATGCTGGCCGAAGACAGATGAGACTCGTAGGTCTGAGATAAAGGACAGTTTATTATTCACAGTAATAGTGATAGAGTATCAGCATTTGCTGCAGTTTCCCATGCCTTAGTGTCCACAGGGGAACATAAAGAGGGCAAGGTAGTGGGGGGCATTACAGGAGAGGAACCATGAGCTTCAGGATCGCAAATCTTATACAATGGGCTGTAAGCCTGCCTGACCATAGACTGCAGGGAAGACACCTTCATCATACTGGACAGTAAACAAACCTGCCCTTTGCCCCAAGGGAGAGACTCTTTCTGTGTTGAAGCATGTACTTTCATATAAACTTCTTTGGAAAGACGTTCGGTGAAGAAGGCAGTGGGTGCCTCTGTTTGCAAGACATACAGAAATGTGGGAGACCCATGGGGATTGTCTCCTAACAAAGCCCATCTTCCTGGTCTTTCACTAATAATCCCTTTATTCCCTATTTCTGTCTCATCCTAAGGAAGACTAAAATAATATTTGCTTGAAGGAGGACTTCATCATGTCTCATACACATTCCCTTCTTCAGGGAAATAGCCTATCAATAAGTAAACCCATTCTTTTATTTTTTAATGTATTCTCAGGTTAGTTAACGTATAGTGTAGCCTTGGCTTCAGTAGGAGAACTCAGTGATTCATCACTTACGTATGACACCCAGTGCTCATCCCAAAAAGTGCCCTCCTCAATGCCCATCACCCATTTACCCCAGTCCCCCACTCCCATCAACCCTCAGTTTGTTCTCTGTATTTAAGAGTCTCTTCTGGTTTGCCTCCCCTTTGTTTTTATCTTCTTTTTCCTCCCCTTCCCCTATGATCACTTGTTAAGTTTCTCAAATTCCACATGAGTGAAATCATAAGGAACCCCATTCTTACTGAGGAACGGCAGTGTGGTTAGCCCTGCTTCTGGAGTTGTGAAGCTTTTCTTTTCAAACTGGGGTGCCCATCTGTCAGTGGGTTTCTGGTGGAGTGCCGAGGGGCAGACAAAGCCAGGGATAAAAATAGAACACTCTGTGCATTATAATTTTTACTAGAAAAAAAATAGAGAAAGGCCTACTTACTTTCTATTAAAACAAACATGGCTGTATTATGCAGTAGAACACAATATTCTTACAGATTTTAAAGATAAGGAAAAGATTTCTTTAGGCAGTACTGCTAACACCTCCTGCTCTCAAGCACAACTTTTTTGCTACTTTAGTGGAAAAATTTTAAAAGCCCTTTTCTAGAACAGCATATTGCAAATTATGGCCCAGAGTCTGTTAATGGCCCATGGAATCAATCATGTGGGTCTTGACAATCAATTAATATAATAATAATAATAAATACAATAGAATGGACAGTATCAGAGGGCTTCGTATAATGTATAATTTTATTAAACATTTATATTTGATTGGTGTGTGTGTTTGTGTGTGTGTGTGAATGGATTGGGTTGCAATGTTAAGTTTCAAAGCTACTTCTTCAGAGGATATTATAAAGCATAGAAAATGTTTTTTTATCCATGAACATATTAAAATCCATCAAGAGATGAGATAATGTGAACAAAATTAGTGCCAAATAACGATGGTGGCTTGAGAAGCTGACTCTCAAATTTGCAGATGACAAAGCTAAAAAGAATAGCAAATATGATGGAGGATAGAATTAAAACTTCAAATAATCTTGAAGGATTAAATTAGAGAACGATGAATGGAAATGTAAGTAATCTACGTGAAGGTCTGATTTTATATTTGAAAAAAAAATTCCATCAAATTAGGAGGACTGCCATTTCCAGGTGAAGGTAGGTCTTGGTTTTTGTGTCTCACGTACTTAGTCACATCCGCAGAGCTCTCTTCAGTTCACAGGGGGCTTCCTTTGGAGAGAGGCATTTCTACACCTGGTAGAGGGCATCTGGAAGATGATCTGCAATGCAGGGCTTCTACTTGGACAAGAGAAACTAGGGGATTAAGGGAAATAACATTTATGGGTCATATATCCTGTTTCAGGAAGCTTACGCAACTGTCTTTACATATTCGGAAGGTATCAGCTGAAAAAAGAGGAGCTGCTGCAGCTGATAAGAGCTGCCATTCACTGGGTGCCTACAGGGCACCACACACTGTAATCGATGCTTTACAACATTTCTTTCAACAATGTAACAACAACCATCATTTATCAAGCCCTGACTATGTGTCAGACAGTACAAAGTCTTTTACTTGGAGTATTTTATTTAATCCTCCCAACTGTCTTTTGAAGAAGGTACTGATTTTATTCCCATTTACAGATGAGGAAAGTGGGTCTCAGAGAGGTAATCACTTGCCAGGCATCACACAGTTATTGAGAGAGAGCATGCATGAGTGGGGGAGGGGCAGAGAGAGAGAGAGAGAGGTAGAGAGGTAGAGAGAGAGAGGGAGAGAGAGAGAGAGAGAGGAGAGAAGAGAGAGAATCGCAAGCAGGCTCCATGCTGTCAGTGCAGAGCCCAACTCAGGGCTCAATCCATGAACTGTGAGATCATGACCTGAGCCAAAATCAGGAGTCAGACACTCAACCAACTGAGCCACGCAGGCACCCCAAGAAAGTCTTTAACCATTAAAAGTGCCTTGAAATGGGGGTGGGTTCTTGAAGAAATGAGGTCATTGCTCTTGGAACTAATCAAGTAGGAAATACATTGTATTGGATCCAGGATCTTCCATTGGAAGTTGATGTTCAGGTATCAGAAGGTGACTCCAGGCCAGTGTAATAAGGGCAGACTTCCTGGAAGAGTTGGGTTTTATCCTGGTCCTTGGAAGTAGGGTGAGAAGGTGATAGAGAAGAGCATGGATGGGTTTTTAAAGGAGACTTCACAGTAGCAAAACCAGACCTGTGCAATGTGCATTGTACTGTACCCGAGGGATAATTAGGAGACCTATCTGGCTAGTTTGCTCCTCCACCAACCCATTTTTGTCTGTTCCCTTGACCCCAGTAGCCCACATGAGCCCCCACTGTCTAACTCCGTGCCAGGCTGGAGTCCTTGGTGTGCTAATGACAATTCCATGTCTTGTCTCTTGGGTAGTTTTCTTTTGCTGCCAACTAAATCTCACCCTAGGTGGGGTTGCATAAGGGAAATTTAGGCACCTACTAAAAATTCTGTTACCTTTTCATCTTCTAGCTTTCAGTGCATCCCCCCACCCTTAGTTGCCCATCACTTCTTTCACTGAAGGGTCGGCTAAGCTGCAGTGATTGCATTTCTAATTTGTCCTGGCCTCCCTTGTAGGAGATTGTTGGGTAGGTCCCTCTGGGAATCACTGCTATGTTGGGATCCAAAGTGAGCCTTGAAAGCTTTGTAGCAATCATATGTCTTATCTGGAACTTGTATCTGTGACTTGGTGTATTAGTTTTCTATTTTGTGTTACAAAAAACTGGTAACTTAGAGACTTAATACACAGCCCATTTATTAACTCGTGGTTACCTAGGCCAAAAGTCTAGGTGGGCTTAGCTAGCTTCTCTGCTCAGAGTCTCACAAGATCAAAATCAAGATGTTGGCTGGGCTGAATTCTCATATGGAGACTCTGGGGGAGACTATGCTTTATGGCTCATTTGGGCTGATGGTAGAACACAGTTCTTTAAGATAGAAGGATGGAGGTCCCTACTTCCTTGCTGGGTGTCAGTTTTAGCTCTGAAAGGCCACCCACATTCCTTGCCATGTGATCCCCTCCACCTTCTAAGGGATTCCCTTATCCTCTGTGCTTGGAATCTTCCTGACTTCTACTAAAAGCCTGAGAAAATGCTCTGCCTTTAAAAGCTCCTGTGATTACATTAGGTCTACCTGAGTAACTTCTGGTTTCGTTAACTCAAAGTCAACTGAAAAATACCTTCCTTATCATCCTTATCATCACAGTGGAGGTATCTAATCCTATCAAGGGACCCACCCACACTGACAGGGGGAAAGGATTATACAAAGGTGAAAGTCATGTGGGGTTATCCTAGAATGCCACCCAGCACACTGAGCAAGTATTTCACTTTGCCTTTTCTCATAACCTGCATTTTACTGAGAATGGAAGGATAGTTCTTCCTAACCTACCTTCCCCTTCAGTGTTCTCTGTATTATTATCTTATTTGATTTTTATGCCAGAAAATCTCCTACAGCTTGGATTGGGAAGTGCCTGGCTCACAGAAAATTCCTGATAGGATTTCACAAGCATTACTCTGTCATATGCTCGCTCCCCAAATATCAACAACACAGTCTGTTGGGGAGAACACCAGTGTATCAAAGAGCTTCAGCAGTGTATCAAAGCGGGAGGGCAAGGTCAAAATTTCTTGAAAATTGGGAAGTTGGTATAAGGTAGGTCTTGCCATGCGTGTGTGTGGAGGGGTGGGGTGATTAAGGCTGGTCAAGGATCATGGTGTGATAGTCCTGGATTATTGGAAACAGAGAGGTGAAGACTTTTGAAGCAAGGATTTAAATCAACTGAAGGTGCAATTAATGCTTTATAATGGAAGAGTTGATGAATCTTTAGGGAGATTCTCATAATAAATAATCAAGGCATTTGCCTGGAAGAGTGTTCTAGAATAATACCATGTTAATATACTGTAAGTTGAGTGTGTAGGGGGGGTAGGTAGTTATACTCTTCAGTCTCTAAGCTGTGTGTGGGAGTAGATGACTTTGGTTCTTTTTTGGAAATTTATATAGTTACATTTATTTTAAAATTCTTTTCATGACTCTAAAAATGTATTTACAAACATAAAAATTTGTGGGAAATGAAAAAGCATAAAATCACCCAGAATTGTGTATCTTTGTCTACTTTTGTATTCTCCAGCATCATAAGCATTTTCTTATGTCATTATATGTCCCTTAAAAATAGTTTTAAATGGTATGTAATACTCTATTTTATAAATGTGACATAGCATTTTGTGCTATTTCTTATTGTTAGACATTTAAGCACTTGCTTTATGTTGGAAAGTACATTTTTGTGCTTTCCATAGTACTTTGTACCATGATAGAATCCTAGATGTTAGGGTTTTGTGTCAGAGAGTATGAAAACATTTAAAGTTTTTTTTTAAATACATACTACCAAATTTATCTCTAAGAACATTATGCCAATTTATGTTACCTCCATAAGGGAATGAGCAACCTTATCTCACTGCAATCTTTCCCACCACCAACGATTTAACATCTTTTGGTCAATTTGATGGTTGGTTGAACTATCTGAGTTTGTCCATATTAGACTGTTTTCATCCCACACAAATGGCAATTTCATATAGTTCAACATATAAACAATAAAGGGGTGCGGCACCTGGGTGGGGCTCAGTTGTTTGAGTGTTTGACTCTTGATTTTGGCTCAAGTCATGATCTTGGTCTCCGGGAATGTGTTTGGAAGCCATTGAGGATTGAGCAGTAGATGTTTCTGCCAGTCTGATTTGGTTTCGCTCTGAGATGAGTTTTTCTTGCTGCAAAGTTCTCTTCCAGCTTTCATCAGCTCTCGGTGCCTTGAGCACTTTTGGCTACTTACCAGGCTTCTACTTTAAACACAAAGCAGAGTTTTGCGATTCCATAATCATTTTCTGAAGCCAAGGTGGTACTTCGTGTTGGCTTCTGTCTTAGTCCATTTGGGAAGATATGATGAAATCTCATGGACTAGGGTGGCTTATAAACAGAAGTTTCTCACAGTTCTGGAGGCTGGAGCTCTGGGATCGGGGAGGGGGCCCACTTGGTCAGGTGAGAGTCCTCTTTTGAGTTATAGACCTCTTGCTATGTCCTCACATGGTAGAAGGATCTAGGAAGCTCTCTGGCGTCTCTTCCTATAAGAGTTCTAATCCCATTCATGACCTAATCACTTCTTGAAGACCCCACTTCGTAATTCCATCACCTTTAGGGGTTAGGTTTCAACATACGAATTTGGGGGTGGGGGCACAACCATTCAGACCATGGCGGTTTCCAACAATTAAAGATCTGATTCCACATCTGTGTAATGGTCTATGCCTCAGGCTACCATAAACTGATGGTTAGCCTTGAGCTTTCTCTTTTAACTAGAGCACAGCTGAGGGCTTGCAGCCTAATGATGGCAGGTAAAGATGACAATGGATATGCTGTCCCAGGGGTGGGAGCAGATGGAGGAGAAAACCCTGTGCCCTTCTCCAGGAAGCCTGGGCAGACCCAGGAGCAGCCCCCGGGCATTGACTCACCATCCTGTGCGCCTGGGCTGCTGTGTCAGGGACACGTGCTCGATCATGGTGCCTTTCCAGTCACCACAGGTTTTTGCTGACCCCATCTGGCTCAGACTATTTTAGGACTCAGTCCTTCTGTCAGGAATCCTTCTGCTTAAACAAATGCTTTTCTCTTCCTTTTTTCCCTCTTGAAGTTCATATGGTGCCATGCAGTGAGGCTCTGACCCGGCAAACTTGAGATAAGGTTCTTCATGTTTCTGTTATGAGATTTAGTAATAGTCTCATATCTAGATCTTTGGGGTTTTTACTTCTTCCCTTTTCAGGCTAGAATGGGTTTGGTGGGGTGTGGGTAGGCAGTAATGTGTATACCAGTGTTTCTCAAATTTAGATGGTTACAAACCACCAGAGGATTTTGTGAAAAGTGCAAATTCTGATCCATCAGGGCCTGGGCAAGGGCCCAAGATTTTCTGTTTCTGAAAAGCTCCCAGGGGATGCCGATGCTGCTGATCCACGGTTCACACTCTGTGGATTTTAACTTTGCTTCAACATTAGAATCACCTGGGGGAATTTAAAAAACTAGCAAAGCCCAGACTCCACCTAAGACCAGGTAACTGAAAATTTATGGAAGTAGGGACCCAGACATGGTTTTTTTTCTTTTCTCTTTCCTTTTTCTCCTCTCCTCTCCTCTTCTCCCTTCATCTTCCTTCCTTCCTTCCTTCCTTTCCTTTCCTTTCTCTCTCTCTCTCTTTCTTTTCTTTCTCTTCCTTCCTTCCTTCCTTCCTTCCTTCCTTCCTTCCTTCCTTCCTTCCTTCCTTCCTTCCTTCCTTCCTAACATTTTTCAGGTGACCTTATATTATACCCAGAGTTGATAGCCACTGGATTTGGTGGGGAAAAGTGTTAAATTTAGAGGCAGAAGCTAAAGTTTTATCCATTGATACTACTTTCTTGGTAGTGATTATCCAGAAAGATATACTTAACTCTAGTTACAACATGTAATAATTATTATATTTGTCCCTACTCTCATCAAGTTTTGTTCAAGCCGTTTAACAAAACCACGTGTGATGACTCCTATGCCAGATAACATAGACTCTCAAGTGCATTGGAAATCCTCCAAAATTTGAGCATCTATGGCCACCTCCTGCTGCACATGAATTTTGGCCACATCTTGCCACTGGAAACACTATGGGCTTTATTTTTTTTTAATGTTTATTTTTAGTTTTCAGAGAGAGTGTGTGAATGGGGGAGGAGCAGAGAGAGAGAAGGGGACAGAGGATCTGAAGCAGGCTCTGCGCTAACAGCAGTGTGCCTGATGTGGGGCTCGAACTCACCAATCCCAAGATCGTGACCCAAGCCAAAATCAGATGCTCAACTGACTGAGCCATCCAGGCGCCCCCACGGTGTGGGCTTTCTAACCCATCTGACTTTGCTTAAGCTATTACCTCTGCTTTGAAATTTTTTACACCACTGTCTTCTATCAGACTTCCCGTATTATTTGGGTACAGCCATAGCATAGTTCCAGGACTCTTTCAAATTTCAGTTCTTCTAAGGAACTTCCCCTTCCCCCCTGCTCAGTCAGTCTACATCTTTGCTCTATTGCATGTTCTCGCTTTCTTGTGTAATTTATCAGTCTATTTTGTGTCAGCTATTTTTATATGTATCCTTTTCCTCCTCCAGGTTCTGAACTGCTGGAGGGCAAAGACCATGTCTTATTTATCTTTCTATCATTCCTGGAACAAAGTATCATGTGTTTTCACTTAGGGAAACTCAATATATCCTCACTGAAGTTGGAGACTTGGCCTCTGAGGGCTGTGCTGGGAATAGTATCTGCAAGGGGTAGATTATGGTCAGTTCTTTGGACTCAGGGGCTTATTCAATAACGACCAGACTTGGTGGGTCCAGTGTGGAGTAACTCAGTTGAAGTAACTTCAAACAATTCTAGACAATTCAAGTGAACTCTAGTTCAAAGGCAGACTATGTCTATCTGACACTGAGAACCTGAGGCGTTTGGGTTTGCCTTTACCATGGAAGGTTCAGTTGGCATCTCAAACCGGGAATTCTTTAACTGGGAATGACTCAAGATGGGGTGGTAGTTCTGGAGGATGCTTTGTGCTGGAGTGAGAGGAAGAGAGCTAATATGTATTGATAGTCAACTGGTTATTGGCTGACTTTTATCTGTATGATCTCACTTCTTGATGAGCTTGTGAGATAGATATTATTATTCCTGTTTTCAAGCTAAAGAAAGTAAAGTTCCGCTAGATTGGTTATCTGCCCAAAGCCACACAGCTGATGCACCACACAGCCCAGGTTTGCACCAAACTGACTCCAAAGCCAGTTGCTTTTTTTTTTTTTTTTTGAAGTAGAGAATCTATGCCTGGTTGTCTTCCAATCTCTATCTGAGATTCTCTTCTCAAGAGGACAAAAGATGATCCAGACTTTTTGTTCCTGTGCCTTCTTATCCAACAGGACTGGATTACACTCCTCAGAAACCTGCTTCCTCCTCCTAGTCATTCTAGACTATGAGCTCAGTGAGGATAGGGATGGGGTAGTTCGCCATTGTGTTTTGCCCTCCAGTAGGAGTCAGAATGGAGAAAAGGTTAACAGTGTAGAGTTTGTTGTCAGGCAATGGCTGGAGTTCTTGATCTCCCACACACTAAATTTATGATCTTGGCAAGTTACCTAAACTCCCTGAGCTTGGTTTCTTTATATTATAGCTTGTGGTGAACATTAAGGAGAGGAAGCTGCTTAGATTAGAAGCTGACACATAATAGACATTAGGTACATTTTAGATAGACAAAACTTTCCCCATTGGCTGATAGCAAGTGTGATTCTAGACCTAAGTTCACCAACACATTTTGTATTTTTCTGTGATTCAACTTAATTTAATGTAAGTCCTGTTCTTCTGGGATGATTGGAACTGCTTGATTTGAGTCTTTCATTCCTTTTCCAAGTGGGTATATATGTGGGCTTCGGTAATGACAAGGCTTGATGGAGATGGAGAACATCTGGTCCTTTATGACATATGTCCCAGGAGACACATTATTCACCGGGTCCTTGCTTGTTGACCCATGTACAGAAACATTCCCTCTCAAGGTTCTTGCTTCCTTCTAGGTGCTTTATATAGGTCAAGAGTGCAAGTTCCTTCTGCCTTTGGGTCTCACCAACCCTCTGACAGGTTGTGCTGCCTCTCTGGGACTCTAACCAGGAGAAAAGACAGAAGACCCAACATTCCCTTCCTCTTGTTGACCTAGTGGCTCACTGGACACAAAGATGCTGACACACGTGCTTGGCATCTCTCTCTCTCTTTTATCTTCCACAAGTTTGGGGCAGCTTTCTAGCCTGAGAAGGAGAAAATGTCCTCCCTTACCCCCGACAGGCATTTTGTCCAAGGCTTTCTATTTCTCTAAGGGCACCTGCCTTTGGAACACAAAAGATAAAGGATTCTTTGTTATCCTCTCCTTTCTACAAAGTCACAACCTTCCTCTGAGGCAGTGAGCACAGAATGACTTAATTGGGATGTGGGCGGAAGGGATGGCAGAAGCCACAGGGGGACTAGAGGTGCAGGGGAGACGTGGGCTAGTATGTGAGAAGCATCTCTTCACTGCTCCACTTGGCTTTGCCCTCCCCAGTGATTCAAGGAAGACCCTCACCTTGTACTTCATCCTTCTTGTGTTCTTAATCTTCTGTCTTTGTTCTTTCTCTGAGCATTCTGAAAATCTGTGTGATTCATTCCTGTCAGTTTTTGATTAGATAGTAAGCTCATTAGTAATTTCCTACAGAGCCTATCCATGATCTAAGGCAGTAAATATTGCAAAAAAAAAAAATGTTTACTAACTTAGTCACAGAGGTCCAGGCATGTATACTGCTGTCTTAATTTTCTTTTTATTTGCTCTCATTAATAAAAAAGCCTCTTATAAATGTTCTTGCTATCACATGAAGTCCTTGTTATAGGAAACTGTTTCTATATAAATATCTCAAATTATCCAAATGGCATCAGACAAAAATCTACAGAAGAAATTTCAGCTTATTAAAATGTGAACTTTGAGGGGCCCCTGGGTGGCTCAGTCAGTTACGTGTCTGACTTTGGCTTAGGTCATGATCTCACAGTTTGCGGTTTGAGCCCTGCGTTGGGCTCTGTGCTGATGGCTTAGAGCCTGCTTCCTATTCTGTGTCTCCTTCTCTCTCTGCCCTTCCCCTGCTCACGCTCTGTCTCTCTCAAAAATAAATAAACATTAAAAAAAAATGTGAACTTTGAATGATTGATTTATATATATATAATAGCCTGCAAGATATTTTTTCCTGAGTTGTTTGGAGTTCAACCTCCATGGAGCCCATGTGGGACTGCACGTGAAGCATTGTAGGGCCTCAGTAAAGGTGCAGGAAGGGGAATTCAGCCGGAATTGAGCAAAAAGCTATTTCCCCATGTTGGGCAAAACGGGACTTTTGGTTTCCTGTCCAGTACGGAAGGAACTTAGAACAAGAAAAACACTGGACAAACTGAAAATCAATAACTCTTTTTACATCCATCAGAGAAGTGAGGTTACAGGGCAAACCTCTGTCCCTGCAATTGAAGAGATAGAGGCAGATAGAGAGAGTCATAACCCACCAGATCAGAAGCCCAGAACAGAACATTCCGCAGGAAATGGTACCTAGATAGGAAACCCTAAACTCTAATAGATGAGTTTCTGAAGGCTCAGCATGGACAGGTCTGACAGTTAAAAACTCCAGGGGATCCAGACTTAGGAGAGAGGGGGATCCCACACATTTATGAGCTTTATCTCCAGGAGCCTACAAGATTCTCACTGTGAAGATAAGAGAAAAAAAAATCTCTAGTGCTTCTGGCAGGGAGGGGGGTGGGGAGTATCCATTTTGAAATATATCCAGAAAATTCTGTTCTTCAGGGCCTGCTCTCATGAGAAACTATTTGGCCCAGGGCCTAACCTACTGGATTTTTATAGAAGACTAATCAACACCAGAAGGGAAATCCAGCTCCTGCCCCCTCTAGCCTTCCTGTCTCACCTAAGGGAGCTGGGGGTTGGGTGGTGGGCGGTGGGGGACAAGACAAAGCTGAGAAAGGTTGCAGCCCAGGGGCACAGGCTCACTCAAAACACCGAGACCTTATCCCAGGGCTCCATAGAATACATCCCTTCCCCCAACACTCCACCACCACATCAACAGGGCTTGCGTATCATAACGGGGATCACAGAGGAAGAAACTGTGAGTCTTAGGCCTTATTTAAGGAGATTTGGGCAAAACCTATCGAGGAACAGAGGTTTGTACCTCTAGGCAGCCAGATGGTTGTGGCTTCAAAGATGAGGTGAATGAGAAGAGAAGTCCAACATGGGCCTGGCAGTAATGTGCCAAGTTCTGGGCTGAGCAAAAGCTGGTGTAGTCTCTGCCATCACGCAGATATCCATCAAATAATTACACACATTCATCACACACATTGTATCTATGATAAGGGATCTGAAGGAGAGTTCTGCCATGCTGTGAGAACTTCTAATTGGCAGAGTAGTCTTATTCAGAGACATAGAGAAGGCTTTCCTCAGGAGGAGATGCCTGAGTAAGACCTAAAGGTTGAGTGAATCTTTATTTTTATTTTTTTTAATGTTTATTTATTTTTGAAGGAGAGAGAGACAGAGTGTGAGCAGGAGAGGAGCAGAAAGAGAGGGAAACACAGAATCCAAAGTAGGCTCCAGGCTCTGAGCTGTCAGCACAGAGCCTGACGCGGGGCTCAAACTCACGAACTGGGAGATCAGGGCCTAAGCCGAAGTTGGACACTTAACCGACTGAGCCACCCAGGTGCCCCAAGGTTGAATGAGTCTTAATGATGTGAGGATGCTTTCTAGGCAGAGGGAACAATATGTGCAAAGACTCTTAGATGGGAACTATGTGATGAGTATGAGTAATTGCAGAAGCCAAGAGCCCAGCAGTCTTGGGTCTATGGGAGAGACCATTAAGAGCCAGGATGGAGCTCATTGGAAGGTGGATGAATTGCTGGTTAATACTTACAAACTAGGTAGTGTGTGTGTGTGTGTGTGTGTGTGTGCGCGCGCGTGCGCGTGTGCATGTGTGCATGTCATAGACATTTTCTTTAAACTTTTATGCAGTTTTATAAAAATATAGATCTCACATACAAATGACATCCAATCTAAAAATAGTATGAGAAGTAGGATGATGGTGTGTATGTAGATGGGTGTTCCAGTTGCATAAATCATTATACAGTTTAACAGGAAACAGAGTCTTTGATGCAAAGATTAAGAAAAAGATAAGCTAGGAGGTTGGCCTAGAATGGAATGGAAAGAGATTGGCCTGAAAGTCGGTGGGACTTAGCCTCTTATCCTGGGCTTCTCTAGCCCGTTTGCCTGTCTTCAGGTCAGTTTTCTTATATCCAGATGAAAACAACATTTCTTGATCTTGCCAGCTCTTGGGTGTGGTTAAAAAATACCAAGTTAACATGTAAGAAGTTGGTATAAACATGCAAAAGGCTGTCAATGTATTTCATTCATGGTACCCATTTCATGGGATACATGTCTACTGAATATTACTATGTGATGAATGGTATGACATGCCTTGTCCCTGAACTTGGAGAGTTCGCCTGCCCCATCTGTTGAGGAGGAAGAATGCCTGTCCCCTCCTTGGTCCTTATAGCTGGATGAAGAATCGAATTGACATGAAACAGATGAACAGGAGAAAATAAAAACTAATTTCATATGTATGGGGAATCCACACAGAGATGGAAATTCCAATGGCAGTCAGGCAAGATGAGGTATATATGTCATTCTGAATGAAATAGAAGGGAGGGGAGGCCTGGAACTTCAAAGGAAAGGAATGCAATTCACAGGAAGGTGAACAAGATTAAATGTTTGGCAAACAAATGTTTGCTGGGCCACTCAGAAACCATGGGACACAGAGGACTTTGATCAAATGAACCTTGCTAGTTTCCTCCCTAAGCACCCTACCTAGTTCACAGTATAATGTAGTCATCCGTGGTGACAGCTCTCTTCCTGGAACGGGTCCTTTATCTAAATTCTTTTTAGGCAGTTGTGGGGGAGGGAAGAACTTTTCCTGAATCTGCTGGGTTTTGATTGCTTTTTGACTTAAAGCAATCTTCATGCCAAAGTGGCCCATCTTGGAGCAGCCTGCCCTCCGCCCCTACACTTCTGGCAATATCACTTAATGTGGCATCGGTAACTCTGTTCAATCAAATGGGGGACTAATATAATAAAACCAAGTTTTCTTTTTTCCTGGAGCACAGAGTTCAGTAAGGAAGACATTTAATAAACTGGGGGGGGGAGGTGAAATAGCAAAGGAGAGGGAAGAGGCATCAATTAAGCTAGTTGGGATGCAGATGAGAGTGATTTGGAAGCTTTTTCAGAAGAGATGAGTTTTGGAAGGAGGAGAGGAGGAGTGATTATAAAATGATGTAATTAATAAGTTTCTTATTCATATAAAATGTTTTATGTACAAGCATTTTTGTAATAATTTCATATATGTGTTCCCTAAAGTCTTGTCTTCTGCAAAATTGTGGGTTAAAAATAACAGGATTTATGGGGAAAATGGGATTGGATAAGTTCTTAAAAATCTCAGCACTTCGTAACCAGAGACAGATAAAGCTATACTAATCCAATAACACACTGGCCTGGTAAAATTTGTGTGTGGGTTTGTGGACCCAATATTGGTCTTTTGCAAGTTTAAAATCCTGGGGTTCATGCATGCCTCATTTCTAACAGTGACCAGTTTCATCAACATTAAACATATAATTCAGGTAAAGTTCTCTTCTTCATTATGTTTCTTTCTTCTTTCCTCTTTTTTTCTTTGTCTTAGAGGGAGAGTGCACGAGCAAGGGCGAGGGGTGGGGCAAGGGAGGAGAGAGAGAGAGAATCTTTTTTTTTAATGTTTGTTTATTTTTGAGAGAGAGAGCATGAGCACGAGTGGGGAAGTGGAGAAGAGAGAGAGAGAGAGAGAGAGAGAGAGAGAGAATCCCAAGCAGGCTCTACACTGTCAGCAGAGTCTGACTTGGGGCTCAAACCCATGAACCATAAGATCATGACTTGAGTGGAAATCAAGAGTCGGATGCTCAACCAACCAAGCCTCCCAGGCGCCCCTATTTTTCTCACTGAGAGGAAATGTCTTTGTAGCTTCTTCATCTGTAATTGTAGCTTCCCCAAACAGGCTTAAAATAAATGTTGTGGTTTATGAAGTCACTAAGCCAGCCACTGATTGCACTAAAATCACTTCTATGGGATTTTGAGCTTTTGTCTTAAGATCTTCATATATTTCTAAGACTTTTTGTTCTTAATGCTAAGAAAAGTTGTCCTTGACTGAGTGAAAAAAAATGTACTCAGACAGAAGAAACTTAACTTCTGGATTATCCAAACATTGTTCTCCTATTTCTCAATCAGATATGAGCTAATGTGTGTTAAAGGAATAGGTGTTCTAGCAGAATAGATTGTAAATCATTTTAGAAAGCAAAGGAATTGGAAACTTGGTGGTGTTGTCCTCACAGTAGGAAACTGGGCAGATGATACACTTTATGGCAAACAATGCTCAAAACTTTTGAAAATCTTCCTTTGAAAATGTTTTCAGAGCCTGCTATGGGCTGACTTTTGTCCCCTGCCCCTGCCCCAAATTTGTACTTGAAGCCCTAACCCCTGATGTGACTGTATTTGGAGACAGGGCTTTTAGGAGGTAAATAAGATTAAGTGAGGTCATAAGAGTGGGGTGCCTGATCCAAAAGAATTAGTGCCCTGATTAAAAGAGACACCAGAGGTCTTTCTCTGCTGTGTGAGG
The DNA here is from genome assembly GCA_028646485.1 of Cryptoprocta ferox. Taxonomy (NCBI): domain Eukaryota; kingdom Metazoa; phylum Chordata; class Mammalia; order Carnivora; family Eupleridae; genus Cryptoprocta; species Cryptoprocta ferox. Next base: position 120,306,482 of record CM053574.1, on the reverse strand, counting down.
ACACAGAGAAGGTGGCTGGCCATCTACTAGGCAGGAATCTCCCCAGAAACTGACCAGGCTGTCACCCTGATCTCAAATTTCCAGCCTGCAGAAACTGTGAGAAAATAATTCTACTGTTTAAGCCCACAAGTCTACGATATTTTGTTACGGAAGCCTGAGCTGACCAACACAGTCCTTCATACAGTCTTCTCAATATCGTCAGGATAGCAAATGTGTCTGGAGAAGGTACATTTGACTTTTAGAATCAGCCAAATGTGGTTTGAGCCAAGGCTCCTGAATAAAAATTGGTGAGCGAACAGAATAAGAACATTTTCCAAAATAAGACAAAGAGGAAAATGTGGTTGTAAGGTAAAAACATTACTTATGACTTATGGCATAGACTGGATTTGGGCATAATTACAGAAGTGAGCAAAGACAACATCTTCACGCAATAATTGTGCAGACTTCCAGAGACTTGCTTTGAAGGACGTTTACAGAGTTCTTTCTTTCTCCCTTGTAAAAGAACAAAGGCTTATTAATATTTAATATAGCAAATTCCAAAATTTCAGGAAATCATAAATAAATAGAAAAATAGAAATTGGCTGTCATACCGTCCCTAAAGAGAACCACTGCGAAACTTTTTTAGATTTCATTCCTTCAGCCCCCAAGTATCGACACATGCGCATAGGCAAGCCCATATATTTGGGGCCACATGGAATATGATGCTACATATCCTGTTTTGTTTCCACTTAACGTGATGTTATGAGCATTTCACAAGCAATTCAGCAGACTCAAAAAACATAATTAGAAGTATAATATTGTCCCATATGAATATCTCAATACTTTTTAAAAACTATCTGTGGGAGGGCATTAGCAACTTTTCATTTTGTATCATAGTTAAAACCTACAAATATGGACCTGTCAAAATGGCTTTGAAACTGCATGAGGTCTTAAATTTCACTTCAGTTATGGGAAGCTAAGTGTGCCAGCTCCCTTCGGGGGGCAAAATTTGTAAAGAAATGAGAATACAGTAGGGACAGGGTCAAGAGTTTGAAAGTAATCGCCAGATAGACCATATTTTAGGTGGAATTACATCATCACGGTGGACCCTTAATCTGATTATTGGCCCAAGTATTCCCAATGTACCATAAATTTAATCAGAGTGGTCTAATGTCTCCGATCAATGTTTCCAACTTTTTGTAATAAACCACCTAATGTAAAATCTATAGCTCTATGAAACCTAATTATGAAGCTTTTCCCCATTTTTAATCAGTTAATCATAAAGCTCTCCTATATTTACACTTTAGCAAAAGAAAGACAAATGATACACACCCTTGCATTTTCTAACACAGCTGAAGTTTTAGTTTTTATTGAAGGAACAACCACAGAATATAGGCCAGAGTTCACATGCAGCGCCTGTAATCAGCTGAAAGAAAACAAACCAGCCAGAATACTATTTTCTCATACCTGGGATTGTTCTATTTTGATAAAACTCTTCACAAAAGTTTTTTTTAATGTGGTTTTTCTCATCCTAAGCAATTTTATGCTTCAATCTTTTGGCAGATCTAGAAGGGAAGGATAGAAAAAATTGAGGAGGGTGTTTCCATAATCACATCCAAGTCTGGGACCAACTTCTTTGTTGTGGCTTGGGTTACCATGAGCATGAGGGTCCCAGGCCCAAGAGCTGGGTCTTTTGCCGGGTGTGTCTTTGGAAAATGGGATCACCATCTTCAGCAGTGGAAAGTCCTTCTTGAAAGCCATGATAGTTTAGCGGATGCTCTGGTCAGGAAGTAGGGTTACCACTTCCTTCCTCCCTGTTTCCTTTCCCAGTTCTTTGGGAAGTAGGTCAGATGTGGATTTTATTGGCTGAGTATAGACCCTCCTGAGGAACTGGTAACCACATACTCTGAAGAACAGGAACCAGAGACACGGGACATTATTGCCCTGATGTTTCCTTCTCACCCGAGGCTCCAGGGTTCATCTGTTCTTCCCGGGACTATCTTAATGGTCTACTAACTGGCTTCCTGACTCTGCCTTTTTTTTTTTTTTTTTTTTTTTGGTTTATTTACTTTTGAGACAGAGAGAGACAGAGCACGAGTGGGGTAGGGGAAGAGAGAGAGAGAAGGAGACACAGAATCTGAAATAGGCTCCAGGCTCTGAGCTCCCAGCACAGAACCTGATGTGGGGCTCAAACCCATGGACGGCGAGATCATGACCTGAGCTGAAGTTGGACACTTAGCCGACTGAGCTACCCAGGCGCCCCCTGACTCTGACTTTTTTGTCCTTAGCTATCAGTTCTGTCTTTCCAAACTTTATATATTCAGTTCTTGATAGCCTGCAAGATTAAAATCCAATCTCTTAGCATGACATATAAGGCCCTTTGAGATCTGGCTCCTCCTTGCTTTCAGCCTCTCTGGCCCCACTGCTACCAGACTCCATGCTTCAGCGGTATTGAAACAATGGTAGTTACTTGAATGGGTCTTGTTCGCGAAGGTCCTACAATAAGGCTTTGGGCAAGTTACTTTAGCTTCTCTGTGTATTGGCTCATTTCAACATGGGGACTAGGCTAGAGTCTGCCTTCCAGCATTGCTGTGAGGATTAAATGAGATAATACACAACAGACTTAGATTAGAGCCTGGCACATGGTAAGATGCTCAACATATTCTATTATTGTTAGTCCCTCTTCCTGGACTCTAGCACCTTCCTCTTTGATCTCTCTGATTCCTGCCTACCCTTAAAGATGCAGATCAAGTGTCTCTTCCTCTGTTCAGTGTTTCCTTGTCTCTGCTAAGTAGAGATCATTGCTTCTGTTTTCTTCTCCTACACTTAGAACCTACCCCTCACATCATCATCAGGCTCCTTGCAGTTATTTGTTTACATATTCATCTCTGTCATGAGACTGTAAGCTCGTTGAGGACAAGGGACCATGTCTTAGTCATTTCAGCAGTCTTCACATAGCCCAGACCTTGGCACAAAGTGGTCAAAAGTACTTGACTTCTATGGAGTGAATTAGGATTAGTTTTCCATGGCTGCTTAGTCCCTTCCCAGCCTGGCACCTGTGTGTGCGGGTGAGTGCTGAGGTCAGCTAGATTTCAGGCACAGCTGTGTGAGGTGGTGTCTGCGTGTCTGGCCACAGAAAGACATTGCGAATGCGCAGCTGACTTCCCCATCCCCAGGAAGCCCTTCTCATCAAATTTCCATATGCTGGTTTCAGCCTAAGAGCCACACCGCAGCATGCAAGGGGGAACAGATTCTGAGCCTGTCCCTTTCACCTGACAGATGCCTGATTTACTGTCTCCCATACACACAAGCTGATCCTGCACCAGTAGGAATATTTTCGCTGAACTTTGAAATGAAGCTATAAGACAGACCTGGATGTAGAGGTGGGAAGGAACATTTGTTTTGTTTTCAAATGTTGCACTTTCTTCATCTTACTGCCAAACAAAGTTGTCCATGCAGCAGTACTGGCCCCCCATAAATCTCCTAAATAGCTCTTATTTAAAATCTGATATAATTCCAAAATGTCCATAAAGATGATTAGAATATAGCACGGGAATACCTTGCCACAGAGAAATCTATTTAAAATCAGTTCAAAGCTGATTTTGAAAAATTGCAAGAAGGGGAAATATGCAAAGTAGGGAAAATGTGCTATCAGAAAAAAAAATGTGTGAGAGACTATCACTCCGCGAGAGAGCTGTAATCAGATTCCTCGGCTCTGTTGAAAGGACGATATTGGCACTTCAAAGTTTTTAAAAATGTTATTGAATTCTGAGACTTAAGAACAAGGTGCCAAGTCGATGCTAAAGATTATTTGAGGGTCAAAAAAATGAAAATATTTGATAGTAGGAGCCTCAAGGAAGTACCTACATTGTACTATAAAGTTATTAAGATGGTATTAAGACACATTTATTTAACGACCTGGAAAATACTAAAGAAATAATAGTAAGCCAAAAATAAAGGCGATTATAAATTGCATACAAAGAATGATCTCAGGTGTGGAGGATGCATAGTAAGGGCTAGAGAAGTGGTCACACCTTCATGACTCTTGCTTCATAGTAGGTGGTGGAATAATAATGCCCGTGTCCTCCTCCTGGCTTTTATCAACTTATCAAATTAAATTAAATGGAAACACCTATTATTAATTTTGGCAAAATCATGTTTGACGCTTAGAACTGATGACTTGCCACGGAGCTATGTGCTCTTCTGGAATATTCCTTCTTTGAGGGGCAACAGAGGTCTGAGGGGGAGTATAGACTCAGAAATGAGTGTCAGGTAGACCAGTCCTGGGGGAGGCATGTTTTTGCAGCATTTCGGATAAATGGTTGTCGGGTCTTGGGACCAGATCTGGGAAAACTTGAGTTTCCTGTATCCTGTGGGTGTCTATTTCAGCTCTATCCCAACTTCCCATGTCCCCTATGAGAGCCTTAAGGTTTGGGTCAGCTAGTGAAAACATGGAAGAGGAAGTGGGCAAGCAGGAAGAAGTTCAGGAGGGGCAGGAGTGCAGGGCAAGATGGGAGCCAACAGACCAACAGAGAGCCAGCTGAGAGACAGATGGACTTGGGAACTGATGAAAATGCATAGTGTGGCTCCATTTGGCCCAGACTGGAGGTAGAGCGAAGGATGGATAGCGCTCTCTGAAGATCACTCTGAGATTTCTTGCTTGGAAGTAGATTGTTTTTCTGCCTTCCACTTCCTCCTCCTCCTCTTTCTTCTTATAGAAAATAAGATGGACTTTCTTGCTAGTATGAATTGGAGGAAGGTACCTAGATTTGAGGAGGCTGATGCTGACACTGACATGTGAGACTATACTGAAAAGAAAACTTAAGATAGATTTGCATACTATCTATGCCTATCTCCCCGGGCTTTCAAAGCTCCAGGCTAGGGTCCTCATGTTGCTAGGGAGGGATACCAAAGGGGAAAATAATTTCACCCCACTCGTCAGAATACTTGCTGCATTTCAGCCAACCCTTGTCTTTGACTCAGGAGAATTGGGCAAAAAATACTTCATATCCTACAGAGTTAGATGACCAGTGAGAATGGTGCTAAGGATCCTGGTAGATCAGATGATCCAGACAGGTGGTTAAAGGTGCCTCCGGTCCTTGAGAATTGTGGGGAACATGAGGAAGTGACTCAGCAGATAATTTCAGAGCCCCTATTACATGTTAGGCCCTATTCTAGACAATGAGAATGGAATAGTGAGTAGTGGTGATAGTTTTTGCTATAAGGAATTCATCTAATGAAATACCACTTTGTGGAAGATGATGGGGGGAAAAAGATCATCATGTTCCTTAAGTCGTATTGCTTATAGTTGAACATGGGAGACAGGATAGTATATAAGGGAAAGAACTTGAACCCTGGCATCAAATAGGTCAAGGTATGTTTATGGGTCCTGACCTCAAAAGCAATGTAATCTTGAGCAAGTTATTTAATCTCTTTGGGTCTTTTTTCCCATTTTAAAATGGATTATTCAAAAATGTCAAAAATAAACTTCTCTAGATAATGCTAAATAATTTTGCAAACATGTGACTTTCTATTACTTCATATAGTCACTAATAGTTGGTAAGGCCAGACTTCTTGGTTACCTGCCAGAAGCAAAGGTAAATCTTTGGAGGATGATAATCTCAAAGAGACCCTCAAACTCCTCCACAATTTTTAATATATATTCTCAATATGAAACAAATGGATAATGTGACATTCAAAACAACAAGAATTGAGCCAAACCTGTGGAGAAACAAGAGACAGAATTGAATAGATCTATGGTGGTCCTAGCTAGTGAAGGTATTATGAACTTCAGAATAACTATGCTTCATATACTTCAAGGATGATGGAGGAGGGAATTTAAAATTATGTTATTTTATTTTAAATTTTTATTCATTTATTTTGAGAAAGAGAGAGAGCGAGAGAGCAAGAGCAAAAGTGAGCAGGGCAAGGGCAGGAGAGGTGGAGAGAGAGAATCCCAAGCAGGCTCTCACAGAGCCCAATGTGGGGCTTGATCTCACAACCATGAGACCATGACCTGAGCTGAAATCAAGAATCAGACACTTAACTGCCTGAGCCACCCAGGTGCCCCTAAAAGTATTTTAAAAATAATGAAAAGGAAATTGTGGAATTGAAAAATACAACTAAAAGAGCAATGGATTGCACACTTAAGAATGGTTAAAATGGTTAATTTTATGTATATTTTTACCATGAAAAGGAGAGAGCAATGGATGGGTTTAACACAAAAGTAAACATTGCTTAAGAGATTATTGATAAGGTGCAAGAAAGATTGGAAGAAAATATTCAGACTGAAACGCTAAAGGGAACGAAAAGATAGAAGGGGGTAGAAATTATGCAGGGTGTGGTGAGAAGGTCTAATATAAATGAAGTTGGAATCCCAGAAAGAGAGGAGAGAGAATATGGTAAAAGCCAGCATGAAGAAGTATTGATGAAAGATACTGCTACTAATTCAGGAAGGGCTGTGAACCTCAAAGGATGAATAAAAACCCTACACCTTTGTGTATCAGACACAAACTGGGGGAACCAAAGACAAAGAGATAATCTTAAAAATAGCCAGAGGGGGGAAAAAGACATCACTTGTACCTTCTCAGCAGAAACAATGAAGCCATAAGACAGTGGAATGACAACTTAAAATGATGAAAGGAAACAATTGCCAACCTGGAATTCTATATTCAATTAAATATCTTTTGGGAATGAAGAGAAGGTAAATATTTTTTAACGAATGAAAACTAAGATAATTTGTCACCAGTAGGAAGACAGTAGAAGATTCTAAAAATGGTTCTTCAGACAGAGTCTCAAAGTGGCTTCTCAGATGGAAGTAAAATGATCCCAGATGAAAGCATACACATGCACACAAGAATAAGGAAAAGACAAAAGAAAATACATGTGAGCAAATTAACATGAACATTAATTGTCTAACGCAAAACATGGTAATGGTGTGTGGCCATCAGAAGGCTGTTCCCTCTGCTGAACGCCATGTTGGCAAGGACAAGAACACCTGCTTCTCTTCGACTCCTGACTCAAGCCTTCCTGTGGGCATGATTTCTCTAGCTGGAGTTACCTCCTGTCCACTCAGAGATGTTCATGCCCACTGAAATTGGAGAGGAAGCCAGGGGGCAAACAGTACCTGTCCCAGCCAGGCTGCCTCTCATGATTCTACTGCTGATGTTGCTCTCTGCCTATATGGCCGCCATACATACTGGTGACTTTCCGTCTCCCAGACCTTTGGCTTCTCTCAGATCTATAGTTATACTGCAAATTGGTCTCTGGCTGTCTGGTCTCAGCCCCTGACACCACTTCCCTTCTCCTTCCTCTAGAGGTGACCGACAGAGCCCTGAGGTTACACAACTCCAGGGAGCATTGCAACAGAATCGTTGTGAAAGGCATTACTGGCAGGTCTTTACAGATAATAAAGTGTTAATGGTGCACTCTGGACTTGGGCAACTCTGCGCTGTTGCAGCCATTGTACTTGAAAGCGGGAAGTCAGGGAAGCCTGATGTGCAAGTCCGTTGAGAATTTTTTCTTGTCCTACATTTTTAGTTTGGTCTGTTGTTTTGATGTGGCCACCATCTCCTCCCTTCTTCTTATAATAGCTCGCCTTCTGGTCTTTTTGAGTCTGCTCATCATAGAACCCGTTCTTCTGGCCAGAGTGGCAGGCAACTGACTTGCTCAGTCACTCAGAGTTCCCACTGGAGATGGCCATGTGGGACAGGCCAATCAGAGCCCTTCTTTGGGATTCTCTATGCACACTGGCAGAAAGGTCTCTTTTTGCTATGGCTTTGCTAATCCGGGGCTCTGAGCCTACAACTGCCAATGGCTGAGCCCCGCACTCGTATACACCATAAGGCCAAGTGTTGGGAAGAGAGAGACACAGATAGAGACAGAGACAGGGACAAGGACAGAGAAACAGAAGAGACAGGTTCAGAGAGAGAGAGACAATAGAACTATATTATTATATAGAACTATAATATTATACTTATAAATAAGCCCTTTACATGCCCAGTTTTGCTTCAGATAGTTTTCCTTGAATTTCTGTCTCTTGCAGAACACCCCAGAAAGCAATGACATCTTGGTACCTTAAGCATTTCTTACACAAAGGCTCCAACAGTAACCACGACATGCACATTACTTCATAAGCCCATGAAGTGTGGGGCTGCAGAGCTAGGGCATTGTCTCTGGCAAGTGATTTTAGATCAAGTTAAAGTAACATATGTGAAACAACAGCCAGCACACGCGCCCAGCCCGCCCCTGCCGAGAGCACCAGCGGAAGGGAGCCTCTGCGGGGGGACTGCGAGCATTCCAACCAGTTTGGGCTGCCATCTCCACCCTGACTCTCCCTAGGCATAAAGACCAGCATCCTTGCTACCCTGGGACCTGCCAAACATTTTCCGAGGGGACAAGACAAGACAGAACGTCTCTCGTTTTGTTGTCAGCTAGAATGAATGGAGGACTGAGTGTTCCCACACTGCCGAGGGTATCCGGGCTGATGCACTGGTTGCCATGGTGCCCGAGTGCACTCTGCCGTTGTTGAAATCTTTGCACCTGTACCTGTAAAATACCACTGAAGGGAAGCTTCTTCTCGTGATTGAGGTAGTTAGTCATGCATGAACAGCACAGGAGAGAGCATTCTGCTGACCTGGAATGTGACATCTCTGTGGGTCAAACAGGAGCACTTTACTGAGGTACTGCGGCAGATAGTTCAATGTCATTTAAAAGCATTTACTGAGAGGCAGTGGGCGTCAGATCCCTGCGGGAGCTCAGGGAGTGTGGAGATCTTGCCCTGTGGACAGGGAGGCCAGACAGCAGTAGCTAAAGGTTTGGCATGGAAATAGAGTGAATCATAAAGAACACAGCTTTGCTGGTGTTTGAAAGCCGCCAGTGGAGAGAGAAAATGACTTGCAGAAATTTCAGTGTTTGTTCTTGCCGCATGGAGTGCCGGGATGGTCAGGGTGGCAATCAGACAGTACCCATCTGGGTCTCTTCCTTCCTGGTCACCCTGGTCCAGGACCCAATTACCAGCTTTTACTGGATATTGCAGTTGACCCTGGAGTCAAGCGTTTTCTTCTCTGAACTACTCTCCATCTAGAGGGGAGGTGTCATTCCTTGGCTTGGCCGGGAGGCTCCCCTGCTAAGGAAACTTCAGCGGGTCCCTTCTGCCTTGCGCACAGTATCCAAGGTTCTCCGTGACTGTATGTGACTTCACTTTCCAGCTTGGTCTCCTAGCCCTCTACTTTATACGCTTAGGTTTGGCCGAGTGGAACCAGGCACTTACCTGCGATATCCTCCCCATATCCTTGAAAGCTGGAATCCTCCAAGACACAAATCATTGGCAATTCTTTCTTGGGTCCTTCCATGTTCCCCTGAGCAAACAGTAATATTTCCCTTTCCCAGTTCCCTTTTTGCAAGGTGCTTGTCAGTTATCTTGAATTATAACTATTTTATAATTCATTGTGAGCATCTTAAGGGCAAGACCATGCTTATTGGTCTGTGTATCATGCATACTTTTCAACATAGTTCCTGATTTTGGGTGCTCAATCACTGTTTGTGATGAGTAAGTGAATAAATGGATGAATGCATAGACAGGTATAAATTGCTGTAGGAAAATGTTTCAAACCATGTCTAGCCATGACTCTCAGACAAATACAAAATGTACGCATGTCAAAGGTTTTGTTCAGTTCATGAATTAACAAGGAGACCAAGGGGATGTCACAATTGGTTCAAAGAAGAATTCTAATGATCACATGCACATAGACAGAAAATAATGCAAAATGAATGTACAAGTAGATGCAGAACTGGCTTGTGGAGGGTGAGGAGGGTGATGGAGGGACAGGGAACTTTCATGGGAGCTAGCATGTTCTGTGGACAAGAAATATTTGTGAAATCTTTGACAACCAATAGTGTTGTAGAATAGTTCAGAGACAATGAAAGTGCTCAGATCCCATAGAATCAGATAACCCAGGGTATACTTAGACAGCAGGGAATTTTCTTTTGAAGATATCCAGCAATTTCTTTGGTCTGCTGGAAAGGTTTCGCTTTTTTTCCCTATAATACATTTTATCAGAAAAGGGCTCCAAATGTGTCTTCCAAAAGTGAGGTAGTGACGGTGTCCTGGTAACCAATGGAGCACCTCATCCCCTTTCTGGCTTTCTTATTCTTGAATACTTTTAGTTTCTTTTCCTTAGATTGCCATTTGTTAAGATAGTGGATAATAATAATAGTAATAAAAATAATAATAATATTCTAAGTGCTTCAATGACATATTTGACCTTCACAACAACCCTATGAAGAAGGTGCTCATAGTCTCTCCACTTTAAGATGAGGACCCTGAGTCTCAGAGTGACAAAATAACTTCTCTGAAGTCTACACAGCCAGTGAGGGCGGGAGCTGGAATTTAAATCCAGAGTATTTGAGTCCAAAGTCCTTATTCGTATGCAGTTTGTTGGTAAGACTGTCCAAGAACTGAGGGAGAGGATGATAACTTACTCCAATGTGAGGGGCAGGCCTGGGCTATTTCGTAAGTAAATCTTGTATGCGCTCCAATTTGGATGTGTACTCTTTAATTATTTCAGAAATGCTAGACAAATCATTCTGGTTTAATGACACATCTGGAGGTGCACCTGGGTGGCTCAGTTGGTTAAGCATCTGACTATTTTGGTTCAGGTCATGATCTCACAGTTCATGAGTTTAAGCCCCCTGCAGCTCGCGGAGCCTACTTGGATTTTGTCTCTCCCTCTCTCTCTGCCTCTCCTTTGCTCACACTTTCTCTCTTCTCTCCCTCAAAATAAATAAATAAACATTAAAAAAATTCACTCTCTCCCTGTCTTTCCCTCCCTCCCTCCCTCTACCCCTCTCCCCTGCTTGCACACAGTCTCTCTTAAAAAAAAAAAACACCCCCCCCCCAAAGACAAACACCTCTGGATGAAGGCTTTCCCCAATTAAAATATGTTTAACATAAACACCTTGAATTGCAGAATCACTACACACTACGCTATGGTGCCTACAGAATTCTTCCATGTTACTCCCCACCCCTGCAGGTTACAGTTGCATGGTGGAGTTAGTACAAAATGAGGGTGCAAGTAAGTTATTCTCATACAGTTAAATGAGCTCATTTGTTAATTTATTCAACTGTCAAACATATTTGGAATACTTGCTGTGTGCTCCTTCTAATTAGAGTTGTAAATGCTGTATTTATTTGCACTAAAACCATAGGATTTTTTAGTTTTATTATTATTTTTATTTTTTTAATGTTTATTTCTCAAAGAGAGAGACAGAGTGTGAGTGGGGGAGGGGCAGAGAGCTAGGGAGACACAGAATCTGAAGGAGGCTCCAGGCTCTGAGCTGTCAGCACAGAGCCCAACGCGGGGGTCGAGCCCATGAATCACAAGATCATGACCTGAGCCCAAGTCGGATGCTCAACCGACTGAGCTACCCAGGGGGCCCCAAATTTTATATTGTTTTTTACGTTTATTTATTTTAAGAGAGAGAGAGAGAGAGAGAAAGTGAGTGGGGAAGGGGCAGAGAGAGAGGGAGAGAGAGGATCCCAAGCAAGCTCCGCACTGTCAGTGCAGAGCCTAATGCGGGGTTCCACCTCACAAACTGTGAGATCATGACCTAAGCTAAAGGCAGACTCTTAACTGACTGAGCCACCCAGGTGCCCCTAAAACTATAGGGTTTTAACAACAGTCTTGATCATTCTATGCCTTTTAGTTTCTGACAGCAAGTGCTTCGAGATTGTAATTCGATGAGGACATGGGGAAGTAAGGACCTTGACATGGCTCTAGGTGACATTTCGATAGTGTCTGAGAGTGTCAGGATTCAGCAACCCAAGTCTCTGGGTAAGTGAGGAAACTTGATAGGATCTACCTGAGCAGCAAGCACCCAGCCCCCCGTACATACAAAGCTGGAGCCTGGACCTTTCTGTCTTGCTCTCCCTTCCATAGCTTTTGCAGTGATGTGAAAAGCTTGGAGGAGACTCAAGGAACAGAGCCGCACATTTAATCAAAATCTTGTTTAATCTTAATCAACATGTTAAGGCTTAAAATCAAACGAAGAGAAATAAGATTATTCATGAATGAAGAGAGGTTTGTGTGGCCGCCTTCAAATCTACGAAAAGTAATTATGGAAAAAGGACAGGGACCAACTTTTCTGAGTGCATATCGAATATGTGAAAAAAATCGGTGAAGACGTAAAAATTGCTGAATTGTGAGTGCTGAGAAATATTGGGATTGATCCATGAAAGAAGTTAAGTGGTGTCATCTGTCAGGCTTTAGAAAAGTGGATTGCACATCTCCAGCGCACACGTGTGGCTCTGCCTGAGGGTCAGAGGGCTGATGAAATTATTCCTACATTTTTAGGTAGAGACAAATTCTATGAATCTTGCCTGGAATCTTCCCTTGAGATTACAGTTTGCCGTAGGCAAACGCGGACCTGACCTTAACGTGAGAAGATATTAGGTAGGCTTATCTTTTTAAAAAATATTTTTAATGCTTTGTTTTTGAGAGAGAGACAGAGTGCGAGCAAGGGAGGGGCAGAGAGAGAGGGAGACACAGAATCCAAAGCAGGTTCCAGGCTCTGAGCTGTCAGCACAGAGCCCGATGCGGGGCTCGAACTCACAGTCAATGAGATCATGACCTGAGCCGAAGTGGGACGCTTAACCGACTGAGCCACCCAGGCGCCCCTAGCTAGGCTTATCTTTGATTTTCCTCCAGCTGCTTTCTCCAAAATCCATCTGAAGATACACTTCTAATATCTGTTTAGTCTTTAGTTTGTATGAAGACACCGGTTAGAGCCCTGATCCATAGACGCAGCCAGGTTTTCATCTGTGTCTTCTCCTCGTTACTATGCCTTCCCTTTAAGGCAAATCACTCATCTCTTCTGGGCCTCAGTTTCTTCTCTGTAACATGGAAAGATTATCCCTTTCCTCCAGGGCTTGTTTTTGTTAAAAAGAAATCTACCAGTGAGTGTAGAGAATGTTAGAGCTGCCCACATATTGTAATAAATCCATAATGAAATGTTGCCAAGTAGTATGGTTTGCTTTATATATAATAATAATTAGAAGACAGCATATCAAAAGTAATAGTGCTTCTTAAGGGATCGTGCTATGCTCTATATAATATTAAATCTTATCCTGTTAACAACATAGACTCATATACACAGCTTCTGCCCAAAGGGCTCTTTTTCCATAAAGATGCAGTAGTACAAAACTTCACGTACATACGCACGCGCGCGCACTCACACCGTGACATGTTCTTATCAAACTCCTGCATGAAGGCCTTTTTGTGACAGGCTATTACTAGTTAATTTTGGTGGTTAAAGATGGGCTCACTGACTTCCCCTCCAGCCATCACGGCACTCAGCGCCACTACCGCGAGGGTAGAAGAAATCACAAAGGCACTGGGGAGGGGGACCAATGTTTAGAAAGCCAGTAAACAAAGGGGCGCCTGGGTGGCTCAGTTGGTTGAGCTTCTGACTTCGGCTAAGGTCACGATCTCGAGGTTCGTGAGTTCGAGCTCCATGTCGGGCCCTGTGCTGACAGCTCAGAGCCTGGAGCCTGCTTTGGAGGCTGTGTCTCCCTCTCTCTCTGCCCTTGCCCTGCTCACCCTCTGTCTGTCTGTCTGTCTCTCTCTCTCTCTCTTGAAAATAAATAAAAACATTAAAAAAAAAAAGCCAGTGAAAGGGGAGGGTGAAATGAGGGAAGAAAATGCAAAGCCTCATCACCCTTTTCTCCTTCCCCGACCATCCTCTCTGTGTCTGCCTCTGAAGGCCGGGCGGTCCGCAGAACAAAATGGCAAAATACAAAGGCCCACCACGCCATGCATCCCATTTCCAAGTGAGCAGTGCGAAGGAAAAAATGGACATATGGTGAACCTCCTCTCATTGCATGGCGTGAAGACGTGAGGAGCAGGGGCAGGAGACGGAGAGAGAGAGAGAGAGAGAGAGAGGGAAGGAATGGGCCTGAGCCCAAATTTGCCTTGCTTCTTAGGCTCCCCACTGGAGGCGGGGAGAAAGGTGTGGGAGAAAGGTGCGGGCTTTGGAGAAAATGTGAATTTCTGGCTTGAGTAACCCTAACATCATTTTGGATTTCTAATCCTGCCCACCTAACAGGAACCACACTCTCTGGCTCTCGGATTTCTAGAAGAACATTAGTAGAATGAATGGCACAGCCGGAGGCCTGGGCCAGTATATTAAGTGATGCCTTTGGGACTTGTTTGTAGAGAGCTCTCAGCTAGTTAGGGTGTGCATGTGAACCCTCCCTTCTCAGCTGAATTTTTGCCAACGAACTGCAGCCCAGAGACAGTGTTGTGTTGGGGAAGGAGCCCTGTGGTAACACGTTAGCTGGCTTTCATAATAACCTGTTCACAGCCGTTACTGGAACAGCCTCCTTCTGGGATTTCAGACATGGTCTTGTTCACTCGAAGACATCCACCCTCAAAACTGCCTTGCTGCCTTCACCTTAGAAGGGGTTAATTTGTCCGTGGCGCTAACAGGACAGCCCTGGCTGCAACGGGAGCTTTTGAATTTCTCCCATTCTGGGGGATTCGGGGCTGGGGCCTGAGTGGTAGTAGTTTTTCCTAACCTCCGGGTGATTCTGGTGTGCAGAGCAGGCTGACACTGGACAGCAGGACAGCTGTTTGCGTGGACGTGGGGCAGGGGCCGAATGTTGTGCGGGTCCACCCAACTTCCCCTTAGCTCCCCAGGGTAGGGGCAGGAAGGTGGAGGGGAGGGAGGGTGCACCTTATTTAACTGGAAGAGGCGTGGTCTTCTTCTTGGTTGGTTGCTGCCATTCTCACCACCACCCCCCCCCCCCGCTCATGGTGCCTGGTCCTCTGTCTGGCGGGCATCCATATGCCGGCTGTGTCCTGAGGCACAGGTGTGGACAGGTTCTGGGGGGCTGGGCAAGATGGTGGAAGTCCAGGTATCTTCTAGAGCGCCTGCTTGATGGAAGGGAAATTCATAAAAACATATTCCCGACACGCAGGAAGTGGGAGTGCAGAAGGTACCCGAAGAACTGTTGCCTCCATATCCCCCCTATCTGCCCCTCCAGCTCCCTCTGATTCTCCTTTCTCCTGGTCGGGTGTCAGACCAGCACCTGTGCTGGCTGAACCAGTGTGTGTACTAGGGTTCATCCAGAGAAATGGAATCAATAGAATGTGTAGAAAATTATATATTATGTATGTTATGTAATATGGTAATTATATAATTATATATTAAATATTATGTAATTAAATATTTAGTTATATATTTAAATATATATAAGATATATATATATCATATATATATGATTATTTGTTTTATAGAGAGAGAGGGAGTGAGAAAGAGAGACTGGGAGAGAGAGGTTTGTTTTAAGGAGTTGGTTTACGTGATTGTGGAGGCTGTCAAGTCTGAAATGTGTAGGGCAGACCAGCAGGTTGGAGAGCCAGGACAGAAGTGATGTTGTAGTCTTGAGTCTGAAGGCCGTCTAGGGGCAGAATTCCTTCCTGTTCAGGAATCCTCAGTGTGTTTTCTTGATGCCTTCACCTGATTAGATAAGGCCCACCCACATTATGGAGGATAATCTGCTTTATTCAAAGTCGACTGATTTAAGTGTTAATCGCATCTAAACCTTCACAGTAGCATCCATGGTATTTGTCTAAACAACTGGATACCACAGTCTCGCCAGGTTGACACACAACTATCACCAAGTCCAACTGGGAAATGAAATATATAACCCTTGGTTCTCCACATGAAAGGAAATAGCCTAGAGGGGTACCTGCTCCCTTCCTCTCTGTCTTCTCTCTTTGCTGCCTGGGGAAGGTGGGGGGCGGGGAGAAGCTGGGTATGAACTGATGCTTCTCCGTTGGCTTGGGGCTAGTCACTGCTGAGATTTGCTGCCATCTTGCTTAGCATGTGGACTACTTGGTCCATTTTGTTCTCAGCTCTGGGCCCTAATAATAGCTTTAGGATAACAGGAAAAGCCCCACTCAGTGTCTTGGTATATTCTGAATGTTGCCTGTGATAACATAATCCTGGTACATGGTTTATTGTTTCTTATGTATATCTAGAACTCCTTTAAATGCCTTGTGATCTGAACTCTAAATAAGTTCTAGAATTTGTGGGGCCTGATGCTTATGGAAAAATATAGGACTACAAAAACAAATATAGGTCAGAGACCGAAGAAGGAAGTATACAAGAAGGAGCTTTGGAGTTTAAGCTTCATTATTGCCTGGACTGAATTGTGTCCCCTCAAAATTCATATGTGGGAGCCCTGAGCCCCAGTGTGACTGTATTTAGAGATGGGGTCTTTAGGAGGTCATTAAGGTTGAGATCATAAGGCAGGTTCCTAATCCAATAGGACTGTTGACCTTATAAGGAGAGTGAGATTTCTTTCTCTCTGCCTCCCTCCCCGTCCCCATACCTCCCAGAGCACAGTGAGAAGGTAGCTGTCCACCAGCTATGGATGGGAGCTCGCACCAGTAACCAAATTGACCAGCACCTTGATCTTGGACTTCCTAGTCTCCAAAGCTGGGAGAAATAAAGACACCCAATTTGTGGTATCTTAAAAAAGTTACTATTTTAGAGAAAGAGAGCACATGAGCAGGGGAGAGGGGCAGAGAGAGAGAGAGAGAATCTTCATGGTTAGCATGGAGCCTGAGGTGGGGCTCAAGCCCATGACCATGGGATCATGACCTGAGCCAAAATCAAGAGTCAGACGCTCAACTGACTAGGCCACCCAGGTGTCCCAAATTTGTGGTATTTTATTGCAACCCAAGCTAAGACAGTTACCTTGATGGGAAATTTGCTTTTGTTGAGATAAGATGGGGAATATTGCACAAATACATGCATATATACACATATATATGTATATATACATATATACGTATTTTTATGTGTGTGTATGTGTGTATACACACATAAAAATATATACATATATTAGACATACATACATACATACACGTACAGTATATATATTCATGACTTTATTTTCCAGGATAAATGAGGCCTTTTCTGCCTTCTTGGAAAAACATTTTCCATTACTTCTTAATCCCTTCACTGCCATCTCATTTAACTCCTGTACCCCAGTTGGCAGATGTTAACACATCCTTATTAGAGACAAGTGTTTTGGAACAATTCATACATCCTCCATATGGTAATGGAAAGTTTTAATTGCTCGGAGTGAGCTATTTGATCAGTGTTTGCCCATTTTCTTTCAGAGGAATAAAAGAATATTTGTTAGGCTCCTAATGCATGGGAAAATGCAAAGCCCACATTTAACGTCCATTGGGTACAATTTATATTTTAAATATCATAATTGTAGCCTTTCCAAATCATTATTTTTTAATGCAGTTAAATATAATTCATTAGCACGGTGCTGAAAATAGCAATGGCATTTGCGTCACTGTGGTTGCCATGTAATCAGCAGGTTGGGAGCCCTCGGAGATGTCTGTGGCTCAGTTCAGGAGGACCACTGGACCCTCACGCTTCCTGCTGTTTGCAGGGGAGAGCCGGAGGGCTTCTGCGGGTGACCACCCAGCGGCTCCGTGTGAACTGGGGCTGTGTGCCCACTGGACATTTGTCCTTAATCAGCTCCCCCCCAGCATTAACCGTCGTGGGGCACTCAGGGGCCGTGGTGGGGTTCATGACATTCTCTTGGTGCTTACTTACCTTTGTTCACAGGATTCTGATTATCTACAGAGAAAAAAAAGTAGCGACTCTTCGGGAAAAGAAATTGCTAAGAGTCCATCATTCCGCCCCATTTCAATGTCACACCATCACCTTTGTAAATAAAGATGTGGAATGAGAGTTTTGAGAGCAGGGGACAGGACAGGGCAAAGGGACAGATGCGCCCACCTTTCTGGCATCCTCTCCACTTTCCCTTCTTCCGGGAACCCCAGACTTAGTCTCCCTGCCTTTCTCTTTTTTTTTTTTTAATAATTTTTTAAAGTTTATTTATTTATTTTGAGAGAGACAAAGACAGTGCAAGATGGGGAGGGACAGAGAGAGAGGCAGACAGAGAATCCCAAGCAGGCTCCGCACTGTCAGCTTGGAGCCCGACGTGGGGCTCAAACTTAGGAAACCGTGAGATCATGACCTGAGTTGAAACCAAGAGTCAGACGCTCAAAACGACTGAGCCACCCCTGCGCCCCTACTTTCTCCTCTTTTGATTTGCTCTCCTGTGCGGCCTCTCTGTGTCTGTTTGCTTTTCCTTCTGTTTCTACCCCCATTGCTTTCTCGCTGTGGATCCCTCAGTATTCTTTTTCCTTCACACCCAAGTCCCATGGTGCACCCTTTGTGGTCCTGTCCTGGGCAAAGACGCGGAGCCATCGAGGCCCAGATGCTGCGTTACGTGCGGTGACTGGCCGGCCCTGCCTGCAGGGCCCCCTGTGCACCGGGCGGCCCTGAATGCCGGGTCCGCAGGACGTTTGCAGGGCGGAGTGTGCCTCCTTCTCCTGGCCGGGCCCCGGCTGGCCCCGTCCAGCCCACGCCCCTCCAGCTCGCGCAGAGGCGGCCGGCCTTGCTCACGTCCCGGGGCCTCCGGCTGGGCGTGCTCTGTGCACGGCCTGGCTGCCCGCACGAAGCATGCGGGAGACAACGTTTCACTGACAGCGCTCCATTGTCTCTCGCTCTCAGTTCCTTTCTTTATCCCAAAAGAAAGTGGAAAACTTCTTAGCACTCCGGGTGTGGATATTTCTAGGTCTGCTTTTTGAGGAAAGCCTTAGGGGGAAGGAGGACATAGCCATTCTCTCCCACCCTTTGGGGCTCCTTGGGGGGCTCTTTTTCTAAATCTCCAATGACATAGGTTGCTTTATACAATTTTTTTTTTTTAACGTCTATTTATTTTTGAGAGACAGAGCGTGAGCGGAGGAGGGGCAGAGAGAGAGAGGGAGACACAGAATCCAACGCCGGCTCCAGGCTCTGAGCTGTCAGCACAGAGCCTGAAGGCGGGGCTGGAACCCACAAACTGCAAGATCCTGACTGAGCCAAAGTCCGACACTTAACCTACTGAGCTACCCAGGCACCTCTACATGGGTTACTTTAAAAAAGAGAAACGTAGGGTACTAGGGACATAGGACTATGACCTGTGTCCTACCCCTTATGCTTCTCCTAGGTTCATTCCTAAAGTCTTCATCATCATCACCACCATCATCACCATCATCATCACCAACATCACCATCATCATCAGCAGCAGCAGCATCATCATCATCATCCAGGGCCATGGGACAGTGTGATACTGGGTCAAGGTGTGGAGGAACGTATGGGCACCTGGGAGGCTCAGTTGGTTAAGCGACCGACTTCAGCTCAGGTCATGATCTCACAGTTCATGGGTTTGAGCCCTGCCTTGGGCTCTGTGCTGACAGCTCAGAGCCTGGAGCCTGCTTCCGATTCTGTGTCTCCCTCTCTCTCTGCCCCTCCCCTGCTTGCACTCTGTCTGTCTCTTTCTGTCTCTCAAAATAAATATTAAAAAAAAAAAGGAGTGGAGGAACATACTAGAAATTTTCATTTGCTCTTTCAGCCCTTTTTTTTGCCTTAATTTTTATTATAATTGTCATTGCCATGTCTTCACATTTCCTGACATTTTATAACAATAAAGACATAGTATAATAATAACACTTATAGCAAACTTGAAGTTTTGTGTGTTTAACACATTCCCTGAGTCTTAGGTACATAATAAATGCCAGCTATTAAATTTACTGCTTTTGTTGTTGTTGTTGTTTAGAAAAACCCTCCATTTATTCTATTCACTTTTTTTCCATACCAATAATAGACCAGTTTTTCTCCCCAGTGGTCTTTGCTTAGAAGAATGGAGTAATAAAGAGAAAATGTTTCCTATGCCCAATTCTACTCTTATCCTTGTTGTCCTCTGAGCAATTTCTCCCAAACTACTCATGCTAATAATAATGATAATGATAATAATTAATAATGAAAAACTCAGCTTTCTTTACTCTGATTTCTTCTCCTTGGCTCTGTTTGAAGAATAGTATTGTTTCAGTGTAGTTCTTTGTAACATAATTCTTGTCTTTAAGAAAAGTAATGTTTTTGAGTATGTAAAAATATAGACATTTTTATTTGAATTAGAATTTATACAAGATCGTGAAGCTACCACATTTATTTGATTCACGAAATGGACACAACATCCTAATAGAAATTAAAGTGGGACCCGGCGAATGGAAGAACATTTTCCCCTTAAAACTTAGGTTTCTGGATTTAACAACTAATAAATGAATCAATAAGTAAAAAAGGTAGTTTGAAGGTGGACATCTCCGCTGGGCTGAGCTAAGGAATGAATCACTCAACTATCGCATCGTTCCTGAGTGTCTATTGTGTGCAAAGAACTGTGTGTTCTCAGTATCATGATGCGGGGAACCCAAGGGGTGATAGTACTCAACACAACGTTCAGAGACTACGTTCTAGGTACTGGGCTAGGTGTTCTGTTCTCCACCTCTCTTCTGGACTCTAGAGAAACCTGGACACCTGCCTGTGAAAATCTTCCCTTAGATGTTGTCCACAGACTCTCAATTTAGCATGGCCACGAGTAAACAAACCTCCTACTAAATGGCACCTTTGACAGCTGTGTCCGGCTCTTGACTCTTCACCGTCCATCTCTCCCCGTATAATCACACATCATTAGTTTGGGCGGATTCCTTGTACTTAGCAGCAGAAGCTGATTTACCCCCAGCCTGCTGCTGTTACCATCACTCAGGCCCTGTGTTTTCTCAGCTTGGTTCTTGCAATGGCTTGGAAGCCTGTGTGTCTCTGAAAGTCCTCCTCATCTTCTCTGTGTGGTCCATGCTAGAGTGACCAGTCAGCCCAGTGTGACCAGGATGGACAAGTTTCTTGGAATACAGGCCTTTCAGCTTTAAAACAGAACAGTCCCAAGCAAACTGGGACAGTTGGTCACCCTCCCTGTTACTATCGTTCAAGTTAAAGTCTGAGGCAGGTGAAACTGATTGAGCACAGATCATGTGCCTGAATATATTAGCGGGGAGGATGAGAAAGGATCTGGCATGTTTCAACCTCTCTAGTGGAAGTGGGGCTTGGATTTATAAGATGTAGGAGTCCTCAGTTGTAGAAAGAAGATTCAAGATTTGGGTGACAAAAGCAAATGCCACATATATTCATACACTGTGCCTCTGTGTCCAGTCTCCTTAATGATAATGTCCTGTGCATTCTGCCTCAATGAAAAGCTCACATTCTACCAACTTGTCTTCCCTCCCCTTGAATATCTACTGTTACTACCTACAAAAGAGGAAGTCCAAACTTTGTACTTTGACCCACAATGCCTCATGGTCTGACTTCAAGCCTCCATTTCCAGCTTCACCTCCTGTTCTTCCCAGCCCCCCCCCCCTTTATTCTTTCCCTCCAGCTTCAGGGGCACCACTCGCATTTCATGAATTGTGCCCATCTTTTCATTCCTTCAGGGATTTGGAATAAGCTGTTTCCTTCACCAGGACTGCCGTCAGCTCCTAGTGCAGATGTTGCTCCCCTGTCATACCTTTCTGGTCACTCCACCCCACAGCCACCCGACTAAATGAGCTGTTTCTTCCTCTGTGTGTTGATAACACTCACCATGGGTATTGCCATTTTTAATTTACATGTCTGTCTTTCCCTTAAATTCAGAGTGCTTCAAGTGCTAGACAAAGAGAGACCTTTTCTCTGATGGAGAAGGAAAGCATGACAACAGGCACACTTGAAAAAACCTCGTTGCCTAAATCTGAAAGAATTTCAAAAATACATGTGGCAAGATATTAGTTGCTTTTTGAATATCAATTGCCCTACCTTACTGTATTAATAGGACCTCAAGAATTCAATGTCAATGGGCACATGGATGCTGTTGATCTATTATTTTTTGCCTCTGTGCTGGGGTTGGACTGTGAATGTGATGGCAGGAACTGGAGCAGCCATCTTCGACTTTGAGGTAGAAGCTGATGTTGAGGATGGCAGATTCACAAGAGAGAAGGAACATGGATCCCCAGTATCTGTAGCCAGTAGATCATTCCTGGATTGTTTATGTTTGGACTGTTTTGTGTGAGAGAAATAAACTTCTGTTTCAATTAAATCACTATTAGTTTGAGAGTTTGAACTGTATTGCCACGGCCAAAACTTAACTCAATTAATATGAGAAAGAAAAGATGTTAGAGGTGAACTAGCCCTTTTATAGTGTGACTTGGATTGAAGTCTGGTGGAGAGGGGGATGGGTATGGGAGAGCTGAGCAGACAGGAGCACAGCCCCCGTGTGGGCCACTTTTTGCTTCAAACACTTCTCTGGCTCAACATTTTTTAATATAATTTCTTCAAATCACTTCCTTTAAAAAAATTTTTTTAATGGTTATTTATTTTGAGAGAGAGAGAAAGAGTGCAAGCGGGGGAGGGCAGAGAGAGAGAGGGAGACACAGAATCCAAAGCAGGCTCCAGGCTCTGAGCTGTCAGCACAGAGCCTGACGCGAGACTCAAACTCATGAACTGTGTGATCATGACCTGAACCGAAGTCAGACGCTTAACCGACTGAGCCACCCAGGTGCCCCTTCAAATCACTTCCTAAGGTATTAGTCATGTGTTAGAATAAGAAGTAGGAGTGAAAAAAACAATAAAGACCAGAAATCTGCTGACTCTTTAGATCTAGCTTTTGGATGATAGATAATCACTAAGATGTCAGAAAGATCTATTACTAAGATCCTATGTCAGGCCCCTGGCAGAAATGCCGTAAAGCAAGACATGGTCTCTGACTTTACAGAGATAAATAGAGAAGAAATATACAAACAGAAGACAAAAGTGGGTAGGTAGCTAGTTAGAAAATTGCTTACTCAAATCCATTTTTGAAAATAAAATAATTGAAAGAATATTTATAAAAGGGAGAGGCAAAGTGGCAAAATTAAGGCTTTGGGAAGACAATGGGGAATTGTCACCCAGTCACTTGTGGGCTGTCTGATTATGGGTAAATTACTTAATTTATTTGAGCTTTATTCTCTCCTAGGAGTGGGCTAATAATACCTACTTCTTATGGTTGTTTTGAGAATTAGCAAACAACATGTGGGTTCTTAATGAAATGTTTATGTTTTATGTTTATGTCTTAATTGATGCAGAATTTTGTGTGCAGGGTAGGATAGATATCTAATTTTATTTTTCCATGTGGGTATCCTATTACCTATCTATAATTTTAATTAATTAATTAATTAAGTTAAAATGTAACTTTAATTTACATCCAAGTTAGTTAGCATATCATGCAATATGATTTCAGGAGTAGATTCCAGTGATTCATCCCCTATGTATAACACCCAGTGCTCATCCCAGCAAGTGTCTTCCTTAATGTCCCTCCCCCATTTAGCCCATTCCCCACCCAGCACCCTTCCAGCGACCTTCAGTTTGTTCTCTGTACTTCAGAGTCTCTTATGTTTTGTCCCCCTCCCTGTTTTTATATTATTTTTGCTTCCCTTCCCTTATGTTCACCAGTTTTGTATCTTAAATCCCACAATATGTGAAGTCATATGATATTTGTCTTTCTCTAATTTCTCGTAGCATAATACCCTCTCGTTCCATCCATGTTGTTGCAAATGGCAGAAGATTTCATTCTTTTTGATTGCTGAGTAATACTCCATTGTGTATGTATTAAATCACTATTTATATATATACACACACACACACACAAACCACATCTTCTTTATCCATTCATCTGTGGATGGACATTTGGGCTCTTTCCATACTTTGTCTATTGTCGATAGCACTACTATAAGCATTGGTGTGCATGTGCCCCTTTGAAACAACACACCCGTATCCCTTACCTCTCTGTCATTTATTAAACAATAAGTCCTTTGGTTGCAGTGCCATTTCTGTCATGTATTAGGTTTCCATATAAGCGTGAGTCTGTTTCTAGACTTTCTTTTCTCTTCCATTGGTTTGCTTATCTAGCCCGGAACCAATCACTCACTGTTTATATGTGCTTTAGATTCGTCTTTATATCTGGTATGGCAGTTCTGACACTTCATTCTTCCTTATAATTGTCTTGGCTATTTATATTCTTCATCTAAATTTCAGAGTCAAGATCCATAAGAAACACTTTCGAGATTTTTTATCAGAATTGCATTAATTGTATAGATGACTTTGGGGAGTAGTAAAAGCTTTATGGCTCTAAAAAGTGGGTAAGATTGAGTGGGCAGAGACTAATGAAAGGTAAGGAAGGAGCCAGAGCAGAAGGAAAGCCAGGAGGCAGGAAAGCCCAGGGTGTGTTTGGTACATGGAATGGTCTAGTTTGACAAGTGATGGATACCACAAGAGAGATGTGGACAGACTCCTGGAAGGAACCTTACCTGTTAAATGTAAAGTGGATGCATAGAGAGAAGCCTGTGCCAACTCCAGAGCCCAGAGAATCTGTGATAGCTACCTAATGAACAACTTCCCATCCAACTTCGGAAAGTAATAATGTGATGGATTCATGTAAGGAAAGTTAAAGAGACACTGGAAGTTTAAGCCAGATGTTATTCAGGCACTAAGCTGTGAAAATGTTGCTCTTGGTGTTATTTTACCTGTGGTTCCTAAATCCATCTGTAAACACTAAGCAGGAATCGCAGCTAAGAAATGTACATTCTCTAATGGTTTTCCCAGATGTGCAATTAGCTTGACCAAAAACATGCTCAGCAAGAGGCACTCATTAACTTCCAAAAGTGGAGCCTACTCATGTTGCCTGAACCTGCTGGTGTACCCCGATTGTCTCCACGTGCATTGTACATTCGATTTTCCAGTTGCTTTACCACTGTGATATCCAGAGTCCAAAAGCCACGTAAGTTTGCTATTGTTATACAGGACCCATTCTGGCTGAGCTCCCCGCAAAGCTATCAGAACTTACAAACCAGTGTTCGTAGAATCACAGCGTTTGTGAGCTAGACGGATGGTAAGGGTAAGTCAGCCATCTGGTGCAGCCTTCTCCTGAGTTTGGTAAGGAAGCATGCCCAGAGGGGGGAACTCTACTGCCTGTCAGTAAAATAGAACAGAACTCCTGATGGACACATGCACCCAGCCTTTCCATAGATGCCGGCATCCAAATGTGAACACAGCTTAGACTCAAGTTGGGACTCCTGCTACATTTAACTCTGAAGAGAGTCTGTTAATCATAGAGTCTATAGGTTTCAGTCTGACAATAGTAGAACAGTTAAGAGCATAAATTCTAGTGTTAGACCCTTTGTGTTCAACTTGTAGATGTGTGTGACTTTGGTAATTTATTAAACTTCCTCAAATCTCAGTTACCCTTGAGGACAGTTGTGACCATCAAATGAGATAGTTCATATAAGGCTCTTAGCACAATGCTTGGGATTTAATTAGAGTTCAGTCATTTTTGGTGAATGAGTCAGACATCTGGGACAGAACACATTGAAAGAACACACTTTTCTGGTTGCAGTTCAACCTTAGAGACTCATGGAACATTAAACATGGAACACAGAAATTTGTTTAGCAGGTTCATTCTCATTTACCAAGTTACGTATTCAATAAATGTATGTCTTTTTTGTGTTGTTTTTTATTGTTTGTTTTTGAGTAGAGTTGACATACAATAGTACATTAGTTTCAGGTGTATAACATAGTGATTCCACAAGTTTATACACTATGCGATCTGTGTTCACCACAGTATCGCTACCATCTGTCCTGATACATCACTATTACTATATCATTGAGTGTATTCCTTATGCTGTGTCTTATTCCTGTGATGTTTGGATCCTTTATATGCTAAAGCACTGAGTTAGGCAGTAGGCATACCACCGTGAATAGGGCACATGTGGAGTTTACAGTCTAATGAGGGATAAAGACAATCCAGTGTGCTAAGTTTTATGAAAGGGGGACATGATGTTGCCAGATTTCATTGAATGCAAGATGCCATCATGTGTAAGATCTATCCTTTTTATGCATCTCTAAGAAAAAAAGTTGACAATTTTAATTTTCATTGATTGTAAGACATCAGTTTTTCATGGATGAATCCATAATTTTCATTGATCGTAAGACATAGCATTTTCAGAGCAGTAAAAAATGCAAAAAATAGCATCTTAGAAAAAGAAATCAAATGCGTGGGCAAGAAAGAAGAGTTTGGGGTTCATGGGTGGCTCAGTCAGTTAGATGTCCGACTCTTGACTTTGGGTCGAGTCATGATCTCATGGTTTGTGAGTTCAAGCCCCACGTCAGGCTCTGCACTGACAGTGTGGAGCCTGCTTGGAATTCTCTCTCTCTCCCTCTCTCTCTGCTTCTCCCCTGCTCATACTCTCTTTCTCTCAAAATAAATAAATAAAACTTTAAAAAAATAAGAAAAGAAGAGTTTGAATCCTTATCAGAGAGTTTCTGTGGACCATAAAAAGAGACAGCAGATTAAGATTAGATTTGAAGACTGAAAAGAAAAAACAACAATACATAGTCAATAATTGTAGTGGACATTTGTCATTGTTCAGCTACCCAGCAAAATCCTATTGGGGGAAAGGCCCCTTTGTGAGAGTTGGCTTCACCTCCCACTATAAAAGCCAAAGGTAACCAGTCTGACTGGTAGAAACAGGCATTTGATTCTTTCCAGTGGCTTTCCCCCTGTCTTAGGTTTTGCCCATACATGTGTGCACTGCTCTGTACTCAGCTGAATTCTTGTGGTGCTCTTCACAGATCCTCAAAGTTTTCTTAGTGCATCTCTCTCCTCTCCAAATTCTGACCTGCAAACTCTTGTCGCCTTGGACTCCCTGAACTTTTAGCTCTATTTCCTCAATCCATGGCTCTGCCTGGGTTCCCCTTCTCAGACTGTGGTCTGGAATCTCTCACAAGGCAATTAGCTGGGGCAATGCCAGGGGGCACCTATTTTGTTTCTTGTGTCTTCGAGATGATTTCCTTTGGTTTCCTGATGTCCAGTGTCTTGAAAAAAGCCTTTGTTCCATATATTTTGTTCAGTTTTCTGATGGCAAGTTCCTGAAGTTCCTGTTCATCCATCTTGGCCAGAAGCAGAAATTTCCACTCATTTTATTTTAACTCAAAACATGTAAGTGTGGATTCCTTTCCCAATCTCTTCATGGGGGACCATGAATCTTTATTTAAGTTTGATTCTCTATATTGGAATTTCTTGTTGTAACTTAAATTCATCTTGCATTGCCTCTATTTTCTAGTTCAGTTTCTTTAAAGTAGAAGCAAGAATCAAAAATACTTAGAAATTAATCTGAGTATATTAATCTTCCAGAGTGAAGGATTGTTTAGTCCACGACTCTCTTCCAGCCACACCAAATTTAATAGCAAGCTTCTTTTCAACTCCAATGTTTTTCTACCATATTCTACTGTACAGAAACAATTCGCTGTTTTTTACACTTTTTATACATCTTTTATGGATTTTTGTAATATTTTATTACATTATGTAATTGCATTATGAGGTACCTAAACAGCCTGGGAAATAAAAACCACATATCTTGATTAACATATAATGAGCTGGTGATGGCAGAAGTGTTTACGCATTCCAGAGAGAACCATCTAGATCTGAACATTTAAGGTGTTGGGTGTCAGTCTGTTTAACTCAGAGAGTTGAACCTGGAGAGTGAGGGTTATCTCACCAGTTGGTTAAGTGAAGGTCCATTAAGGGAGCGTCTACACAGATCTTTGCACTCTGCCTGAATGATGTTAGGTAGATACGTAAAAGGAGTGAGTAGTTGGTATCTTAATGAGGCAACCGGGGGTTTCAGCTGAGTCACAAAAGTGTGTGTGTGTGTGTGTGTGTGTGTGTGTGTAAATTGTCCCTTTGACCTTGGTCCCTTTGATTCCAACCTGAATTTCCATTTTTTGTCTTCTGATTTGTAAGTAGGTGCACAATCTTTAGCTTTTCTCTGCGATGCCTTAAATCACAGATTGCAACACTTCCTATTCCTTCAAAGTCTGAAGTGTACTTGTAAGAACACCCTGAAGGAAACCCTAAATATTGTACGGTGATGTCTTGCTGAGATAAGCCAACATTAAGGGAGCTTCTATTCTTGACTTTAGTTTAGGGATGTGCACAGGGGTGGTAAAGGCCTGAGTAATTTGACCTTTTCTTGCCTGCATCATCATCCCTCATCTATTATCAGTGGTTATATGATGCTGGATATCAGTGGTTATATGATGCTGGATAAAGGTTTGTTAGCATTTAGAGTTTATTGGCATATTTGTTTGGTTAAATTGTTTATTTCTTTATGTTTCTCTTATATTTTCCTTACTTTCCACTTGACTTTCCATTTCAAGGCAGTAGCCAAGCTTTCCTTATTTCCAGTATTTTTACTAGGCACTAAGTAGAAGCTTCGGCCCTTCCTATCTTTTGAAACTGCACAAGAGCTTATCCTAGGTGTTCAGTAGGCTATCCAAAGAGGAAACTTCTTTTCAAGACACAGAACAAGATGCAGAGACAGGCATGAAGCCCGTTTGGTTCCACAGCAGTGGGGAAGTGACAAGACCTTAGCATTTGGCCCCAAGAACCAGGCCTCTGTACTTAGCAGAGATTTCCACCAGAGCATAGCATTAGAACAGAGGGATAGTGGACCCCAAATGAAAGCCGTGGGTGTAGACAATCAGGGGTAGAGCAAAAAGGGGGATGGTCTAAAGATTAGTTGCCTGTCTCTCATTTTCTAGGCACAGTGGAATCTTCCTCAATTCTGTTGTGATCCTGGGAGGGATGGGACCATAACACTGAATATCCATCAACCTAGTGGACTATGGTCTGGAATCATATTTACTTTGATTTGGAAGCCTAGAAAGAAATGGATTCACATTTGAGTTTTTGGTCTAGAATTCACAGCTTCTACAGTTTACACAACAAATATATTTTGAAACTGGGTGTGAAGCATAGTACAAAGAAATTTAGAGTGAAAAAAATAGGCACTGTCTCTATTCTCATGATAGCCTATAGCAAGGATTGTGACCTGTGGGCCAAATATGGCCCATTGCCTGATGAAAATAAAGTTTTATTGGTATACAGCCATATTCACCCCTTTATATCATGTCTATGACTTCTTTTGTGCTAAGACAATAGAATTAAGTAGTTATAACAGAGACCATATAGCCCACAAAGCTTAAAATATTTACTAGCTGGTGGCTCACAGAAAAAAGTTTGCCAAAATCTGGTCTATAGACACTAATAAAAGAATCGTACAAATAAAAGTATAATGTGCTCTAAGAGAAAAGTACACGATGCTTTAATGATAACTAATTCTTATATTGCAGCTGGTTCATGCCAAGGCCTGGTCTAAGTACATCATTAATCCATTGAGTCCTCAGAACAGTGCTATAAAGTAGAAAACACCATGATCCCTATGAGGAAATTGAGGCACAGAGAGACTACATGTCTTTCCATGGATACAAAACTAGCAAGTGGGGCCCTTAGGGTTCTAACGCATGTAGTCTGACCTTGGGGTCTGGGCTCTCCCCCTTATATTATACTATCACATATACTGTGGGAATATGTAATGGGGAATATGTAAAAATGAACTCATCAAGGAAGTTGGTAAGGGTTTTCTTCCGGAAGTGATGGCTTCCCATTGCAAAGCCATGACTACAGGGAGGGGTGGAGAATGGGGACCATTTTTGCAAACGACTGCACATGGGTTGGGGTCAGAGCAGGCAGGACCTTATGGACATTTTTAAGGCATTTTATTTCTATTCTTTGGGTATTGGACAGCCACTCAAAGATTTTAAGGTGGACTTTACCTTTGCAGAGATCACTCTGGCTTTGGAAAGTGAACTAGAAGGAAGAAGAGTGAACATGGAGGAGGAGTTAGGAGAATATTAAAACAGTTCAGGTGGGAGATGATGGTGGAAGCCTGGGCCACGCTGGGGTAGAGTGAGAGAGAAGGGCGTGATGGTAAAAGATTGCCAGGATTTGGGGATGGACTGACGATGGGTTGAGATGTTGAATTTCTAGACCATAAGGGACTTGAAGGCCAGGACAGTAACTTTCACATCTCTCTAACCCCAGTGCCCGGCACCTCATGGGTATTCAGTAACTATTCAGAAAATGAGAGAATTCCTATATTTCATGGTGTGTGGTTTTTTTCTTCTCAGTGACAGGCAAGTCCTTGAGATTTGGTATGCAACCTCCATGTATTTTGGGGGGTACTTTCCAGAATCAACAAGCACGACGTTCAGGACTATATTCATGTGGTTCATTTGCTAACTCCCCACTCCCCCAGCAGGAATGACGGGCTCCAGCTCTGACCTGATCTGAAATAAAACACACAGAGACTTGACAGGGCATTCATGCCTCCCAACAGGCCTTCTCTGAGGGTGACTTCTGGAAGCTGCCCCGGCTAATCAGCTCCCCAGGCTGTTGCCTGATAGAAGAGCCCAATATGAGTAGGTGATGGAAGTGGAAGGAATGGTGCCCCTGGCTCTGGTTATTTTCTTCCTCTCTGGAAAGGAAAGGTTCAGATATTTGGAAAACAAATAAGGAAATTGAAGACCTGGTTCATCCTTATGGGGTATTTGAGTGAAAGGCACTCAGCCTAAAGAGTTTGCTTTATCATGTAGCCAAGGGCCGTGCAATGCAGTTTTGAAGACGGAGGCGGTGGGGCTGAAGTAAGCAGTTTATCTCTGCTTCAGGTCTGCTGATCCGGGCAGCCCAGGGGCTCTGTCTCCTTCAAGCTTAATCTTTGCTTCGCTCTCATCTTGTCTGCTCTTCTCAAGGGAGCCAAGGCTTTAGTTAATTGATTGGCCCTCTCTGGAAGCAGAGGAAATGGTCTGTTGCCACTGCTGGAAGGAGTCCTCCTGCCTACCTTGTCCTGGCTGGTTTGGAAGGACATGCATTCCGCACGTCTGGGGCCGACCGAGTGCGTCCAGCCCATCTTCTCCATTTCCTCGAGCCCACGGAAGCTGCAATGATCCAAAAGGCAAGACTGCCTTGTAACAATGCCTTTGAGCTTGGGTGTGTGTGAAATACAGAATAATGCAAACTTGTCTTCCGCCATAACTAGAGGAGCAAGTAATTTGGCAGTTTTATGGAATACAGCCTGAAAATGGACCCCAGGGCAATGTATTCAATGTTTACAAGTTGCCCACTGGGTTTTTAATGAGAGAGATAGTTTTGCCTTAACTAATTGGTTTGAATGAAAAAAAAAACATGAGAGCAGTCCTGTACAAGCAACGATCTGGAGACACTTCTGGGACTGGTACCTGGTTATTGTCATGAAGTCAAGCTCTGAATAATGACCCTTCAGACCCGAGTGCAGTAACAGACCCATTTTTTTTTTCCCTGATAGGATGAGATCAGGGCAGGTTGAGAAGGCTCAGCATGAACTGAGTCATCTTTGTGCTTTTTTATTTTCAAAATACTTAAGGGTAAATTTCCAGCCCGGTGTGTGGGCACTTAACCACATGCCTCCTATTACCACTGATCAGATTCCTGTGGCTTGGCCCCTGCACTTCTATTTACCCTTTAATTTAGCAAGTTTTCCCATCATGGAGCCATTAACAGTTGTTTCCTAAGAAAAACAACCAATATCAAGGGACACACCCTCTTGCATTTTCCTCTACCTGCAGATCTGTGCCCATCCAGAAAACGTCTTTGTTGGATACCAAATGGTGTGTAAGGAACTGAATATGTGCACAGGCAATGGCTGGGCCATAGAGTAGCGTTAGGCTACTCTTGACCTTCTGACCATATGTTGGAAGGGGGATCACCTTTTTGATGAAGTGAAACCATGGATATGAGGGAATTACTGCCTTACAAAGCTTTCTTTCTTTCTTTAAAAAATTTTTTTTGATGTTTATTATGTTTGAGAGAGAGAGAGAAAGTTCAAGTGAGGGAGGGGCAGAGAGAGAGAGAGGGAGAGACAGAATCCGAACCAGGTTCCAGACTCTGAGCTGTCAGCACAGAGCCCGACGCGTGGCTCGAACTCATGGACCATGAGATCATGCCCTAAGCCGAAGTTGGACGCTCAACTGACTGAGCCACCCAGGCGCCCCTTACACAGCTTTATTATATGAAGAGGCGATCAAAGGATGTGGAGACAAAAATGTAGGAAAAAGTGTTATGGAGATTCGCCAGGGAGTGAATAGAGATATTTTTGTGGCTGTTGTGATGCATGTGGCATTTGTCAGGTTTTTATTACTTTAATTTGTTGTGATGTCTTTTCTCACTCTAAATAAATCTTCATTTACATATCTAATTTTTTAATTAAGCTTTTAATGTTGAGATCATTGTAAATCCACACGCAGTTGTAAGAAATACAGCAGAGACATTCTGTTTCCTTGACCTGTGACCCCCATGGTAACATCTTACAAAATGTTTATAGTATCATATCTAACCCAGGATGTGGATGCTGAAACGGTCCATATTTAATTTTTATATTTGCAGTTTTGTATCTTTTTCCTAAGAAGTTCCTCTTCCCCCAGATAGGATAAGCTTCAGGTCCCACACAATCTGGATCTGCCCCCACATCTACAGAATGTGCTGGATGCCATTCTTGGTGCTGGGGAGGGAGTGAACAAAGAGACAAAGAGGCTTCCTGGCCTCAGGGAGCATATCTTCTAGTGAGAAAAATAGAAAATGAAATAGAGTATGCCAGATGGTAATGAGCATTGTGGAGAAAAATAAAGCAGGGTAAGGGAATCAGGAATATGGTAGATTGGAGCTGCTAGTTTCAGGAGGGAGGCTGGGGAAGGAGGGACTCACAGAGCTGATGACGTGTGGGCATGAGGGAGGTAAAAGAGCAAGCCAAGAGGATTCTGCAAGGAGAAGGAAGGGCAAAGTCTTAGTGAGCAAGGCGGGGGGCGGGGGGAGGTTGGGTTTGAGATTGGAGACAATGCAGGCGCAGATGGAGCAGGGCTTCAAGGGCCCCCGAAAGGAAGCTGACTTTTGCTCTGAATGAGTTCGGAAGGTTTCGAAGGCTTTTGAACAGATGAAAGATGAGATCTGACTTACACTTAAAAGAACCACACTGCGGGCGCCTGGGTGGCTCGGTCGGTTAAGCGTCTGACTCTTTGATCTCAGCTCAGGTCTCATGTCACAGTTTGTGGGTTCAAGCCCCACATGGGGCTCTGCACTGATGGCATGGGGACTGCTTGGGATTCTGTCTCCCTTTCTCTCTGCCCCTTACCTGCGTGTGCTCTCTATCTCAAAATAAATAAATAAACTTGGGAAAAAAAAGAACCACTCTGGCTGAGACTACCTGGTGTATGGGGTAAGGAAAGAAGGAGGAAGCAGGACCAGCTAGACAATGTGAGGGACCCAGTGTAAAATGAAATAGATCTTCAAATAGTAGGGAAAGAAAATGTGTCCTTTCTTCTGTGGCATCCCTCCTGACCTGTCCCTCTGTGGGCCATGGTCGGGAGGAGGGGAGCCAAGAACCTATCCCACAAGACAGCAAGAGAAAGGACCCCCATGAAGTTCCAGACCCCAGGTGCATGCTGCTCTGTCCCATTGGACTTCACTTAGAAAACACAAAGTCAAGATAAACTTAGTAAGAATTTCAAGGCCACTTCCACAGAGCAGTGAACTCCAAGCATGGGACCCCTGAGCATGAAGCCCTAAGCAATTGCACTGGTCAGCCACCCGCCCACCTGTGCAGCCGGCCCTCCTGGGACAAGCGGGCAGGAAGCAACCCCGCAGTAATCCGGGGGAGGGAGGGTGGTGACTTGGTCTGGGTGATGGCTGGGGACGTGGGGAGAAGGGGAGAATCTGGGATACACTTTGAGGGGAGAATCCATAAATGATCGTGTTGGATAAATGCGGGAAGTGAGCAAAAGAGTGAAGTCAAGGCTGCCCCCGTAGCTTCCGGCTTGAGATCTGGAAGGAAGGGGGTGCTCTCTGCAGAGAGAGAGGGAGACTGAAGCAGGAACTGACTTGGGGGAGAAAACCGGTACTTTGGTTTGGAATGTTTTGAATTTGACATCGAGGAGATAGTTACAAATATGAGGCTGGCATTCCAGGGAGGGATGGGGGCTGGCGATATAAATTATGAGTCATCCGTGTAGAGATGGTGTTGAAAGCCGTGAGACTGATTAAGATTGCCTGGGATGGGCGTGTAGGGGAAAGAAAGGGAAGTCTGAGCCCTCGGGCCCTTTAGAGCTTAGAGATACTTGAGCAAATGATCCAAACAGGATGGAATTAAATACAGTTTAATTAATTGATATTACAAATGAAATCATGCCACAGTCATGCATTCCTCTGAAATAGGCTGCTTCCTGGAAGTTCCATGAAGGGCAGCTTCTATTAGAGTCCGACACATGGGCGGGGGCCATCTGTCACGTTCATGGCCATCCTTCATCATTGAAGAGGCCTGTTCTCTGTGGGGTTGGGGGGCTTCCAAGCTTAGAAACCGAAACTCACGTTCTCCGCCTGCTTTGCTGCTAGAGCACAAGCAAGGGACCAGGTGTTGCCAGTCAGATACACCTGCAGGATATGGCAGGCAGGGAGCAGCGGCAGGATACGGGCCCCGCAGGGGTCTTCATGCCTGCACCTCCCCCTCTCCCAAGAGGTAACAGCAGTGCAGCCGTGCTGGTTTCCTAGTGGCCTCTAGATTGAGCTCCTGGCACAGAGGAGGCGCTGAGGCACCAGAGGGTGGGTGTGCAGAAATGAGAGGGAGAACATCACGGGCAGTGCTCCCCCATCAGCTCTTGGTGTGGCTTCGGGCAGTTTCCAGGAGGCTCAACCATCAGCCCAGTTCTCTAGCCCTCCCCGCACAGCCTGGAACCCTATTTCCACAGTAAGCTCTTATTACAGGATTACTTCTGTTGTTTGCAGCTAAGGACGGTGTCTAAGATAACATCCCTAAACCAGAATCCTCATGATATAAGTGACTTAATATTTGTGAAGCACACAGTGCCTGACAAATTAGCACTAAACGTGTGATTTGCCTTAAAAATTTTTTTAAATGTTTATTTATTTTTGAGAGAGAGAGACAGAGCGTAAGTGGGGGAGGAGCAGAGAGGGAGACATAGAATCTGAAGCAGGTTCCAGGCTCTGAGCTGTCAGCACGGAGCCCGATGTGGGGCTTGAACTCACGAGCTGTGAGAACATGACCTGCGCTGAAGTTGGCCCTTCACCGACTGAACCACCCAGGTGCCCCAGGAGTGATTTGCCTTTTAATTGATAAATCTCACTTTGGATCTCAAGGTCCATCCTCAGACTCTTAGATCATAGTTCCATTATATGAGCGCTGTATCTCTAAGGAGATGTTTTGGTTTAACACAGGTACAGTATCAGCATCACCAGGAAAGTTCCTCCGTCCTGCGGAAGATGTAACTATAATAAGGATCTGTGCCCAAGGCTACAGTATTAAAGAGTCCTAATGGGAAGACCTGTTATTAATAAGTAATTTAATTTTAAGAACTGCTTACTTTATCCAAACTACATTGTCTTAAGAGCTGGCTGTTCTGTCATTTGAAAATAATGAAGTGCCAATCTCAGTACCAATTATACGGAATCAGTGACACAAGTCAGAGAAGTCTGTGGGCAGCTATAAAGGAAAGAAGGCAGTAATGAGCTCCCAAAGAATAAATCATTTTCAGTGCGCCGTGGCCTTGAACGGAAGAGGCTTCTGTGAATGTCGGGCTGAAGACAGGCTGCAGCAGATAGAAGGCTGCAGATCAGGTTTGTGTCCTGCCTCTGGCAACTACCGTGTGTGTGTGATTCGGCAAAGACACTTATCTTTTTGAAATGATCACAGCAGATGACATATTTAAGCTCCTTGTGTGACGAGGCTCTGTACAGAGCAGTTGCTTGGTAGATGTTTATTTTCTTTTCCTCACTTTCTTCTCCCTGGCTGGAAAAGTGGGATGATGTTCGAATAGAATACATTGCGGGATTACAGCACTAATGCTTGAGTTTAACACAATCGTATGTGTGTAAGCGATCTTGTAATCTCGAAGGTCTTTATTACGAAATATGAGCAACTTCATTCTTTTCTCTGATTTGTTTTGGTATGTTTTGAATGAAGAGAATGTAGCAAGTACTTAAAAGTTGCCGGAATGTTTGGTAGGATGCGAAAAGGAAAAGGTCTCATTGCTTGTCTGGGCAGTGGAGTAGTTACATGAAGTAATGCGGAATGGAATCCTGAAGGGTGAGTGCTTCGTGTTGGTGAAATGTCATTGAATTAACTAAAAGTGATATCCAGATATTGTGAAGTAGAAAAATGTGGCCTATCCAAAGGCATGATAAATGGGGTGAGAGAACCTTTGCCACATTAAATTCCAGAAATGTATTTGATTGCACCTTAAATATTGGGAAATATGAATTCTCCAAGTATATATTAAGAGTAGCTCTCCTTCAGCTTTTGCTGGACCCTGGGATAGACTCAAGGTCTCTGTAAAGACGGCTGAACTGGAACATCAGCTTTGGGCTGTGACATTTCTCTGACAGTGTCTGGGATATGGTTAGTAAAGTAACACAGCAGCTCCTTATGGATCAAGGCCCCAGCTTACAAAAAAAGTGGCTGGTTGTGTGAGGGTGTGTGCCGGAAAGGGAGGAATCAAGAGAACAAAACTGAGACATTATTGCAAAGTCCAGGGATAAAGCGGCCTCAGGAAAGATTTGATCCAGGGTCTCGCGATGTCGGAGAGATGTGCTCATTTCTCTACTCTCCCTTCCTCCTTGCTGATCCGTCTCAAGTGGGATCCTCCTCATGTTGGCTGCGTGGAAGGTAAAGGCAGCCAGTGTGACTGTGGCTTTGTGAATGGTGAGGAGAGTGGCAGGAGAGGAAGTAGGTAGAAGATGGGCAGGAGGAAGAGCATACAGGGACACCAGGCACAGAGTTTGACTTTTGTATTAAGAGCAGAGGAGGGCACTAAAGATTTTTAATCAGGACAATTACAGTTTGAAAAGATCCCTCTGCTTGTGGGTCCAGAATGGTTTGGAGACAGGTCAGACTGGAAGCA
Source organism: Cryptoprocta ferox (assembly GCA_028646485.1). Lineage (NCBI taxonomy): Eukaryota > Metazoa > Chordata > Mammalia > Carnivora > Eupleridae > Cryptoprocta > Cryptoprocta ferox. The sequence goes on along the minus strand of CM053574.1, from coordinate 120,269,696 downwards.
GGGAGACGAGTAACGAGAGGGTGTAGTGATCCTTCAGATCTTGGTAGCAGTTGAGTATAGGAGGTGAGAAAAAAGAAGGAATCAAGGGCAAGGTGCTTTATCTTTGTCAGTTCTTCACAAACTGTTAGAGTGTCTTTCTTGGGATTTATTTTGCCAGGGGCCCCAGAGGTATTACCCAACTATGACCATTTTTTCATGTGAATTTTTTCAACTTTGGTCATTTGAGAGCTCTCAACCCAGTATTACAAAACACAGGAGGGAAAAATGAGTGACTAATACAGGAAACAAACATTGCTGAATTAGACCCCCAAGGAATTTAGATCATAGAATTAGCAGAAAAATACTTTATGTACGTTAAAGGTAAGTAGAATTATTAAAAAGGGGTTAAGATATGAGAAAAGTACAAGAAAATGCAAAAAGAAAAAAAGGGTCCAGGCATATTTGGAAAAGAGCCAAACATAACACTTAGGAATGGAAAATATAGTCATTGCTATAAAAAATTTCAATGAAAGGTTAAACACAGATTAAACACAGCCGGGCTTGTAAACTGGGAGAAAAAAAAAAAAAACCTGAGGAAATTATCCCTAAGGCATAATAAGTGATAATAGAGAGGTGGAGGCTTTAAATGAGAGGTTAAGAGATGAGAAAGATAAACATATGTGTAGTAGCATTTCTGATAAGAGAACAGAGACAATGAAGTAGAGGTGATAATATAAGGAATAGGCTGAGAATTTCCTAGAATTGGTGGCAGATATGATTTCTTAGATGTAGACAGCACAAATCCTAGTAAGCATGATAAATTAAAGTAAATCGATACTTGGAGAATTTTGATACACTGCAGAAACCAAAGGGAAAGAAAAATTAATCAGAGGGAAGCCAGGAGATCTTCAAAGGAATAATATATAGCCCACTTCTCAACAGCAATAATGGAAGTCAAAAACACAGTGAAATAAATCCAAGTAAACCTTCATATACAGCTAAGTTCCACCTGAGCCATGGCAAAATGAAAACAATCTAGACCATCAAAAACTGGAAGAGCATACTGTGACCAGATCTTCCTTGGTGGTACTTTAAACAATGTACTTCTGGAAGAAATGTGAAGCAAGAATGCATAGTGACACCATGAGATACCACTTCATGTCCACAAAGATGACTGCCAACAAGAAAAATAATAATGAGTTGGTGAGGATGTGGAGAAATTGGAACTCTCATATACTGCTAGTGGGGATACAAAATGGTGTAGCCATGTTGGGCACCAGTCTGGAGGTTCCTCAAAAGATTAAATATAAAGTTACTATATGACCCAACAATTCTACTCCTCTACCTGAGAAACCTGAAAAGATGTGTTCACACAGAAAGTCGTACAGGAAAGTTCATGGCAACATTTTTTCTAATAGCCAAGATATGGAAACATCCCAATGTCCATTGACCGATGAATGGATAAATAAAATGCGGTCTATCCATACAACGGAATATTATTTGAGAGAAAAAGGAATGAGGTGCTGACATATGCTATGACATAGATGGACCTTAAAAACATTATGTGGAGTGAAGGAAGACAGTCACAAAAGACCACACGTTGCATGATTCCATTCACACGAAATGTCTAGAACAGGAAACCTAGACATAGAAGGGAGATTAGTGGTCGCTTAGGGCTGAAGGGTTTGGGGGAAATGACTGCTAATATGTATAGGATTTCTTTTTGCAGTGATGAAATATTCTAAGATTGATCGTCATGAGGATTGCACAACTCTGGGAATATGCTGAGTGAATTGTACACTTTAAATAGTTGAATTATATGACATGTTAATTATATCTTAATAAGAAGAGAGGAAAGAAAAAGGAATGAATAGTGATCAAATAAACTGGTAAATACATGGGTAAGTAAATCTACTTGCTAAAAACTGAAACTAAAAGCAAAACAATAATACTTAAAATAGAAGGGCGGACAAGGTAGAAATCATTATAAACTTCAGGCTCTATTTAAGTATCTATGTACAATTTATTAAAGGAATCAGAAGAGAATAAGTCATGTAATCAATACAAAAGAAAATCAGATGATGAGTTAGTGAACTAAGGATCCAATTTAAGAGTTTCAGAAGAACAAACCCTCAAGAAAGAAGGAAATAATAAAGAGTAGAAAACAAATACACAAAAAGACAGTCCTCAGAGTCAATGGCTCATTCTCAAAGAGACTAAGAGAATATGAAAGCCAATTGTGAATAATGACAGAGGGACCTCATAACTAATATTAGAAATGAAAAAAAGGACAGCTACAGACAGAACAGAAATAAAAGCAATAAGAGAATATTATCAATAATTTTATGCCAAGAAATTATGATGAGTATGGGAAATATACAGTAGCCCTCCTACATAGACAAAGTAGAAGTGTTTACGTTAGAGTCAGGATCAAGGCATGGATATGGGCCCTCACCGCCGCCATCAGCACTGTTATGGCTCTCAGCCAGTATAGTTAGACAATAAAAAAAAAAAAAATCAACCTCTGCAAACATTGTACAGGTAAAGATGGGTCATCACTATCAGAAGCGGATATGATTGTCTACCTCAAAAATCCCAGAGAATCAAAACTAATGAGAGTAAAGGTGTCCGGATGAAAGTGTTCCATCATTGTCTTTGTTATCATTTGATGGGGAACTCAGTTCTAGGGTCTGTGCTAAAGATGTGATGTTATCATCTAATCCTCACAACAAAGCCAGCACCCCCATTTCACAAGTGAGGAAACACGCTCAGAAGGGAGCTCACTTACCTGAGTGCACAGAGCTGGTGAGTGCAAGAAGATCTGAGCTTTGAATCCAGGGAACTGAGCCCAAAGTCCCTGGCCTTTACCACTGGCCTCCACTGCCTCCAGTCTCCGCCAGCAGAAACTGGAGTGGAGTGGAAAAAAGATGGCATTCACAATTGTGAGACAAATCATAAATGCCCACAAGTAAAGGTGCTAGACAAGGTGCTAGACACTATTGAAAGACATGAAAGAATCTGAATGTAGATAAAATCATTCTACTCCCGGCTAGGTGGGGGTGGGGAGCACGCTCATAAATGTGAACAGCTCATTTGTCTTCAATTAATCTCTAAATTTGATGCAATCCTAATCAACACCACAAAAGTTTATTTAAAAGAATTTGTTAAGCTGACTCTGAAGTTATTTGAAAGAAAAATTCAAAAGCCATAAAAAAAGATTACAGGTTTGTCTACATAAAAATAAAGATTTCTGTATGCCCCTAAACACCCTGCACAGAGTTAAAAAAAAAAAAAAAAAAAAGACCATAGTGTGGGGAAAGCTATTTGCCATACACAAGACAGGCAGAGAGTTATATCCTTAATAAACGGAGCGCCTACACACTGATATGGAAAAGACAAACAACTTGATAGATTAGATAAAGCTATGAACAGCCAATTCACAGAAAAGGAAATAGAAACAGTCAATAAAATATGAAAAGATGCTCAAACTCCCTAGTCATCAGGCAAATGGAGATCAAATGATGGAGATTTCAATTTCTGCCTATCAGACTGGCAAACATTTAGAAGATTTATAGCATCCAGTATCAGCAAAGGCCCGGAAAATGGACATACTCCTCATTGCTGATGGAGGTTTAAATTGATACAACCTTTTTGGAAAGTAATCTAGTGGTGTCTGTTAACATTTAATAGGTACATACCCTTTGACCCAGACATTCCATTTTTGGAAGAATCTAGTCTACAGAAAACAAACTAGCAGTAAGTAAGGATATGTATGTCATTCCGGCATGGTTTGTCATGGAGAAATAGTAACCTGGAAATAATCTATGGTTGAATGAATGATGGTTCATTCCCACTATTGACAATTATACAGCTATTAAAAAAGATTGCATAACATCTCTAGGGAAATCCATATTATTCTTAAACAAAATAATCTGTTGAGTAATGATTACAGTAGTTTTGTTAAGGCAAAATCCTATAGCCTATATACCATATTTTATATATCTTTAAATAAACTTAATTAGATGTATGTGAAAACAGAAAGTAAGTTGTGGGAAGATACTTATAAAACTGTTCATATTGGTCATCTTAGGATAGTGGGATTAAAGCATGGAGAGGAAGATTGTTAATTATCTTTACATAGCTCCATTGTGCTTGACTTGTTACAAGCCATGTGTTGTTTTTGTACATAAAGAATTCTGTAAAATAAGTGAAAGAAAAAACAACTTGCTACCTCCTCAAATTTTTCTATGCTTTAAAAATATGTTTGATACCATTTTTATCCTTTTTTTCCCCCTCTTTATCCCCTATTTTCTTTGCAATTGTGATATTCACCATGGCTGACTTGCCAATCGTGGAGGTCTTTACAATGGGACCCCCCAGAGTTGGTGAGAGACCAACATGCACACCAGACCATAATACATACCAGACTTCAAATGTATTGTGTAAAAGCATCCCATATTCCTCTAATAAATAGGTTAGTCATTTTTTGGACATTGAGCCTCAAATAAGCCCTGGAATTAATGTCATTCTCTCCAAGCAGTGATTAACCAAATTCCAGATGAATCCCTAATGTGGTCCTTTGTTCATGATGTCAGAGTTATAATCCTTTTTAGTCAGGGAAACATTTATTATGTGTTGCAAATATGGATACTATCAGCCCATCAATGGACCATTTGGTTAAGAGTTAAGAGGAGGAAATCCTCTGTCTCTCAGGAGGATCAGGTGGAGAGCCACTTGTGCATGGCGGGTGGGCTGGGTGAAAAAGAAATCAGGGAGAGATCCTCAGTAAGAATTGCTGGAGCTCTGGGGTTGCCTGGCATCTTCCTCACATTTTCTTCTCCCTCAGCAAGGCTTTGCCTCCCTCAGAACCCTGGGAGTTCTAATAATAAGAACTGCCCAGGTCCAGTTTAGTTCTTGCTGAAATTTTTTCCCCCACTGAGTATGAACAAGTACAATTCCTGGGCTGTGTGAATATCAGTTATTTTAGTGGTGTTTGTGGCATCGCTAAGAGTCTCTGAAGGAGCATGCACTTCCTCAGTAAACTATTTACTCAACTAAGGGATTTAAAAAAACTGTGGTAAAATGATGGAACATAAAATTTGCCGTCCTAGCCACTTCTAAGTATGTAGGTCGGTAGTGCAAAGTATATTCATATTGTTGTTACCCAAACTCCAGAACTTTTCCATCTTGCAAAACTGAAACCCTAGACCCATTAAACAGTAACCCCCTGCCCCTGCTGACCACCACTCTACTCTCTGTTTCTACGAGTTTGACTTCTCTAGATACTTCCCATAGATGGATTCACACATACAGTCTGCATCTTGTGTCTGGCTTCCATCACTTAGCATAACGTCCTCAAGCTTCATCCGTGTGGGTAGCGTGTGTCAGAATTTTCCTTCCTTTTTAAGACTGAATAATATGTCATTGTATGTCTGGTAAGGCATTTTAACATTCAAAGACTTGGATATGAAAATTTAGATATGTAAATTTAGATATAAAATTTAAAAATCCATTGTTTTAATCTGAAAAGTGCTTCTATTCTTTCTTTTATTTTCTTCCTTTCTTCCTTTTTTCCTTCCCTCTTCTCTTTCATTTACTGAAGTTGCCTACTATATAACTGACAGCTAAAACCCATGATGGGTTGAGATAGCATCACTGCCCTAGAAGTTCTCAAAGTGGGGGTATGCTGTGATCCAAGGCGGAATGCGTCATTTGGGCAAAATGTTAAAGTAAAACACATCATCTTAAATTGACCCCACTTCAGGGCCTATTTGTAAAAATTCTGTGGGGCTCTCTCTCCTACAGAACTCTTCCTCTAGCTCATAGAAGATTAAAATGGGCTAAGACCCTGGCATTTCGTAATTCAGGAATGATATTTGGCTTATTGTTTTAGGTTATAAATTCTGCCTTTTACAGAAAGCAGACCCGCTTCCGTGGGTTTTAGATAATATTTGTGGCGTGCATTTTTGGTCATTTTAAATAAAAGCATAAAGGGGAGGAGCTCCTGAGCTCCTGGCTAATGTTCTAGTTTAATATTGGCAGACATTTGCATATCCAGCAGATCCACAGTGTCACAAGACTTTCCTCTCAAGGTCAGAGTATTTAGGGAATAGTTGGGTCAAATTCTTCTCCTTTCTGTTTGTGCAGAGTTGAAACTCATTTTACCTTTACTGAGTTCTTTGCTTATTCTTGTAGGTCCTATTAGGCTGTGCCCCTCAGGCCCTGCTTCTGAGCTGATGTATGTATGGGCAAATTTGACCCTAAAATGGATAACAGGGCAGCAAGGTGGGGACCAGCTTCTGTCACACTGTGCGTTTTATTTTCTATCAATAGCCGTGTTATGGTACGCAGGCTCTTGGGTTTCCTGAGGAATGGAGCCATTTTGTAAACAAAACGCTGTCATTTTAAGCCATTAGAATGCATTATATAAGGCATAATGGCCAAAGGAGAGTGATCAGAGGGCTGGATGAGACATGGAGTGAAATTGTGGGCTCTCTGGCGGCCTTGGGACTTGACTGCTGTAATGAACTCAGCCTTTCTATTACCCATTCTATTAAAAAAAAAAAATCTCTGGAGCAAGAGCATATATGTGCTTTCCTTCTCCAAGTAGAGATGGATTTAGCCATTCTGGCTCCTGTTTGCTATTTCAGTGGAATCTAATTGTTTTTGGAATTAAATACTTTGCTCTCAGATGGTATTTTTAAATGCCCCCCGCTCCAACCCCTTTGTAAGAAGACTTTAGTTCCTTAGTTTCTAAGGAGGTGGGGAAGAGGTTTGACAGTGGAAGAAAGTTGTCTCTCATGTTTTGGACTTGGGTCTGAGTACAGCGTAATTCTTGCTTTGTCAATACGGTAGGTGGTTCCAGGGGATTTTCAGCTTAATACTGAATATTGTGTGTTGGTCTGGTTTCTACAGGAAGCAGATGCCCAGATAAGATCAGACATGCAAGGATTTCACTAGGGGACATCCGGTGTGAGAGAAAATGGAAAGAATGTCGGGAAAGGCTGGGAGAGCATTGGCTGACCATGCAAATCAGACCCCAGTGAAAAAAAGAGGGAAATAAGGTTGTGCGGAAGCATCAGAGACTGCTCTGGAGTTTAAGGAAGGTTTGTCAAGACATTGGAGAATTTTGGAGCCAAAGTCAGAGGTCCGAGGAGTCCCACGTCTCCCAGGGTCCCGTCTGCCTAAACATCCCCACTGGCTCATTCCTTGGCGGATAGCCTGATCTTCAAATTTTTAATTCAAATAAGGACACCAGCCTTTCCTTAAAAACTTACTTTTGCCTCAGTCTCCCTCCCTACCAATGCCTGTTACAATATCTGATAAATTGTGAACCTTGCTGGTGAGGAAGGGAAAGGTCAGAATCTACAACTCTGTGTTTTATGTGGCAGCCAGAGAGGATGTAATAGAAGTGTGTGGGCATGGGTGAATTGTGCTGCAGTGCCTTCATTTCTCTTGCCGTTTTCCAGTCTTGCCGCCAGTAGAAGGCAAATAGCATGTGCAGACTTGGAGACTGTTGGTAATTACGCCCATCACACAAGGAAGCAGGGAGCAGCCTTTGTTCAGTAAATAAACACAATCCAACACTCAATGAATCATGTTTTTGCAAAATCACAGCATGTGTGTATATAGGGGGCATGTTGTGTTTGAGGTTTTTGAGGCTTTTATGTTCCCATTAGTCACTAGAAATAGGTCATCAGACCCCTGTTGTCTGAAAAACTTGATGTCTTTTTGGAACAGTGAGCCCACGTGATATGAATGATGTGTGTATGGGCACTCAGAGAAGGGAGATCAACTGTCTTAGACTTCACTAGGGAAAAGCCAGGGCTGTGCTTTTTAGACCCCCTAGTTTGATCCCTGAGATGCAGCTAATCACAGCCAGAGAGGGCTGCTCCAGTAACTTCCTGCTCCAGACCTAACTTCAACAGGGGAGAGGAAGAAATCAAACTCTCATTAGTGGAGGTATCAGATGCCTGCGTCTTTGATGAACTTGGAAAACACTTGCTGTCCTTAGTGTCCTAGGTAGTTTTGAATGTGGGAAAGTATTTCTTTCCCTTTTGCGTTCTGCCTTTCCCCGCTTCTATGACATGACTGGCCTTTGGGGGCAGATGGGGGTTGGAGCTGATACCAAGCCTGCAGAGTGAGCCGGTGGGCTGAGCACTGAGCTAAAAGCCATTTTGAACTTGGACATGGATACAGTCCTTCATAAAAGGCATTACTGTGGCATTTTTTGGCCATTTGTTTTCCTCACAGTGAGGAGCCTGAGTGAGCAACATTTCCCAGCAGAACTGAATTGTCAGAGAAGATCTTTGCTGGGATCACGTCGCAAAGTGACCATCATGTCATGGTCTCAAAATATTTCTGGGTTGTCAAGAATTCATTCATGAGCCTGAGGCTCATGCCCAATGGGAATTCAGTCTCATAGGGAATGACTTCATTTTGGCAAGGAAACTATCTTACTATATAAATAAGCGTAACATAATGTTTAGCATATAATGAGCTCTCTATAAATGTTAAGTAAGTGAAGAACATAGACCAAAAGAAAACCAAACAGCGGAATGGGAAAAAACTGGACAGAAATATTCTGTCTCTCAAGTTCATACCCTCTTGGTGTGATTTTCATGGTGATATGTGTTTGTTGGAAAATGCCGGGTATATTTCACACAGACTGACAATGTCCATTTTTTTTGTTTTATGAGAGCAGAAAGGGAAATATACAAGAACATTCACAAACGTTTACTATGATATGCCTTTATATACATTTTCCATTCAGTTTTCTAAAAAAAAAGCACTATGAGTAGTAATTAATCTTGATTCATATATTAATCAAGGAGAATTCCATGCACAAAACAGAATTGATTCTGGGAAATTTTAAGAGAAAATCATTTAAGGATATGTGGCAGATGCTTGCAGAATTGGAAGGGCGATGGGGGAATGGGTTCTAGTCTTCGCCTTTAAGAACAACTCCCCAGAGAATGCAGAAGTGATCATCAAGGAAGCTACTACCTCTGAGGCTGCCCTGGAACTTTGGAGCTGAAGAGCACACCACCAAAGCAGCAAGCCAAAGATCAAGAAGGAAGGGCAGGAAGTTGCCTTCTGTCCCCACTCTCTATGCCCACAGAGCTGGCAACTGGCCATCAGAAGGCAGAGTGCATCCACTGTCTTCACAGTCCCCAAGCACCTGGAGAATAGGTTCTGGAAAGCTACTGTCCTAATCCTCACCTCCCACAACCTTCTTGTGGGAGAAAGAAAGCCCATGGAGAAAAGTAGCCCATGTGACAGGGAGATGGCTTCTGTTTCACATTGACCTTCTAGATCTACAGGAAGACATCTAAATGATGGGGCTGAACATTCAGAATTCTACCTACAAGAGCATCTGTAGAAGGTAGTTTTTGGCTTTCCAGCCTCTGTTATAGGAAGACACATCTGTAGCCTGCTTTTTTCACTTTGAGCAAAAATTTTACTTAGCTCCTCTGAGATTTAATTTCCTCCCAAGCAATCTGTGATGGTTTGCTCAAAATGAAAAGAGCATATGGTTAAATGCACGGGCACTACAATTGGATGGACCAAGGCTCCAATCTCGCTTGAGAACTTACTAGCTGTTTGGTTTTAGACAAGACAATCACCTTCTCTAAAAGTTTCTGAGTTTATAAAGCGGGAATAATCCTATTATCCTCATGGGGTTGGAGTGAGAATTAAATATCATGTTTGTAAAATGTTTAGCATAATGTGTGAAGTCCGACAAGGGTCTAATAAATTGTAGACATAATTAATAAGGTCTATAGTAAGCAATAGACACAGGATACTCACCTGGGCACATTGTCTTTGCTCTATCTCCCAAGGTAATGGAGATGAGATAGATCCGTAAATGCTTTGAGGACCAAAATAAATATTAAAAGATGAATGCTTTAAACATATTTTTAATGTTTCTGCACTTCTAGTGTATCTTACTATTATGATTGATTGTCACTATGAGGTATCAAATTGGATTTCACTAGCCCTCATCAAAATTGGCCTGGTTCTAAGTACAATTTTTTTAATGTTGATTTATTTTTGAGAGAGAGAATGAGAGAGAGAGAGAGAGAAAGGGGCAGCAAGAGAGGGAGACAGAGGATCTGAAGCAGGCTGACAGCAGTGAACCTGATGCAGGGCTTGAACTCACAAACCTTGAGATCACGACCTGAGCCAAAGTTGGACTCAACCACATAAGTGCCCTGATCTAAGCACAATTTTAATTTATACATTATAGTGGGTTGAATTGTGTCCTCCTAAAAGTTATACTCAGGTCTCAACCCCCAGTGTCTTTGAATGTGATCTTATTTGGAAATAGGGTCTTTATACAAGTAACCAAGTTACAATGAAGTTATACTGGAATAGAGTGGGCCCTAAAGCCAATGACTGAGGTCTTTATAAAAGAAAGGAGAGGGAGATTCTGATACATAGACACAAGCAGAGGGAAGATGGAAGAAATCAAGTGATGTGGCTACAAGCCAAGGACAGCCAAGGATTACTGGCAAGTACCAGAAGCTATGAAGAGGCAAGGAAGGATTTTCCCTGAGAGCGTCTAAAAGGATTGTGTCCTTGATTTCAGACTTGTAGGCTCCAGAGCTGTGAGTCAATAAAGTTCTGTTCTTTTAAACCACCTAGCTTGTGGTAATCTGTGATGGGAACCCTCTGAAACTAACATATACATATACGTCACTCATACATAATAAATGAATTCCCAGTAAATTGTATAAGATTATATTTCTCTATCTCTTCATGATACTTTCAGGGCTATTTTACCTCCAGATTAATATTGAGTTGGTGGTGGCTCAAACAACTGAACATTCTCCTTTTCTAATGTTCCCTCACATCTCTGTCAAGAACTCAGTAGACTATAAATAGACTGTTAAACATAATTGAGGACCATAACTCTTTAATTAATTCTGTGGTGAACTCTTTTTATAAACTGAGCACTCATTTACTTTATGAATTGTAAATTAAGTAATAGAGTGGAAAGAGCAGTGGACAGAGGGCTGGGAGGCATGGATAATCTTAATCACAGACACCTAGGGGCACCTGGGTGGCTCAGTCGATTGAGCGACCGACTCTTGATTTCGGTTCAGGTCATGATCCAGCGGTTTGTGGATTCAAGCCCTGCATCGGGCTCTGCACTGCCAGGGCAGAGTGTGCTTGGGATTCTCTCTCTCCCTCTCTGATTGTCCCTCCCCTGCTTGTGCTCTGTCTCTCTCTCTGTCTCTCTCTCTCTCTGTCTCTCTCTCTCTCTCTCAAAATAAACAAATAAAACATGAAAAAAATATTAAAAATAATAATAATAAATCATAATCACAGACACCTTTAGTTGAGCACCCACTGCATTCAAGTACAATTCTAGGCATTTTTTAGAACATATTTCCTCTTATCCTTTGAGGTAGGACTCAGAGTGCCATTTGACAAACAGATATAAAAGTTCAATGAGGCTAAGAGGCTCTTCCAATCAAGATCACACAGCTGATAGTTGGCAGAGACAGCTTCTATTCTATTACTGTTGGATTCCATAGTTTTTATTCTCCAGCATTAGACTTGGTGTCGTTTCCCCCTCTGGTTCTACTCTTACTTTATCTGTGAGGTGAATGGGTTGGTCTAGAGAAGCTTTTCTCAGACTACCCTTCTGTGGACAGAGCTCTGTATGAAGACTCATTTCTCTCCTGGGGCCATAATGACTACCACGTTCAGAGAGAGAGATGTCTGAAGGACAAAGACCAGGTGAAGAACGGAAAACAAGTGATCGACCACCGAGCATATCCAAGGACAGAGGTGAAACAGCCGAGGACTTGTAACCCACGGCAAAGAATGAGAAGTTTAATTTGCTCAGTGCTTCTTGCATGTGCTTTCCTTTCTCCTGTTTTCATATCATCCTCTTTCCCTGCTCACATTAGCCTTATAAAGGCTATTTTGTGGTTTGCCTTTCTTTCTCTTACTTTCTCCTTCTTGACATCTCTTTTCTCTCTTTTCACTCCATCCTTACTTAACCACTCAAAGTCTGTCCTTAAATTATAGAGGCAAGTTTAGACAGTTTTAAAAGTTTGGGTATGAAATTAACCTATGGATTGTGGCTTGCTAGTGTCCTGGCATGGAATGGCTTATTAAAAAGAAAATAATAAAAAACATCAGTGAAAAAAATTGGGAAAAATAATTTTATCCTTATCCCATTATTCAGAATATATACACATTAAGAATTACTCAAAGAGTAATCTTGAAAACTATGTCAAAATGTGTAAGCAGATGGGTTAATTTATGTGTAATGTGATAATTTATAACTCAGTGACATTTTAGTGGCTGAGAAAATTTTTCTTTGATATGACATCTTTCCTAGAAGGAACCTCAAGTTATAGATGATAATACCAATGGTGAATTGATATTAGGCTTTCACATGTACTGAAGGTAGGCAACACAGGATCTTATATGTTGAAAGTTCATAATTATAATCAATATTCCCTTATGTAAGGAAACCAAGAAAAAAAACTAAAGTGTCTTTATAGTACATTCCTAATGTTGATACAACACACACAGGCCATTGTTTTGACTCTATTACTATAAGAAGGAGGAAAATATGCTTTCAGACAAATTGGAGAGTTAATCTAGTACAAGGACTATTTATGTTAATACCAATCAACAGGAACAGAGCAATCAGGCTATTGATTTCCAGTGCTGTCAACATTTGCTAGTATACAATTATAAAACTGTAGACTCTGTTCTCTCTGTAAAAGAATGCGAACGTCTTTAGAAGCTCCAGAGTGTTCAATGCTGGAGAATTATAATTAGAATTTTCTTCCCCCAGGAGTGAAAATACCATTCTCAGAAAGTACCATGGTTCAACTAATGCAGTGATTCCCTGCCTATTGATCATTACTAATCTATTATATCATTAGTTATTCCCCTTAAATACTCTGTCTGTTCCAATTAAATCCCTTGCAAAGGTTGAACAGACAGGAGGTAATTGAAAATACCCTACTTGAAATCTCCCCTTGGAGAGACGTCTGGATCGTTTGCCATACGCCCAGCTTCTACCGGCTGCACAAGTGTGCTCTTTATTCAAGTCCTTGAAACCACCTTGCAGCTGTGCTCTCTACCTTCACAGAGTGGTGCAGTACTGTTTGTTAGAGCAGAAAGCTGAATTGCCTCTTCCACTGTTAGAAAGTTCTGCCGTAAGGTGAAGAGCATACCTTCATCTCATAGGTAATTTAATGTAAATAATCATGTGCTTTGCCAATATCATGATGATTTTTTTAAGTTGTTTAAGCCCAAAAGACTTCTATATATTGCCCATTTAAATGGACATTTTTAAAATTTCTCTTTCTAAGTATCTTAATAAGTGCTTATTTAGTAACTTATAATACGTGGTGCAAATTACAATACAACACATGCCAATACCAATTTCCTAATTTTGAAGGCACACAGGATTATTGTTGGCAGAGGTTATAGTGTGTGTAAATTATTGCAATCTTGAACTCTTTATATAAACTCCAGGAAGCCAAAATAGTTCTACTCAACATAAGTGAATTTAAGGGTACAAAAATAATTCCAGTTCTAGCTTCCTGGAAAGGCCCACATGTCAATAGTCAATGCTTACTGCTGGAATGTTAGCAGAGTGTCTCAGATGTACCACAGCAAGGATCTGAACTTGCTCTCCTGTCTTGTTTTCTATATAGCCCCTGGCCCAAGGTGGCATATCATTAAATCTCTCATGATGGTAAAGTGAGAGGGCATATCAATGGAAAGGAGTGCTTGAATGGATTCGATACCTCAAACAGTTAATTTTTTAAAAAGTGATTTATTTATTTTGAGATAGGGGGAGACGAGAGAGAGAGAGAGAGGGAGGGAGGGAGGGAGAGATGTGGGGCTCGATCCCAGGACTGTGAGATCACGACCTGAGCTGATTGCAAGAGTCGGACACTTAACCGACTGAGCCACCCAGGCACCCCTCAAGCACTTAAGATCATAGACAAAATGGTAGCTATTTGGAGTGGGCATTTTTTGCTGAATAGCACTGATGCTTTACAGAAATATGAAGAGTAGCTAAGGATGAGATAGAGGCACCAGAAAACCAGCTGGGAAAATCGGGGTGGGGGGGGTCTCATTTGGTTGCTTACAAAGAAGCTCTCATCTCCTCTAGCAGGAGGGTAAAGAAAATGAGGACCAAGCCTAGACCTTAAGAATATGATTACTAAACTTCAGAGACAGTTAAATGTCCAACCAGGTCAGGTCTGTTATGTTAAGTTGAGAAAACCTAGGACCTGGACACACAATATAGAGACATGTAGGAAGATGCCCTTGAAGATTTTGACTTCTCAAGTCTTCTCCAACGTTCTGAGCCTTCAGATGTTGCCAATTTTCCCCATAAGAGTAAGCCTCCTCTCCATATCCACTGAGAAGGTGGAATTAGTGTTGAGTACTCTTTCCCTCAAGGTGACATGTCCTCTCTCTCTTCCCAAGACTTGCCTCCATATCTCTTCTTGGACGTGAGGCCAATCATTAGTGTTCAGGAAGAGCTTAAAACAGATGGTGATGTGCTGGTCCTGATAAGGGAGTAGACAGACCATACCCCAAAAGACCTACCCAGCATATACTGGCAGGAGCCAGAGAGTATGTGTGGGATTGGATTCTGAGGGTACTAGTTCAAGAGAGCCAAAACATAAAATTGGATAGGTGAGTTTATTTACTTGGGAGTGCTCTAGAATAGACGAGATTAACACTGGCAAGGACTCCAAGAAATGGCTCAAGATTGCTATTAGGATGGCTCCTAGAAGCGTGGAAAAAATTATAGCCCATGCCAGGTGAGATTGAAATGCCAGAGTTGCCAAAGTAGGCAGTGCCAAGACAGAATTGTCAAGGAGAAAAGGATTAAAAGGCTCAAGGAAGTGGGTAATTAGGAATAGGTATTCTATGTATGGCTAGATGGATGACCAGATGGTTATGTTCTGCAGAAAAACCTAGATGACATACCATTTACCGAAGTTACATGGGATGTGCTAAGGAGAAGAGTATGGGCATCACTAAGTGTCTCATGGTGGCTCTCTGAAAACCAGGGCTGACACTGAGAGAGGCTATTGTACAACTTGGTTTGATGATGGCAGTGAGGACGACGGTGCCCGCCAAAATAGAGGTCAGGTGTTGGCACTCTAATAATCATGGCGCTTTCCATACTCCATCTCATTGTCTATTTTCAGAGAACCCAACCAGTAACTATAAAAATCTAGGTTCTGTACAAGTTAAATAACAATAAATAAGAAATAAACACTAGACACATCGTAATGGAATTTCAGAATATCAGAGAGAAAAAGGAAACCTTAAATGCCACCTAAGAAAAAAGGAGCTTACAAAAGAACAGCAATTAGACTGGCAAAGATCTTCTCATCAGTGACAATCAATGACAGTGACAATGGAATAGCATCTTCAAAGCCCTGACAGAAAGTGAGTCTCAAATGGGAACTGAGTATCCAGTTTATCTGTCATTCAAGCTGAGGACAAAATAAAGACATTTGGAGACGAGCAAAGATGGAGAGATTTTGCCACTTATAAGACCTGATGAATGAACTACTAAAAAATGTGCTTTGCCATGAAGGAAATCAAACGTGAAAGAAGGGGGATTCAAGTTCAAACAGTCATTCGTAAATTATTAAACAATAGTAATAAATCTAAATAAGAATAGACCATTCTTTCCTCCCAGTGACATTAGTGCTCATTACGTAAGTCTATTTTGCACTGTGCTACTCAGCTTAGAGGGTCTATCTATAAAATTATTTCCTGTTTGTTATACAGTAGGCCTTTATACCTACTAAAATACAGCAAATACTCAATTTTTAAAGTGTTAAGACATCCAGAGAAGTAGAAAACACTAAGGATACTTAACATTTGAAATCTGGGCAATTGGTTCCCACATGTCCCCTTCCTAATATTTGCATTCAAATTGGTGTCTTGGCCGAAAGAGAGACGACCACAGCAGGTCTTGCGAACTCTGAGATGCTTACAAAAAGTTGAAGGCATGACTCTTAAATGTATGAACTCTAGGTGATACTATATATATTGTATTTTGAGAGAGTGAAGGGTCCAATATTATCGAACACTTGGTATGAGTTATATACACTGATATATGGTATTAGCTTTAATCTGCAACAGAACTCTATAAGGTAGGCATGATTATTACTTTTATCTTGCTGATGAGGCAATTGATATTCAGAGGTTACTTTTTCAAAGTCTCAGCTAGAAAGAGGCAGTAATAAGATTGGAATCTAGTTCTTTGGGGCCTCAAAGCCCATGCTTTGTCACTAGATACATCTTCCAAGACAGGTAAGAGCAGAAAGTAGGAATCAACCAAATCTAATGCACAATATAGATTCACAGAGGGACTTGATAGAGAATTTTTTTTCTCATTTTTCAATCTGTTAATTTTCAGACTCCTCTGCTACCTTTCTTTTCTCCTCTCAACCTTATATTCTGGTATTTCCCTGGAGTTTTCTTACTGGCTTGCTTCTCACCTACTGCTCAATTTTCCCAAATCTATGAGTTTAGCCTGAATGGCCAGTGGTTCACCGGATATCCCTCAGGTGTAGTTTCATTCATTTTGAAATCCATCTCCTGTTAATTAAATACTTATTGAAAACTACTATATTCCTGTCATTGTCCTAGGTGATGAGTGTCAAATGGTCCACAAGACTGGCACTGCCCTATTGGTTTATCCTCAGTACATCCAAACCCACGCCCTTCGTATATCCCCATCACAGTAAATGTGTGGTCTTTAAATCCTGCCAATATCAATGTCTCCCCTCCCCCACCCAATATCTCTATTTCCAGTGCTTTCTTTCATGTCCTCCTCACCTGCCAACTGAATTAGTGACCTCCTTAATGCGTTCACTACTTGCTTTCCACTTAGATTCGATTGCACATGAATCTAGTATGAGTGTAAGTAGGAGCATTTAACTCCTTGGCTTAACCACCCTGAATTAAGATTCTTTTTGTATAGGATGAGATCCACATTCTTTCACGTGTCACACAAAGCTCTACACAAAGCCCTACCTCTGCAATCTGGGCCCCTGTCTCATAGCCCCTGAAAACCCACCACTGGACCCTTCACTTCAGCCATAGCAATGTCATGATTCCATGACCTTCCTATTAGTATTCCTTTGGTCTGGAATGATACTCCCACCCTAGATCACATATAAAATAAACCAATCTTTAAACCTCAGCAAAATTATAACCCCTGTATGAAGCCTCTTTTAGGGTTAGTCACCCATTCTCCTTTTTGGACTCCTAAGATTATCTTACATACTTATATCATAAATCCCTCAAAATAATGTTATTTGCTTACATGCCCAAATTTCCTCCCTAAAAAATTCCAAACCTCTTATAGACAGGAGTTCTGTGTTATTCATTTTCACATCTCTAAGTCCTAGAACAATGCGTGGTCCATCCCCTATCTGTCCAACCCAATTAATACTTGTTGGATGAGTTGAATGAATAAAGATGTGGTTTGTAAAGTGTTACCCAGCATACCCTTGCAATGATAGAACATGAGTCCCCATGGAAAGCAGCTTACCTCTTTGCCCTTTCTGCTCGTAAAAATGTAAAAATACCCAAAACTCTTTTGGAGTAGCTCAGATCACTTCTCAGTGCTGTTGGTCTACTCTGGAAACACAAAGAGCCCTTGATCAACTCCAGACTTGAAGTAAGTTCTCTTCTAAATCTATTCTAATGAATACTGGCAGTTTATCTTCTGAAACTCTCCTGTTTTAGACCCTCAGTCTCCTTGTTGGAGTTGGATAGGCTTTCACTCATCCAAAGTTAGAATTTATCATTGAAAATTCTGTTTTCTCTTTAAAAAATTTTTTAAATGTTTATTTATTTTTGAGACGGAGAGAGACAGAGCATGAGCAAAGGAGGGGCAGAGAGAGAGGGAGACACAGAATCCAAAGCAGGCTCCAAGGCTCTGAGCTGTCAGCCCAGAGCCCAACACGGGGCTCAAACCCACAAACTGTGAGATCAGAGGCTTAACTGACTGAGCCATCCAGTCGCCCCCAAAATTATGTTTTCTCTTAAGACTGGCAAAGCAACAGTGTCCATCTGCTTCAAAATCCTGAAAATAGAAATAAATAATAACTGTGGGGAAAATAAGTTAGTTTACTGTAAAGCATGAGGGTATTTAAAAAGTTATTGCTTTGTTTTAAGGAGGGCACTTGTGATGAGCACTGGGTATTGTACGTAAGTAATGAATCATTAAATTCTACTCCGAAACCAGTATGATATTCTATGTTAACTAACTAGAATTTAAACAAAAACTTGAAACAAACAAACAAAATAAAAAATAAAAGCAATTGCTTTGAAGATTTAGTATGCAGAAGTATACACTCTAAACTTTGGTCAACATATGCATTTGTTTTACTATAGAATGCTGAATTTTTTCCCCTTAGTTCCACAAATGTATCTTTCTATTGTCCAAAGTCTAGGGCTTTTTACTTCTTTTTTACCAGATGGCAATGTTAAAATCATTTTCAAAGTGAATATTTTAGCTTTTAAAAAATAAAACATGAAAAGGCATGTTTGAAAAATTAGGCCCATTTTATTTCGTTCACTATTTTGTTAAGCTTATTTTTAGCACATTTCATCAATCTGGACATTTTCACAGATATTTTTATCAGTTCAGCCTGTTCTGTATCGCTTACCAGTCTGGTTGCTATGGTGTGACAATGATTTTTTATTCTTTTCCAAACAAAAAATAACCTTTCAATGACAATACACTTAAATTTTTAAAAAATGCATCCACACTCTCTCAGGCTATTTTCAATTATACAAACCAACTGTACTTTAGCTTCAAACTCTCTTTAATCTTCAATGTTATTAGAACAGGATTTGTGTCCTTGGGGACAGAGAATTTTTAATTGAAACCCAAACCCCACAGCACTAACAAAACATTTGTGTGATACGGCAATTTGTAGGTTATTTAAAGGAAGATCAGAGCAAGACCTTGGTTCATTCAAAGCAGTTAATAAATCCTGGACCCAATTTAGAGATAGGGAACTAGAAGGAGGCATAATGGTAAAATAACACATTTATACATACACAGTGCCAGGCACTGTTCTAAGGGATTTTCTCTTATTAACTCCTGTAATCCTCACAGTCTCCGGGGTAGGTGCTGTTATAAGGCCCATAGTGCACGTAAGAAAGGAAGCATAGAGAGGTTAAATAACTTAATGCCTACGATCACATCAATCAGAAATCCTGGAGCCAGATTTTGGAGCCCAGTGGTCTGGCCACAGAGTCGGTGCTTGAAACAAAGCCATTTACTACCAGGTATTTGAGAATGTGCCGCAGAACTGGTGTCAGATTTCTGATTTCCATCCCCACCTTCTATTTTTTGGCTTCTGTTTTAGTGAATCACAAGGACCCCTCCTGATACATCTCTTCCCAAACCATACATCCAGGTACTCCGCTGGTTTAGCACTTGACTGCACCCGTATTCCAAACAGGTAGGTCATTCCTGCCCGCTGGACTGTAAATGCTCTGAGGGCAGGGGCTCTAAGGGGTGTTATAAACCTTCTGGATGCCCGTGGAACTGAGTGCCAGGCTGGGCATTTGTGGGTGCTCAGCGAGGGCCCTGCCTCTAAGTGGTTGATCGGATCTGTAGCGTGTGCACAGAAGGTCTCCCTTGGTCCTGTTCCTCTCATCCCCACCCCATCCCCACGGACTCCACACAAAGTATAAGGAATAGCCTAGAAGCAAAGCCTGGAAAAAGCTGATCCCTGTCCCTCTCTCTCCCTTTGTCACGGCTGCTGGGTTAAGGGAACAAGATGGCGGAGACCCAGAGTCTCTGGGCCAATCTTTCTAGTGTTCCTGAAGCTTCCTCTCCAGGCAGACCTTGATCAAAACTCCTTCAATGTAATGACTTTCAGATCTTCCATCTCCTGTTTAAATCAGATTCAGAGGGAGAGAGAAAGAGAGAGAGTGCACATGTGAGCAAGCACACACCCATCCTGTCTCTTGGCTTTCTGTCTCCCTCATACCTGACGAAGGTGCATGGAGCCATTTAGCCTTTAGGAGTCTGGCCAGGCTGACCTGTTACTAGGCCCCCACCGGCCATATAGGTGTTAGACGTCACTTGACTCAGCCTGGGTGTCTTGGTGTGGTTTTTTGTTTGTTTGTTTATTTACTTATTTTGAGAGAGAGAGAGAGGCTGGGGCTGGGTAGAGAGAGAAGAAGAGAGCGAATCCCAAGCTGGTTCCACACTGTCAGCACAGAGATCCACGCGAAGCTCAAACTCAAGAACTGCGAGATCATGACTTGAGTCAAAATGAAGAGTCAGACTCTTAACTGACTGAGCCACTCAGGCGTCCCTGGGCATCTTGGCTTTGAAGAGTAGGTATCCCTGGGGAAAACATGTGGACTCCAGATGTGCCCTAAAGATCATGGGACTTGGAGTCAAAAGACCTGGCTTTCAGTTTTAGTCCTTTCCCTTGCGTTTTCCAGGAAAGTCACTGAAATACTTATCTAGTGCCCTCCTAACCTCCCTCAGATGCAGATTTGGCATCTGTAAAATGAGAATTGGGAAATGGGTTGGCAGACCTAGATGATATAATCCATGTGAAGTGTTTGTTAGTTTTCTGTTGTCTTTAAAATGGAAGATACTAAAATAAACATGACCCTGTTTTGCTTTGCTCTGTGATGATGGGCTGTGCTGGTGCAACATGAACCTCCCTTCATAAATCCATCTTTTCGGGGTGACTGGGTGGCTCAGTCAGTTAAGCGGCCGACTTTGGCTCAGGTCATGATCTTGCGGTTCGTGAGTTCGAGCCCCTCGTCGGGCTCTGTGCTGACAGCTCGGAGCCTGGAGCCTGCTTCGGATTCTGTGTCTCCCTCTCTCTATACCCCTCCTCCCATGCTCACGCTCTGTCTCGGTCTCTCAAAAATAAATAAACATTAATTAATTAAAAATTATTTAAATTTTTAATTAAATTTTAAAAATCCATCTTTTCTTCTCAACTGGCTCATTGGCAGAGATAGGAAGTTCACATGCCCTTTTTGAGCAGACGGTGGAAGAGAAGGTACAGGAAAGGGTGGGCTCACTCAAGTGGCTTTGGGCAGGTTTCAGGCCTTCTCCAGTAGAGACCAAAGACGTCAGTTCTTTGCCATGTGCGTCTCTCTCTAAGGCAGCTCACAGCTTGGCAGCTGGCCTCCCTCAGAATGGACAAGTGTGAAAGAGCGTGCCCGAGATGGAAGGCGCTGTCTTGGGTAACTTCTCGGAAGTGTTGTCCCATCACTGTCCACCAGAAGTGAGTCACTAGGTCCAGCCTGTAGTCAAGGGGAGGGCATTTCTGAGTTGTACCCACAAGGAAGTGGGAGGCTGAGGGCCATCTTAGAAATGTAGCTCCACGTGGTCGAAGCAGATTTCAGCCCTGGTCTTGTTCTATGAGTGCCAGTACAGTATTTTTTAAAATTTTTCTTCTGCTGTGATTTATTTAGGGAGAAGCAGCTCTGGAAAATGGCCACAACATTTCCCCCTTATTGCCTTGCTCTTGTCCTGAACGTTGATGGCTTAATGACTTAGCCAAATGAATAATCAGAAGGGAGGCAGCATATCATCATGCTAGAGGGTATACATTCTGATATTCCAGTCATAGCTCCCCCATTTATCACGTGAGTTTCTGCAAGTTTGTGAGCCTCAGTTTTCTCAGCTGTAAAGTGGGAATAATAATAGGATTTACCCCACTGTGGAGGACAATGGGAAGGGCTGATAAACCTGACATATGGTAAACACTCCGTAAATATCAGAGATATTATCTGCTGCTGTTATGGAGGTAGCGTACTTCCTAAGTACCTGCTCTCCAGTAACTTACAGTTTAGAACAGGAGCCCAAAAATTCAGCTTCATTTTCTGTGTTACTTTTTTCCCCTGATTTCTGGATAAGATCATTTTTATTTTCGTATGGAAGGAAAACCCAAAGACCTTAGGGTGTCCTTGTTAAACCTAAGAGTGCTCTGGTATTCTCCTAAGTAGCACCCAGACAGAACACCGAGATGCTCCTGGAATGTATTTTTCTCTCCCTCTTGCTTTCCTGCTGCCCTTGACATTCTGCTGTTGGGGCTATTATAAAGTTAGAAGGATGTTTATAACTAAGAAGACGAAAGTCCTTTGCCCATGGCCTTGAGCTCTCCAGAGGAAGTGTGCCTCTGAAATATAACAAATAAATAATAAATCCGCAGCGTTTAGAGCAAAAGGCATAAAACTTCTGGCTTCACTCGGAGGGAGGGTACAGGGCTTTGCAGGGGTGGGTTACAGGCTTCGAAATGGTGAGGGAAGTGTCGTCTTTTATTATGAAAATATCCTGATATCTTCTCTGATGCTGAATGAAATGTAATGAATGAAAAATTTCCCAGGGCTATAGAATTATGTTTTATCATAATGGAAAAATGGAAGTGCTAATAAAATATTTTAAAACACAGACAAATCCTCTGCACTAAAACTGCTCTAAAAATAAAGTCTATTTAAAAAAGACACAACATCTCTTGACAAAATAAATGTTTATGATTACAAACCTTGGTCACAAATGACATACTAGGATTAGTGTTTCAGGTTCTCCCCAGATTGGTCAAACATTTGTCCCCTGCATTTAGGGGAAAGAACACATAAGCACTTCTGTATGTATATTCCGATACTGTACCTTTAACTGGGTCAAGGATGGACCATATGTAAGCGCTTTAAGCAAGTGTTTCTTTGTGATTAAACTTGAGGCATGACATGAATGGGGGGAATTTCAAGAGGGATGACAGCCTAGTAGGGAAAAGCAATTTTGATCTCGGGAGTTTTCTGTGCCTCTCAGTTAATTAAGCCATGGAAAGAATGGCCAAGGGGACACTCCTGTGGCTTAACACCGCGAGTCTGCTTACCAGACTCATGAGCTCTGTGAATCTTCCTAGGATTGATTGCTTGTGAGGTGACCTTAAGTTATTCCTTAATGTTAGTTCTTGGGACCAGACACCGAGCCTTTAAACCAAGAGCTGCAGATGTTATTGCTAATCCTCACAGTGTTAAGTATTTGCATCACTTAGGGCTCCTTGAAGCAACAGAAGCCAGCGCTGGTGAATTTGATCCCCCCAAAATGAATTTTTTTAGGCATATAGAACCGTAGGAACAGCTAAACATCCAGGCTTCCGGCGGAACAAGAACCAAGGCAATTTGGGGGATGTGGGAGCAGGGACTAATGACAGTTTGCCCAGGCGCCGTGGATGTTTCCGGCCCCCCGCTCAAGGTGTATGAATGATGGCGGTGGCGGTCCAGGCATCTGGCTGTCCTTGCTTGAGTCTCTGCTTTCCCTGACTGACGGGGAATGGGGTAGGCTTCACTCCACGTTGGGATGTGAGGCAGGCGGTTACCAAATGAGCCAGAAAGGATGATGTGAAGTCAAAGATCCAGAGTATCTTCTATAATATTCTCTTAATTTAATTTAATTTAATTTAATTAATTTATTTATTTTAAATATTCTCCTAATTTTAAAGTTGAGAGATGCCTGGGTGACTCTGTAGGAGTTAAGCCTCCTACTTTGTCTCAGGTTCGTTCACGGATCGTGAGTTCAAGCCCCGCATCGGGCTCTGTGCTGACAGCTCAGAGCCTGGAGCCTACTTTGGATTCTCTCTCTCCCTCTCTCTGCCCCTCCCCTGCTCATGCTCTGTCTCTTTCTGTCTTTCAAAAATAAATAAATGTCAATAAATAAATAGATAAATTCGAAGTTGGGGAAAGAGGTCAAATATGTTTACTGACATCCCAAAGCGTGTGTCTCGGTGACGACTGAGTTTTGAACTCACACTGGGCTAATACTCAAGCCTCTGCTTCCCCCTCCTCCTTCCCTCTGCCGAGTTCTCTCTATGCTACCGAGCATAACAGCATAAGGAAGACCCACAGGCTTATGTTTGTAAGACCTCCTGACCTCTTCTGGCAAAAGGTTTGGTTTCAGTAGAAATGAGTCAGCATCACTGTGTCTGACCTTCTTTCAGGTATTTCTGCTTTTCCCTCTGTTTTTATTTCCTTTGCTTCACCCCCTGCAGACCTCTTTCCCAAGGTAAACAAGGTAGGAGGAATTGATAGGCCAGCCAGGCTGACGGGAAACACAAGAGGAAGTGAACGGAAAAGAAGGAGTCGGTTTTCACAGTTTCAGTGGGAGCAGGGACCACTCAGTGCCTCCCTGGGGTTTGTCTCTGCTCTGTCTTTCCCCCTCTGGAAATAATAGTTCCAAACAACCTAGCTTTAGGTGGTGTCACTAACCCAAAACATGCCAGGCTCGCTAGCTAGAGAGGCTAGTGCTGTTCTGAATGTGAAATTAGAGATCTGGGCCTGTTTTCGGAGTTGGTACTTGTATGGTGGTGGCCAAGTGCTCGAGCGAGAGCTAATTTCTACCCTGATAAGAAACATTAAAGACGGGAGAAGTGGCTTAGTTGACTTAAAAAAAATTTTTTAGTGTTTATTTATCTTTGAGAGAGAGAGTGAAAGAGAGAGACAGAGTGTGAGTGGGGGAGGAGCAGAGAGTGAGAGAGGAAGATACAGAATGTGAAGCAGATTCCAGGCTCTGAGCTGTCAGCACAAAGCCTGACACGGGGCTCAAACTCACGAACCGTGACATCACGACCTGAGCTGAAGTCTCACGTTTAACTGACTGAGCCACCCAGGTGCCCCTATTGACTTTTAAAATGTATCTGGGTTTATGACTCAAAAGAAAATGCTATTGTGCTATTAAAATACATAGCATAAACAGTTTACATAATGCTAAACATTTCTGTTTGAGGGCTCACTTAAATATGGTCATTCCTACTTAGAAGTCACTCAAAACTGTTGTTCAGTTATACTAGTCATTTAGTTAAAGGAGATACAATGTGAGCAAGGACTTTCATTTCTATTCGTAGAGGAGATAATATTTGTCAGGTACTTAGTGCAGCGACTAGTATATTAAAGTTACGCGATTCATGCTTATTCCATTCCCTTTGTGAAATAAAGTAGATTGTAATTAATCATTGTTCATTTACACATGTACTTTAATATTCTTACTCATTTAACATTTATGGACTACCTACCAGGGGTCAATCTCCTTGTCCAAATCCACCTCCTAATGTCTTGCTACTCAAAGTGTGGTCCACAGGCCAGCAGCAGCAGCGCCTAGGAGTTTGTTAGAGCCAGAGCTCTCAGGCCCCAGCCAGACTTCCTGAATTCGATCAGATCTCAATGTAATTTGTATCCATACTAACGTTTGAGAAGCAGTGACCCACTGGATCATGTACGTATTCCTTATCATAAAATAAGATCCTGCTCCTGACTTTTTTACTTCCATTCCTGCTACTCCCCTCCTTGGGATTTGAACTGAAATTTCCCAGACACACAAAACTGTTTCCCATCTCTGGGCTTCACCTATGCTTTTCTCTTTGCCTAGTATCTACTTCTCCTATTTTTCGTCTTATCATGCTACTCTTTTTTTAAGATGTGCATGCATGCCGTTTGTTCATTTATTCACTTATTCATTCATTCTATATATATTTACTGAGTAACTACTATATGCCAAGCACTGTGCTCAGGCACCTTCTCTAAAAAAGTCCTCACTGAGATGGGTGAGTCCTCTCTGCTCTCTGATGTACCAGACATAACCCCAGCATTGATGTATAATGCTATGTTGACATTTGCCATTGACATGGACAGTAGGGGCCAAGGAGCCTGCCATAGTTCTCTTTGTTTGCCCTGCATCTGGCATAGATCCTGGCTGTCAGTGGATGCTTAGGCAGTGTTTTGTTGGCTTGAACTGTTGCATTTCGAGGAACTAGTGATTGGGCCAGGACCGCAGCAGGTGATCTCTGAAGCTATTCATGACCCAAAGTGAGAATGCTCTTGGCCCAGACACTCTCCCCAGCCATCTGCCAGGGGGGGTGATTCTCTCTAAATCATTCACATGTCCTGTTTTGGCCAGTGGCAATAGTGACATAATCCCATGCTCATGCACACACTGAACAGATCTGGGAGCTGAGAGTGTCATGGGCAGGAAGGACTCACCACAGACACTTGAGAAGATGATCACTATGGGTGGCACAAACTGGGTCTGTGGTCTCTTTCCCAGGCCTCTCCCAGCTATAATCACATTGCCCATGGTCTCAGCATGACTTCTTATAAATTATTGGCAGAATCAAGTTTCCTACTGGTTCCCTACCCCATGGACAGGCATGTCTGTGGGCAGCTCCAACAGTGGTGACCAGTTAAGGGTTGCCATCTTTGTTGGAATAGAGAAGTAGTCACCAGAGGGCAATAGCAGCAAGGCCTTTATGTACTGGGCAAGAGCAGTGGAAGGCCATTACGTAAGTGATAAAGAATATATGAAACAAATAGAATAGATAGTAAATGGGGGTGGTGGTGGAAGTACTTAGTTAAAACAAGAACTGCGAAGCCAGTCGGCCTGGGTCCAGCTCCCCAGCTCTGCCCGTTGGGGCTACAGGATCTTGGCCAAACTGTCAAATTCTCTATACTGCAGTCTCCCCATCTGCAAATTGGGAACAATAATAGTACTTACCTTATAAAGAATAAACAACTTAATACTCATCTTGCAGTAGTGCCTCACACACCATTAGCATTGTATTGCTTAACAAATAGAAAATAATGAATCGCTTGAAAATAAGATTCAGAGCCTCACTGTCTTTCCATCACTGTGAGCCTTTTCACTAGTAAATGCATTTGTCCACTTCACAGTATTTCCTTGGGTTTCCAATGGGAGTGTGTACATCTTTAAGCCTGAGCAAGGCTTAAAAAAACTAAACAAAAGGCAAACAGCTGCTTTGTTTTTGAAAAAATTTGCCAAGCTCACATAGTTAAATTTAATGGCTGGGTGTTTTAAACCCTGGAGAACAATGTAATTTGTGTCATCACTGCTACAAAGGAGGACTCTGGCGAGCGTTTCATTTTGGTCGCCTGAAAACCTAACTTGAACAAAAGAAGTGAAAACAAACACAAATACAGTAATGGAAAAACTCTAATTAGGCTTTGGGAAAAGATTGTCCGGTGCTGTCTTGTCTTCACAGAGCAGAACAAAAATAACACAGGCACCTGCAAAGTTATTTTTCTCACCAAATATTTCAATTTTTAAGTAATATTTTGTGATGGAGTAGTTCTGATTCCAGGAAGCGGGAGGGGTTGGGGAAGGGGGCTGGAGAGCAGTCTCTTTACATCCATGATTGCTTCACCTCCAGTATCTCTTTTCATCCTCCCAGAGTTCTGTGAAAGAGATTATTTCCCCCATTTTACAAAAGAACACTGAGGCTCAAAGAGATTAAGTAATTTAACTAAGTTCATACAGCCAATGAGTTACTGAATATGACTCTATGTCTGCCTGACTGTAATACCCGGGCCCACTTCAAAATTAGTTTGTTTGGTTTTAATGGGAAGAAAGTACCTATATTTGAGGCTTTTCCATGTAGTTACCAGGAACTGAATATTAAATGCTTGTGAAGTTCAGATATATACAATGTTTAATTTTTCTTCATGCAAGATGGAGATCTTGCTGCTCCACAGTCTGCATTTTGGTAGTAATCATGGCAGAGGATTTGATGACAATGATGGTGACCCCCATGGAAGACAATAATCAACCAATGATGTCATCTTGGTTTGGAAGCCGTAATTTCTACATGTTGGTACAGAATACCCCAAGACTTGACAAAAAATAGTATCTTGTGATATGATTCAAAGAGATAGTGACAGTTAAGGGAGATCCTCCTCACAAAAGGGATTGGCCTGCTTATAGTACTTCCAATTGATAGAAAAAAAATTGAGAGAAGATCCTTGAATACAGGAAGGACTAAGGAGTTCTGCTGCTTTCCTCCTCAAGAGCACTAGTCTCCTAGTATATGAAAACAAGAAGTGCTCAGAGTTCAGAAAATCTGGGGCTGGTCTCAACATGGTCCCACATGCTCTATGATTTTGAGCAAATTATTGGGAGGAAGAGATGGATTAATAGATTTAAAAATACCTTTTTAACTGAAAAAGCACTGTACGATGTTTAAGGCTTATCAACAGATTGCCAATATGTATAAGAGCAAATTTTGATTGGACTTTCTTCTATCATCTCCTTCTCCACGACTTTTCTTTGCTTCTCCTAACATCTAGGAACACCGAGAATGGTTTCCTGGCTAACTCGGGTGTCCCTATGGTGAATCCTTGGAGGGATGTGTTCTGGTAGATGGAATGAAATTAGTGGAATTTTCTTCACAAGTCTCTAGAGATAAAAAATAAGAAAGATGTCTGTTGACTCGACTGGAGGAAAATCACACAATTATGCTGATCAGTTATCATCTGGGCTACCCTGCCTTCTCCTCCATCCCTAATCAAACCTCCCAGATACTACAATCTTTTCCTTTTTTTATTTTTATTTTTTAAGTTTATTCATTTATTTTGAGAGCGAGATTAAGAGTGCAAGCAGGGAAGGGGCAGAGAGAGAGAGAGGGAGAGAGAGAATCCCAGGAAGGCTCTGCGCCATCAGCACGAAGCCCAGCGTGGGGCTCAATACCATGAACCTGAGCCAAAACCAAGAGGTGGATGCTTAACAGACTGAGCCACCCAGGCACCCTATACTCTTCTCCTTCTTCCTCACACCTCTCCACCTCTTCTTCCCCATTCTCCCCAGTGCCTGCCCCCTTCCCATTGTGAAAAATAGAAGCCATTGAACAAATCCCCTCTCCCCCAACTTCTAAATTCCATTCCTACAAACCATCCAACACCCACCTCATCCCTTCCTTCTTGCAAGAAAAGGTGTCCTTTCTCCAGCCTAGGTTTCCTGGTATCCACTTCCTACTCATCTCCCCCAAAGAACCTCATTATATCCATTATGTATCAGTTCTTTCACCTTTATCCTGAACTTCCACCTTCCTTAATAGATCATTCTCATCCACATCCAATTGTTGAATACCAGCATTCCATCTTATAGTAACGACGAACTAAAATCAGCCCACCAACAGAGCGGTCATTTGCACTGCCGCCCTGCCTCTCCAGCTTCTTCCAGCCGAACTACTTGAAAGCATTGCTTCTTTTCTTATCTTGGCCTCTTTGCCACCTACAGACCCCACAGTGCTCTGTGACTTCTGCTTCTGTCTTCAACACCACGAAAAGTGCTCTGGCGTGGGTCACTGATGCTCTTGCTGCTACTTTCCTCAGAATATTTCACGTGCTTACCTTACTTGATGCTCAGTGACTTTTGACACATTCACTCACTTTTTGAAACATAGTTGGCCTTGTATCTTGCAACACCACTCTTCTTGGCCCACCCCATCTCAGGATCCTTTGAGGATCCCATCCCTCAGCCTGTCCCTCTCTTAAGCCCTTTACACCCATTGCCACCCTGCCCGCCATCTTGTCCACCCCCTTGGCTTCGGTTACCATCTGAATGTTTTAACTCCCAAACCCTTGTGCCTAGTCCAGCTCTCTCCTCAGACCCTTAGACTTGCATCTAACTGTGTGGTAGTTTCTGCTCAACATACCTAATGCCACACTCAGCATCTATTTCCTTAAATTTGTTCCCAAACACTTTCAGTGCTTTCCCATCACCCTCAAGATGAAATCAAGGCTCTGTATGCTTTTCAAGAAACTTCAGGTCTTGTGGACCTACCCCTTCAGGATTGGGACCCCGATGCTCTGCCCTCCAGCTGTTTTGACTATCTTGCCTCCAACACCACATTCCCTCTCCTGCTTATGTGCCTTTGTCTGGGCCAAACTCCCACCTACAACACTTTTCCCTAAGGTACCCTGTTCTTTTGCTATGTCTTCCTCATCCATCAGGTCTCTTATGCCACATTCTTCCAGAAGCCAATTAGAAGTCTCTCCTATGTTCACCAAACTCCCCCCTAATAAACTATTTACTGTATCAAACAAAATAACCATATTAGTGAACTATCAGCAGGTACAAACTAACTGTTCCCTAGTCCTCCTTCTTACTTACTTGCCCACCTGCCATTCTCCCCTCTACTCTTTGGTGTCAATACCGCCCTCTGTTTCAAATATTCTTTTATACATGTCTGTCCACTAGATCATGAGCTGTCGGAATGATGCTGGAAATCCGAAGCCATCAATACATCCTTGTCGAATTGCACTGACCTGAAATAAAATCGTGGATGGCTCCAAAATAGTACATTATTTACATGGCTATTTTTTTTTTACTATCATTTACTTAGCCATTCTCCTATTTGTAGACATTTAGGGTTTTGTTTTTCTTTACTATTTGCATTACTAAATAATGCTGTGATGACCATCATTGTTATTCAAGCTTATTTCTATCATTTCAGACTATTTACGTAGGTTTAAACCCTAAGAATAGGGTTATTCGGGCCCAACTTGTGATAATTTTAAAGATATCAACATGCATCTTCAAGTTGTTTTCCAAAACTGTCGCACAACCCATTTTTGTGACTAAATTTTATAGATTGTGTCTTAAACCTTTCTGTAGTATGAATACACATCTGAAAACATCACCTCACCGGAAACACTGCTAGTGCTCACTGTGCCAATATTTACCTTCTCTAAGAACACGGCCTGAGTGAGGAGGTGGGATCTTTCAGGCCTTAAAAAGAAAATAAAAGAAAGGACATTTTCAAAAGGCCCTGCACAAATAGTGCAATCTACCAGGTAGGCAGTTTAAAAGGGCCAAATACAAGGCCTAGGGATTTTTAAATTTTAGTCTCTGTTCATTTCCTTCTCAGCTAGCTCAACATGTAATAGTGGTTGCTAATAATGGGTGTTAAAGGTTGTAATACAATGTACAGATAAAGCAAAAAGACTTCTTTTGAGTAATTTCATTGTCACTCGAGTGACAGTGTTTCTGGGACCAATTATAAAAAGCCAATATCTCTTTGTTGGGTCATTTGTTATGAGTTACAATAGCCCTTGTCACTTGTAGTGTTGGAATGTTGAGAGACATAAAGGCATAATATTGATGTGGAGAGAAATACGCGGGTCCCCCAAGTTTGTGACTATTGATTTGGTTTTCCTTGTTCAGTTGGGATGTCTCTTATGAATAACGATTCAGCTGATCCAACAGCTAGTCTTTTGCCCTGCGTGTCCTGACCCAGTTGGGGCTCACAGGCCCTTCTGCAGACTAAATGTCTCATTGGCTTATTTGTGGGTTCCAGCCTCATAGTCTGCAGGAAGAGAGATAGGATGGAGGCTAGTGGGGAGGGGACGGTAGGTAGAAGGGGTTATTTAAACAGAAATAATGACTAGAGAATAGAAAATGGAGATGGTCAAGATGCGTGTTATTCTCCTCCTGCTCTGAACTATGTCAGTGATCACAAGGTTAGAAAGAGAAGGTCTATCATGGAACCATCTGAACATGGTTTATGTCTGCGCCAGGCCAACTATTTTGAAATAAAATGAATTCAGTTCAATAAATATTTTTTCTGAGGGTCAAGACTGTGCCAAGAGTATGATGAGAATACGACCCTGCTCTCAGAGAGCTCACAGTTTCCTAAGGGAGACAGGTCATAAGCCAATCAAAATAGAAAGCATTAATGACATAAGCAATGCATTAACGACATAGGTAACCCGAAGGTGGGAATGCCCACCTTTCACAGAGGGCCAGGGAAGCCAGGTTTTCTCAAGTAGTTATTTTCAAGGTCATCAAATGGAGAAGTGAGGAAAAGGCATAACGGAAGAATACACCATGTACTTGGGAAGTACAGCAGTATGGCATTGCTGAGGAGTAAAATGCACTGTGGATTATTAAGATATGAGTAGGGTAGGAGGCTGGGGAAGTTTCCCCCAGATGGGCTGGTAAAGGGCCTTGTAAGCCTTGTGGAAAGGCACTTTCACCTGCAGGAAATCAGGAGCTGGTGAAGGGCCGTAAGCAATGGAGGTACAGGCCCTGATCAAACACCTGGCACTGATATTCTGGGACAATAAGTTCTCCCCTCGGGGTTTGGGGTAAGTTCCTTAGCCTGTCAAATGCTGTTCTCTCGGTTTTATAAAACAATGTGATAAATGTATCTGCTTCATCAATTCATTATGAGGATTAAACAAGAAAATGCCTAAAAATATTGTGTATCATCATCACCATCATCTTCATCATCACTATCACCATCACCACCATCATCACCATCACTATCATCACCTACGTCATCATAATTTTTCTATTACCACTTTGGTTTCAAGGCAGAGAATGATTTTTAAAGGGAGAAGGGGATATAAGACAGATAACCAGTTGTGAATCTACTGTAATATTCCAGATGCAAAATGATAAAAGCCTGAACAGAGAGCCCGAGCTGACAGGAGGCATGGTAGGGAGAGGCTGATCTAAGAAATGCGTAGGAAGTAAAATCAACTGTTGTTAATGAATATAAAGAAGGAGTAGAGGGTGGCCTTTACATTTCTGGTTTAGAAAACCAGGAAAGAACAACATCACCATGGTAAGTAAAGCAGAACAAAGAACAATTAAATGTGTTTTTAAATCCCTTGTCTAAATGAATCATAACAATAATAATAGCTAACAGTTTACGTAGACTTTACCACGGCGCCATATACTTTGCCAAGTACTTCACATATAATAAGTCATTTATTGTACCTCACAACCAATCAGTATAGGTAATAATATTATTATTATTCCAATTTCCCAGATGAGGAAACTGAAGCCCAGAGAGGTTAAGTAATTTGCTTAATGTTCCACAGCCAGGCACCCAGCAGAGTGAGCTTTTAAACACAGGTCTAATCCCTGCTCTTTATCTCTTCACTACACTGCCTCCTGGGCACGTTCCAGGAGATTTCCGGCTCTTGGCTACATGGGCCCTGGGGTTGCAGCAGAAAAGTGTGGCCTCATTATATATCTATATCCATATGCTGTCAGCACACTGATTGGAGAAAAACTATGGAAGTAGATGGAGGTACAGACCAGGAAGACCAAGGAACTAAGAAGGACCAGCACAGAAGGCCTGGGCAAAAGGAGTAGATTCAAGAACAAGATGGCTGCAGGCGAGGTGGAAGTGAGACAGGAAATGTGGGACAGAATGAATGTGTTAAGGATACTAGCCTAGGGGGCAATTTCAAGATGAAGTGTCTTGTCAGCATGACCCGACACCATAGATGCCACAGTGGATTATATCAGAGAGAGGGGGAGAGGAAGAGAGGGAGAGGGAGAGGGAGGGGGGGTAAGGAGGGGAGAGAGAGAGAAAGAGGGAGAGAGAGAGGCTCAGAAACACCTCTTGTTGAAAGGTTAATGGTGTGATGACTTTGGCCAGAAAAGTCTTTGATCTGGTGGTGGTGCGATCCAGACATTAGAAGGCTAGAAGTCCCCAGGGGTGCATGAATAAGAGCCGATGTCAAAAATAGACATTTGTGAGAAATTACTGATGAACTGAATAAAGTATGGGGATTTAGCTCATCATTATTGTCTCCGATATTGTCTCTAATAAGCAGGTTTCAGGCATTATGCTTGTATTAAATAGTTTAATTATTTATCATTTAATTTCATTAAATTCATTTATTAGTTCCCTATCAGAGACATATTGAAGATATAAACTATTAATATATCATAGCCTCCTTGTTTTATTTCTGCTTCACTTAGGGGTCATGAAAGGCAATAAGGAAGTATTGTGCATTTTTATGGGTCTTGATATATAATAGTTTATATGATAACTAGATGATAAGATATATAAGATATATACTATATAATAAGATGATCCTAGAGGTATGACAGACATGAAGTAGCATGTCTAGCTGCTAGTGCCTTTCACAGTTGCTTGTTGAATGAACGCGTGGACCTAGTCCAACCGTCTATTTGCCTACAGGAAGGCACAAAGAGCACAGGAATAAAATTCTAAATCCAGGCCTGTGGATTATTTGAAAGTCTATTTTAATGTTTAATCTCCTGAACCATTAGGAAGTTCCTCTTTAAATTTCACGCTATCATTAGGTTTACAAACTACTTTCTCTAGATTGGCCTTCAAGAGAGGGCCAGAAGTGAGTCTTCTGCCTAGGGGGTAGTAGTAGCTGTTCCTGGTCCCTGTTTTGGGATTCCCGGATAGAGACTTTCAACCCACCCTCTCCTCCAGGCCTCTCTCGAGCAGAGCGCATGGGCTCTCCTCCCCGCAGTAGCAGCTTTTAAGATGATAGCCTCCTCTCCTTTGCTAAATCAGTCTCCAAGTCTTCATTTATCATCTGCATTTCAAAAAACCGTTTTATCCCCTTGATGTTACCTGTCCTATTCTTTGCTTTTGCTGGCCATATGTCTGCTGTTTTCCCTTTTAATTGTAGTAGGTTCTTGGGAGGGAAAGATGACGAACACCCTCAACCAGCCATTTTTTCTCTCAACTCCTTATAAATAAAATTTGCTTCCAGTCTTTGGGGGCCATGGAAAGGTTATAAATGATCATATATTCTATAGATTCTTCATAGCTTTGGGTATACTAGTTGGCTATACCTACACCAGTTGGCTGGTCAGAGTGTATCTTTCCAAAGGGGTACTGCACCTGCCTGTTCGGGGGCTGAGCTGGCAGCTGGCAGCAGATCTGGTGGGGGAGTGAGGTGGGAGAAGAAAGACCAGACTGAACTCTGCCTGCCCTTCCCCCTGTGTCTGGGGGTGTCTTCAGACAAGGGGGGGTTTACCTCTCAACCTGCAGGTCCCAGCCCTGTGCAGTTAGTCACTCCTGACCTACTCAAGGAGGAAAAGGCAGGCATGTCTTCCACTGCCTGTCAGTTCTCCACCACCCCAGATACCCAGTAACTGGATTTGCATCTTTGTTGCTGAAGAAACCCATACTCACTGACTTGCGTAGGAAAAGAAAATGACAAATCATCTCCATGGACATATCAGCTTGAGCAACTCTATTACATAGGTCCTATTGAGGCAGAATTAATGGGAAAACAGACTAGAGATTTAATAAAAATGTAATGAGTCTTAAGGGATAAGAGAATGTAAAAAGATTTCTGGAAACTTTTTAAAAAGCCCCACACCAAATGTCCACAGTGAAAGTTAGGAGGTGAATATCATCACAGTCAAATTGATCACCTAAAATATTGAGTGCTGGGCACAGTCAGCATTACAGATCAAAAATACAAAGCAATGGAAAGCATAAGTGAAAAGACAAAAGACACAGAAGACAAAGATAATCTGAATTCCAGAGAAAGAGAAGAGGAACATGTAGAAGATAAATACAGATCAAATAACAATAGATAAAACCTCCCTGTGCTGAACAGAATCTTGTTCTCAAAGACTTTAACACCAGTATTTCTGATAATGACATATTAGATCCATCCAAGTGAATCTTCTGAAATCCAAAAAGGAAAAGAAGGGCGCCAGAGTAGCTCAGTTGGTTAAGCATCCAACTTCAGCTCAGGCCATGATCTCGTGGCCCACACGTCCACGCGGTCCATGGCTGTGCTGACAGCTCAGAGCCTGGAGCCTGTTCTGTTTCTGTCTCTCTCTCTCTCTCTCTCTGCCCCTCCCCCCACTTCTAAAAAATAAAATAAAACATTAAAAAAGTACTGCAACAAAAAGAAATTTTAGTAAGCTTCCCAGTGCAAAAACCAAAAAAACGGCTATTGCATAAAGAGAATTAGACTAGCATCAGACTTCTTACTCACAGCACGGGAAGTTAGACAATAGTAAAGATCACTTACCAAAGTGATCTTTGGAGATCACAGTGTCCATTTGTTGAGACTCCACAGACTCCATTTCTCTTTGGAGAAATGGAGTCACAGTGTCATATTTGTTGAGATCCTACATGTGAAAATTCAAAATATTTATATTAGATTCTGCTTATGTTATATGTTACGTTATCACTGTATTTGTTACCAAAATTTCGTTATCACTGTATTTGTTACAAAAATTTCCTAGACCTACTCTTCTACTGAAAACAGATTCTTCTCAATATTCATATATATATGACAATAACAAAAGAAGTCCTATCCCTGTTATGGACTGAAAGTACTCTCACTGAAATTCCTATGTTGCAGCTCCAAGCCCCATTGTGAGGGTGTTTAGAGAAGGGGACTTTAGGAGGCAACTAAAGTTAGATTAGAACATGAGAGTAGGACCCTCACGATGAAATGAATGGCCTTACAAGACGATGAAGAGAGAGCTCCCTCCCCATGCAGCCAAGCTGAGGAAAGGCCACGTGATGACAAAGTAAGAAACTGGCTATCTACAACCTAGGAAGGGAACTCTCACTAGGAACTATATTGGTTGGCGCCTTGGTCTTGGACTTCCCAGCCTCCAGAACTGTGAGAAAATAAATTTCTGCTGTTAAACGACTCGGTCTATGGTTGTTGTTATGGTAGCCTGGGCCAACAATGACAGTACCTGATATATAATGATGCTAATAAGGGGTGAATGCCCAATGTATGTTGGGCTAATTATGACCCTCATAATATCCTCCTAAGTGAGTGGGGAAACTGGAGATTAGAAAAATAAATACTAGGGTCATAGAAATTAAATGATGGGCCCGAAATCAATAGGAAAAGGCAATTTAGAATGCCTTTATTTCCAGTGAATTTCTCACAGTGTACCTTATTTATTTATTTGATTTGTGAAGAAATATTTCTTTTTTATTTAAAAACATCTATTAAAATATCTCAAACAGCTAGACAGAAGGTTGAATAGTTTGCCCAAGTTCTCTCACTGGATTTGGGGACCAGGGGATTGCCAGCGCCCAAATCTAATTATTAATCATCTAATTGAAAGGGTTAGTAGGATTGGTTTAGAAGTCCCACATGATGGGTCTTAATTTGGAGGGAAATTTGTTTTAAGGAGAATTGATATTACTCAATCAGAAAACATTTAATTAATCAGATTAGAAGAGCGTGCTAAGGGCTTGCTGTGCCCTGTTATGTTTAGTTTGCACAACAGTGGATATGGTCATGATGATCTCCATATCACAGAAGAGGAAACTGAGGTTCAAAGAAGTCACATGATTTTTTTCAAGCTTACCTAGCTGCTCTATGACACAATCCAAACATCATTGCAAAGTCTTTCATGATAAAACTCATGCTCTTTCTACAGAGCTTAGGAACAACAGGAAGAGATGGGTCCCTCATAGGTATAGTTGTTTGCCATGGTTGATCTCATTATTTCCTGACCCATGACTCTATGCCAGGCTACCGATGGTGACTGAGAACCAAGACTCTCTGATTCATAACACCCTGTTGATATAGTCACTGAGTGCTTAATAAGCCTGAGTTGATAAAGACGGCCGCAGCAGTAAGGCAGTCAGCTGCATTCATAATACATGGTTGGAAGAAGCTTAGAATGGGGCCACCAACTTCAGGACATATAGGATATAAATATCAGAGAGAAGAACCCGTTATCTGGTCAAACAATTGAATATACTTGACCATTGGAGGAACTAGAGTAAAACAAAAGGAGTAAGAAGCTCAAATAGATTAGTCCGAGCTGCAACAGAAAAATGAGATGAGCTTAATGTGAAATACAAGGTCAAGCTCAGCTAAGTTAAAGGAACCAGGGTTTCAGGTGAATAGTATGTACCAAAAAAATGAAAGCTGTAATTGAAGCCATAGTTGTAATTTAAAATAACATGAAACCATTAGAAGCTAATCAAAAGTTAATTGATTTCACCTGAAAATGTATTGAACCCTAATGAGAGGGTTGGACCATGAATGAACACCATGAATCCAAACAATGGAGATTCGATCGAGTGGGAAATCCATAGAACATAAGCCAAAGTTGTAGAAATCGAGACAAGCCTTGGGTGGTGCCATTAAAATAACTCAGGCATGCAAATGGAATAAAAAGATGATACTTTAAGGGCACCTGGGTGGCTCAGTCAGTTGAGTGTCTGACTCTTGATTTCGTCTCAGGTCATGATCCCAGGGTTGAGGGATTGAGCCCCGTGTTGGACTCTGTGCTGAGTGTGGATACTGCTTGGGATTCACCGACCCCCCCCGCCACCCCCCGCCTGCTCCTGTTCCCCATAGGCTCCCAAGCAGCCTCTAAGCTCTCAGCTTGGAGTCCAACTCGGGCCTCAAATTCATGAACTATGAGATCATGACCTGAGCCAAGATCAAGAGTCAGATACTTAATTGACTGAGTCACCCAGGTGCCCCGTATTTTGTCCTCATTCTTGAGAGCTGTTGTTGTTGTTTTTGACTTCTGCATTGGCATTTATTTCGCCCCCAGTACATTGTATGTATCTGTTGTTTTCAAGTTCCCATGGTTGTCATTAAGAAGTGAGCTGAAGCACTACTTCTTGGAAGCCTGTGTCTTTTTGCTGTAGAGGCTTTTAGCATCTTCTCATGGTTAGTCAGTCTTCATTTTGCTCTCCAAAGTGGATTTCCTTATGTTTATCCTGCTTCCTATTTATAGTTGGATGGATGTGCTCAGTTATAGCTCTCTTCAAATATCGTTTCTACCTGATTGCTTCTCTCTCCCCTTCTGGTACTCACCTCAGACCGGTGTTAATCTTTCTCGTTCTGTCTACCATGACCCTCTCTTTCATGTTTCCCATCTCTTTTATCTCTCTACATTTCATTTGGTGTAGTGTATTCAGCTCTACCTTCCAATTCGCTATTGTCCCTTAGACCATATTTTACCTTCTGTTTCTGGGAATGAAGGTAGTTCTTTAAGAACAGAACTATATTTGGTTCTCCCAGAGAAGTGGTATTACTGCCATTCTGGAATCACCTTAAACTACATTTTTTACTTGATATATTTTGGACAACATAAGGTTGTGTGAATTAGGGTTGCAAACTGTGTGAAGGCCAGCATGTGCTCACAAATTTTTAGGGGAGACTTTCCCCTTCTACTGAGAGACAAGGCTCCAGACAGTGCACATCCTCACTGTCTGGGGAGAGGGGTGGAGTGAGTTTATTTCCAGAGAAAACCTTTAGAGAATGGCCTTTGGGGTCCATGGTTTATAAAGGGGGTTCCCTGCTAAATCACATCTTGAAAAGACCCTGGTCCTTGCCTTCTCTTTTCTACACCTTGCAAGACCTTGAACCCCAAGGCTCAAGTTCATGGGAAGTATGCTCAACACAAAAGCTGACTCTGCTTTTTTCTCTGGCTGCTTGTCTTTAGTTTTTCACTCTGAGGATTCCTTACTTTTTTGCCAGCTTGTGGATGTATTTAAGATAATTTTCTGTCTGTTTTTTATTTCATCCATCATTTTTAGTTGTTTTAAATGGAAGCGAGTTAAGCTGGATATCTAAATCCGTTGTTATTTCTTCAAATCCACAGGAACAGTAAGAAGCTAATATAGTATGGACATGGGTGCTGCTGCTGTGGGGAATTCTAGGAATCCACAAGAGTGGGCAATGGATGGGGCCAAGGCAGAGCCATCCTGCCTCTTAGGATGACAGCTGTTGCTAGGGAACCACAATTACTAAACAAAGGCCCTGGGGGAAATCCAACAGGTTATGAAAAAATGAGCACTTGCTTTATGATTGACAGGTGTTTATAATATCTGCTTCTAAATAAGTAGTGTATTATTTTATTCAGCAATCATTTAATAAGTGCCCATAGCACTTCCAGCTTTGGACACTTAGTGAATATTCAACGAATTTTATGAATTAGAAGAACTATGGAAAAAAACAGCCAATACACAGCCTTGGTTATTTAATTACCCCTGTCATGGATTCCAAGTTTTTAAAAAGGCAATGAAATTTGACACAATTTAAATCTTTTCTTGATATGTAAGAGAGACTAAATTTGTTACAAGATTTCATGCATTCTTTTGATTTCATTTTCTAAAATATGGGATATTTTCACCATCCCTACAACTGAGAGATAATACTGATCCCATTTCTTCTCTGCTTTAGACATAAGCAATATTACCAATTCCCCCATCCCATGGATGTCACTCTATTGTTTTTTGCAATGTTAATTGAATTTTTTTTCCCAGATTCAATGTGTTCTTGTGTCCAAATGATCACAGAAGTGAAACTCCTGGTTTTGATGGTGAACT
Organism: Cryptoprocta ferox; assembly: GCA_028646485.1. Taxonomy (NCBI): domain Eukaryota; kingdom Metazoa; phylum Chordata; class Mammalia; order Carnivora; family Eupleridae; genus Cryptoprocta; species Cryptoprocta ferox. The sequence goes on along the minus strand of CM053574.1, from coordinate 120,229,776 downwards.
CAGGAAATATGCAAATCACCTGTATGCTGTTGAGAGTTTCTCAACTGAATGTTGCATCCTAAATTCAGTTATAGTGTGCCTCAGACTTTGGTGATTCCTAGGTTAGACTTGGCTGGCCTGTGGGCACTAGCATCTTTCTGTTCCGATATCTCCATATGTGACATTTCCTCACGCCATCTATCTTGGGATTTTCTTTTCAAAAGCAGTCACAGTAGTTTAACTTTTAAGGCACTCCCAAATGGTTCCTCCAAATGCCAGCAGCTTTTGACTTTATGATCAGGGTTTGTGTGTGTATGTATTCCTTCTTTTGTTTCTCTCTCTTCTCCTCTTTTCCTTCTTTCCTTTCCATCCTCTCCCTTCTTCCTTGTCCCCCTTTCCTTTTTCTTTCTTGTCCTTTGTTTATTACTATTTAAAAGCTAATGACTTCTTTGGGTTATTCTTAGAGGCTTCCATCTTCTCTTTTTCCTCTACTGAATTTTTATCTTATGTCCTCACCTCTTTAAATCCTTTATTCTTTGTACATGACAAAAGTTCTTTCTTTTCTTTTAAATTTTTTAATGTTTATTTATTTTTGAGAGACAGAGACAGAGCATGAGAGGGGGAGAGGCAGAGAGAGAGGGAGACACAGAATCTGAAGCAGGCTCCAGGCTCTGAGCTGTCAGCACAGAGCCTGACGCGGGGCTCACACCCACAAACCGTGAGATCATGACCTGAGCTGAAGTTGGACACTTAACCAACTGAGCCACCCAGGCGCCCCAGAGAAGACTTCTAAGTTTCTCTTCTAATCCAGTAAGCCTGCAGCCATTGAGTTTCCAAGATCAACTGTTTTGGCTGATCTGATTAGTGATTATAGACAGTCAGTCTTTTTAAAATTATTATTCACTTAGCTCAGTTGGCCAGTTCCTTTATATTGGGAACACATGATCATAGAGAGGGTCGAGAGATAATTATCTGTTAACTTCATTGTTTAGTCTATCCAAACCGTTGTTTTCTGTTAATTTTTACGTTAGATTTGATTTGAATAGATTTTTGCTTTGTTTCATTTTGAGTCCTCTATTTGGCCTTCCCCCCTTCTAGTCTCTCTTTACCATGCTATTTAGACTCTAGATCTGTGCTAATTTAAATTGAATTTCAATTGGGGCATCTGGGTGGCTCAGTCAGTTAAGCATCTGACTTCAGCTCAGGTCATGATCTCACAGTTTGTGAGTTCCAGCCCTGCATCGGGCTCTGTGCTGACAGCTCAGAGCTTGGAGCCTGCTTCGGATTCTGTGTCTCCCTCGCTCTGCCCCTCCCCCACTCACACTCTGTGTCTTTCTCTCTCAAAACTAAACATTAAAAAAATAAAAAATAATTTTAAAAATATTTCATTTTATTAAAAAATAAAATTTTATTTAAAAAATAGAAAAACAATAATAAATTAAATGTAAATTAATTACATTTGAAATTCAGGTCATGAGTCACACCAGACACATTCCATGTGCTCAGTAGCTACCTGTGGCTCATGGCTCTCATACTGGACGGTGCAGATTATCGACGCAGAAAATTCTAGTGGAAAGCCCAGTTCTGTATTCCTCCAGGTTCTTCTTTGAACCACTCATGAAGCGTAAACCTTTCCTGTGTGTCCACTGTATATTTTCTTCTCAGATCCCAGGTGTAATGTTCCATCCTATTTCTGTCTGTCTCAGCTTCATGCAGCCCATTGAAGTTGTGACACACACAGTCCCCCACACACTGTATTTCGGTGTGAAAAAGCAGGAAGTCAGAATATGATGTTGACATAGAAGGTCTAAGGAAAAATTTCCGTTTGCAAATGAGATCACTAGTGAGCAGAGAACTGAGTAAGTAGTCACAGTACAAAGCCTCACTGCGAGAAGTGTTCTGAAACGGGCTGTATTCCTTGCTGCCCACAGGTAGGCTCAACCCCTTCCGTGCTGTATGATTTGTGCTTTTTGCCTACAGACCCTGGTGGAATTTCAAGTATGGGGGCTGCATTAGCTTCCTAGGGCTGCCCTAACAAATGACCACAAACTAGATTACAAGAACAATTAATTCTCTAACAGTTCTGGAGGACAGAAGTCCAAAATCAGGGTGACGGCAGAGCTGCGCTCCCTCTGAAGACTCTAGAAGTGGATCCTTCTTCGCCTCTTCCAGCTTCTGGCGTTGCCAGCAACCCTTGGTGTTCCCTGGCTTGCAGCTGCCTCTCTCCAGTTTATGCCTCCATTGTCACGTGGCGGTCTTCCCTCTGTGTACCCCTGCTTCCAAATTTCTCTCTTTACAAGGGCTCTGGTCATTAGGTTTAGGGCCCACCCTCATTATGATTTCATCCTAACCTAATTAGATCTGTAAATGAAGTCACTTCATTGGGTGCTGGGAGTTCGGATTTTTCAGCAGATATCTTTTTGGAGGACACAATTCAATCTACAAGAATGGAGAGGTTATGGGCTTCAGAAGGACTTTTTTTTTCGTTTTTAGAAGGAGAGCAAATAACTGCTAAATTTTAACTGATACAGATCTGAAGTAAAAAAAAAATTTTACTTCAGATCTCTGTCAGTCACTGTGTTACTGTGTGTGTGTATGTGTGTGTAGTGTCTATTATATATTTATATGTGTGTATGTATATACATACATAGTGTCATATATATATATATACACACACACACACACACACACATAGTGTCAATTATATATGGAACATGCTATCAACCTAAATAAATGAAAGTTATATAAGATAGGGTTCTGAAAAGGAGATTGTTTAGCTGTTTAACCAACTCTGGGTAATAAAATTCTGAGTGTAATAAGCAGGTAGGTGCTGTCCTGCTCAGTGGCCTACATATGCAATATTTAGGAGGAGTTTTAAACTTAATACTTCATGAAGATATTAAAGTGCTTTTTTGAGAGTCGGGAGTGAGAGGCGCAGTGGCAGAGGCGGCAACAAGTGCCGGAGACGAGCCGTGCCGGTGACTTCTCCGCCGCCGACACCACTGGGCCGCCCGTCGCAGTGCAACGCATGGAGCATGAGCGGCGGAGATCTCCGGGCTGAGCCGCGCAGAGCGGCCGGGACGTGGATGCGGCCGGGATCTCCTGCCCCCGCCCTGCTGAGCGGGAGCTGCTCCCGGACAAGCTTTCAGAGGGCTTCCAGGTGCCTGATCCTGACCACAAAGATAACGAATCCTGCCTCTGCAATGTTGTTGACTCTGCCTCCAGTCGACCATTCATGCCAGGGATACCTCAAAAAACAAGCCAAAGTATACATGGTGGAGAGTCCCATATAACTGACCACGGAAATAAAACAATCAGAGGCACAACAAGAGAAACCTAGGGACACCATTAAAAGAACACTTTCTGAAATGAGAGGTCCTCGACAGTCAGTGAGCCTCCTTTAACAGAGTAATACTAACAGGTGCCGAGTACATAACGAGCTTTTAAAACTAACAAGAGACAGAAAGCTAGCCAAAATGCCGAAGCGAGAGAACTCTCCTCTAAAGCAACTCCAGGAAGAAGTCACAGCCACAGAACTGCTCAAAACAGTCTTAAACAACATGACTGAACAAGAATTTAG
>CM053574.1:120190989-120225717 GCA_028646485.1 Cryptoprocta ferox | reverse complement strand
GAGGTTCTGCGTATAAGCCTCCAACCCTTTTGATCTGCAGCCCCACTCCAGGGCCCCACCCACAGCTGCTTGAGAGAAGGTAGAGGATACAGGGGGGGCTCCAAGGCTACAAGTCTGAGGAAAGGCAACTCATAAAGGTTTAAAGTAGAGTGATTAGGAAGCGGAGAGCCCACCCCCTCCTGTCCCTGAGCTCCTGTTCCTACTTAGTTAAAAAGCATTCAGGCAATTGGGTTATGAGCTTGTGTCAAAATTTTATGAAAACCTTGCAACAAGGGGGAAAGAAATCCTCTTACAGGCTAAGGAGGATTCACTTTTGGTAAAGATATTTTACAGGAAAAGACAATAAGTGAGATTATCCTTGTTTGGCTGATTATTGAAAGAAAAATAAGTCATTAGAAAACGGCCACCAGACTCCGACTGATTAGTCAGCTGTGTGGTGGGTGATGATTTCCCCGAGAAGGCTTAATCCCATTAAAGCGAATCAGAAAACCGTTCAAACATTTGATCAGTAAACTTCCAATATCTTTTTGGAAGGAGGCTATGAATTACATCACCCAGACCAGGTTGGGGACAATTTTTTTTTCCTATTTTAACCTCATAGAGTTGTTGTGGAGACCAAATGAGATATAACAGGAAGGATGCCTTTAGTCCAGTGCCCGATCCATAGAAAGCGCTTGATTCACATTCATTGTCAGGCTGTTTCTTGAACACTTTTCTTCACTCCCAACTTTGAACGCGCCCTGATGGGTCTGATTAGGAGCGCTGCTTGAGAATCTGTTGATCATTCACTTTGATTATTTGTTGGTTGCTACAGAAAGAAACCCTAGAAACAAGGTCCTTTGTGAGGCAGGGACTCTTCAATACAATTTTTGACATTTTTTTTATATTTAGGGGTAAATTTAAAGCTTTGTTTGAGGGGTTACAAAATTTAACATAACAGAGGAATTGGAATTGGATGGTTGAAGATTGTAGTTGGAAAATGGAAGAGAAGGTATTAGAAGAACAAGAGAGGCAAACAAACCTAAAGGTTCAGACCTAAAGGTTTATGTGGCCAGGTTCCTATTTTGGAAAATGACTACTTAATTCTTAGTACAATGATGTCAAATATTGCATTTAAGATTTTTGCTGGTTCTATGATTTTCTTGGGCAACAATCCTTTTTGGTCACTACAAAACTTATCTAAAGAGCTTCCTCATTTACCTCAAATGATGACTACACGGCGCCGTGGAGTGCAGCTTCACGAACTAGTTAATTTGGTTGTGTTTGGCTTCAGAGAGGCCCCCCTGTGGAATGACGAATACTCTCTAATGGAAGCACTAGGAAACATGCTTGCAGGCATGTCTAACTTGGGAAGTGGGTGTTGTAAGCTCCTGGAACATACCCCCTTTCGTGTTGAGCTTGAATGAACCACAATTTTCCATGATCCAGTATGGGAGAACTATGGATTCTTTTTGTTTTTTAAATAAAAGATTTCTTTTTAAAATATAGTCAAGCAGGGAAGAAATGATTAAATGCTATTCTCAAAATCCCTAATCTTCTCATTATCCCCAAGTCTATTTCCTAGGGGAAATTGATGGGTATCCCTTCAAATATTTTTTAAGCCTCTACAAACATATTCCTATTATACATAATTCATGTATACTTTTATATACAAATGAAAGTATTTGCATACTCTTGTAGTGAGGTTTTTGGCATTATCTCATTGACACAAATGCAGCATATTATCAGCATACAATCTGGACATTTATTTTCCTTTGCTTTACTGGTTAACACAGGAGCATGCATTTTTGTGCTTACCTTTCTTGATTAACTCTAAGAGTGAAAAACAAACTTACACTGGTAGACAACCAAACTCAATACAATGGAAATAAAAGCATGAACTGAGCATTTATAAATTTCTAGAGGTGGTCCCAGTGTCAGGACTCAAAGGATGAGTTAGCATTCCTCAAGCAGAATAGAACTGGAAGGGAGAGACTTCTAGAAAAGAAACCAGTGGGAACAAAGCCTTGGAGGCACATGGATATGGATTCTAACTTGGAAGTGAAATCATGGAGGTTCTATAACCTGCATCATTCTGAATAGAATTCACAGCGTTCATTCTCAGGAGATCTTGAATATTTCCTAGGTGATGTAATGACATCCTCATGAAATGGAAGGCTTATTTAAGGTTATGCTTAACAGAGTTAAATATTCTTGTTAAATTTTCTCCATTCGTCAACTCTGTCTTCAGTCTGTATTATGGCAAAGGGACCATAGTTAGAGAAAATGGACTCAGGGAAAATGTCAGGCAAGATATGTTTAATCTTTGTCAAGAACTCTAGGACAGATTTTCTGATAAGGAAACCCCCAAAGGGAGATGTATAGGAGGTTGTAAATTGAATTAAGTTACAATGCCCACCTTTACTTCCAAAACAGGTGTTGGGCTTTCACTGACCTAACCACTTTTCTCTGGAATCTTGCCTTAGGCTGAAAAGTCAATTGAGATTCTCCACCAGGCAATCTCCTGTAAGAAGTGTGTCTGCTCTTTAAAACATGCACTCACCTGTCCCACTGCTAAACAAATGACTTCCCACTTGCTTGTATTCATGGTTTAATTTTTATTTCTTTTGGTGTTACTTTATTTGGGGCCATACTTTTTCTATAGTGGTCTACTTACAGGTGCCTATTGTAAAATAAATAGGAATTTCATGCGACTACTGATAATCAACCATTTTTTTAACTTATAAAAATGGCAGTTTCACATTATATAATCCAATTCTTTAACTCTGTTGTTTCTTGTTATTAAGATTGGGGTTCAACAGTACTTTCTTACTGATTTTCTCACTTTTAATTCTAGGGTTAGTCAAAATGAATTTTTATAAACTTCCAAATATCTTCATTTCCTTTCTTCCATTTGACTGTTACTATATGAGTGAGTAGAGCCTCTTTATCCGTTATCTTGACTATTTGAAGTGTCTTCCTACCTGGCTTCCAGTCTCCTGAAAAGTTTGCCAGTTTTTCTTGTCAGTGTTACCTTCCAGAAGCACGATTCTTGATGGCCTATCAGGTTAAGACCAGGCATGGGAAGTTCACAAGACAAACCAGCTGCCTCTTCTCCCCTCTGTCCCTTTTCCTTTGACCACTGCTCATATCTTGAGTTACCTCTGAGTTCATTTTTTGGTTACTTACTTCCATTTTGCTACCAAGCTCACTTTGCCTGGCATCATAGTTGATTCTGTAGCAATCTTTTCCTGCTCCAGACCACAAGCTCTTTGAAGGCAGTGAGAGCCCTTCTTGGACTTTGAAACACCTGCAGCGTCTGCCATGATGGTCACATGTATGGCCATGAAGGCTTTGGACAGCACGGTCCAGGGGTGGCTGCTCTGAGAGACCGTGGTGAATGGCTCTCTGGGAGTCATGTAAAGAGACGGCCATGTTTAGCACAATCACACACAGAGCAGATTCTCCATAGGTAACTCATAGAATTCAGTTGAGTCTAAATTGAGATTCAGCCATGAAAAGGGCTCCCGAAGCATTAGAATCTCCCACCTTCTAGCCTGGAGTTACACTCTGATCTTAAACTGAAGCAGACAACCCTGGGGATCAGATGCCGATGACAGCATCTCCACATAGTTCACCAAGCCCTGGAGCTGCAGCAAGGTCTGATGACAATCTTTCTAAGATTTGAGCACGTCCCCAGCCTTTGGCCCCTCATTGCAAAGGGCTTCCTTGCTGCTGTAGGGTACATTGGTTATCTATTCTGCAGATATTCGGTACCATTTTCTGGCTCACAGGACTGCCTATGATAACAATGTGAGGCTAAGAATTTCAGCAAAGATAGGTTTCACTGGCTTATCCTGATGGCGGACAGGCAAGATATGAACTAGTTGGTTATACTTCCTGACTGGTGCTCTCTCCCTTCAAAATAAAGAGTATCCTTTGTGAAATGACCCCCTGGAATGTTCTAACTGAAACCTTGTTCTGTCGGCATCAACCACTTCTGGTTATCTTCATTGAGTCCCTACTTCCTGTTGCTGTGGTGCATCATGTGTAACTAGAAGACAAAATCTTGTGCCGTTATTGGCTTGGAGAGTCTGGTGGGGGGGGGGGTTGTGTTACATGGCCAGCCCCACAGGGAGCCCTTAGTGCTGCAGTCAAGAGAAAATGATGAGTTTGAACCTAAGAAAGATTAAAAAATAATGGGTTCCAGTTGGCTTTTGGAGATGCGTCTTATGTATGAAGAGGAGTCCCGAATAAGGCAATAGCTAAGATTTACGGAGCAAATAAGAAAACTGGTTACCATTGGTCTCACATTGCTATGAGGTGTCAGATTAGGAGAAACATCCCTAATGAGCAGCCCAGGGATTTTCTAAAGAGGGAAACGCAGGGGGCAAATGATCAATTTAGGAATGCACACTAACTGTAAAGTTTCCTGTGGGAAAAAATAAGCAAATATTTAAAACATCAGAAAGAAAATGCCCTGGGGAATTTCAGCCTCCCTTAAATGCAGTATGTCTTGGCATAGGTACAAGAAGACGGTTGGGGTTATTACGCTCCCAAGTGGCAGATGCAGCCCAAATGGTCAACTTGGGCAGAGGGTCGCATCCAAACGCTTTCATGAGGAGAACTAAAGAGGTGACGTTTGTTGCTTTATATCTTTAAAATTCTTAAGGACACTCTTAGTTGGCTGCATTCAAATGTGGAGTGAGGATAAGAAGATATGAAGGCACGAGGCTGGAGATAAAAAGATTCTTTTCCTGCCTCCAGTGTGGGAAAGGGCAACAATCCATAGGAAAATGATAGGGACCACAGTGCATTTTTGGAGGGCTCCGAAGGGTGCTCTGTGGGACCAGCTGAGCTGGAGGAACCCCGAGGGCAGAGGCTGCAGGAAATCCTGAACTTTATTCGTGTTAACTCTGGACTGTGTCCCAGGCCTGGGAAACCCTAGTTCCCACCCGACGCTGCAGAGACTTGCTGGCTCCCAGGCGAGTGGGGGAGGTGGAGAAGAGGCCTATCCACTTACAGCTGGAGAAACCAAATCTTCAACCAGCCCCCTGTGGAGCTGCGGGAGCCACTTGTCCTCAATCCTGCTGAAAAGCACCCCCTGGGCCATCACGGGGGCTTTGTAGTCCCTTCTTCAGTCTTACCTCCACCCCACAGTTCACAGGCCCCTGGGGTTCTTGGATTGGAGGGTTGGTCACACAGCTTCTTTGCATGCTCTGAGAAGTGGAGGCAAAGCTTTTGATTTAGCCAGCACTGAAGGCCCTCTCATTGGTCAGGGCAAGAGAGATGGTGGCTAGATGTTCATGCTAAGTTCTCATCTCGGTACAATGCTCCTGGAGTGGTTTTGTGAATGATTCAAGCTGGTTGGCCAAGCCGATGAAGTTTTCGAGGAGATCATTTGTCACGGTTTTCAGTGTGCTCAGTGCATGCTTCAGACTCAAGCCCTGTCCCCGGGCCCTGCTCTCTTACAGAGTTTAGCACCACTGGGTGGGCCTTGGCAAGTGCAATGGAGGGTTTTCATATATGACCACTGAGCACTCTATCAGAATTTCTGAAGCACTGGGTCCTTCCGTCTAATTGGAAAAGGCCCAGGGAAGTGAAGGGAGTATGAGAAAATAGTTCCCTGGCTCACACACGTGTCTCAGCTCTATGAGAAAATGTCTATATCAGTTTGGCCAGCCTGTCACCAAGTAGCCTGCGTTAGTCAACTTCTGTGTTCTGTTTCCTGACTTTCTGGGTGGCCCAAGTTACCACCTCCACTTGGCCCCATGGGTGATAGCAAAGATGTAAACAAGAAGCTCAAGGCAGAGGATGGATTATCACTATGCCAGTGCTAACAATTTCAACCCCCAGCAAAGCTGAGTTTTCGATAAAAGACTTCTTTTCCTTTCATCCGTGAGGTGAACATCAGATACCCAACGACCTTTCTAGCGCAATGATGGTGATGTTTCTTCTGATAATGCTGAATGTTAAGGAAAGAGCTCATTTACCCACCACCATGACAGTGAATAGGGAGACTGTATTTCAGATTATCAATAGATATTTCAAATACACCAAGGGATATGCTACTTGAAGTGTCCCCCTTTCTCAGCCTAGTGCTCTCTCTCACCCTTCCTTGCTTTATTTTTCTCTATAGAACTTATCAGTATCTGGCATACTCTATGTTTACTTAATGTAAACAAAAACTTTTAAAAAATATTTATTTTTGAGAGAAAGAAGAGTGAGAGCAAGTGAGTGGCAGGGAGAGAGGGACAGAGGAGAGAATCTCAAGCAGGCTCCTCACTGTCAGTACAGAGCCCAATACAGGGCTCGAACTCATGAACTGTGACATCATGACCTGAGCTGATATCAAGAGTTGCATGCTTAACTGACTGAGCCACTCAGGCACCCCTAAACAAATTTGCCTCTCTCTTTCTTACACACACACACACACACACACACACATACACACACACACACACAACCAGAATGTTTACGAGGGTAAGAATTTTATTTTTGCCTGTTTTGTTTATTGCCACATCTCCTGTACCTAGAAGAATGCTCAGCACTGAATAGCCATTTAATAAACAATTGTTGAATGAATGAATGTCTTGGAAGATAGCGTTTTCTCTGAAGTGAATAGTTTTACCTTTTGTTTTTAGCCCGCACACCTGGAAGCCAGGTCACTTGACTTGCAGTGAGGTCTCACCCTTCATACTGCAAACTCTAAGAAAGACCTGGAAATAGCTCAGGGACGCAGTGAAGCCTGAGGGTTAGAAGCACTGAGAGACCTTTGGGCAAGTCTGGCGTCAGTCTTCATCTACCAAATCAACATTCCAGACACGATTCAGGAAACAGACGCTGAGAACAGACTGATGCGAAATTCCACGTACTCCAGGCACAATGGCCAAGTGCCTCTTTCCTTCTTCTCTTCCTCAAACAGCTCTAATCAGGATTTTTCAAATAAAGTGAAGGAGAAAGACAAAGAACAAAATCCCAAACAAAGCCAGTCATGGACAAATGCTGTACAATTCCATAGCAAGTAAATGCTTTGTGTCTCTTTAAGGGGAAATTTCTTTGGAGGATGAGGGTTTTGGGTCTAAGTCCTTCCCTAAGTGCATATATACTGTGCCCATAAGGGGCATTGATTGGTTCCTTGACTCAGCACTCAGCAGACGTTCACTGGGCACCAATTCTGTCCTAAGCCCTGTGTTGTGAAGAGGATGCAGCTGTGAACAGGAGAACACGACAGATGTATTTGCTGCCTTTTCCACGTTTGAGTCGGCTAGTAGATACCAGTTGACAATCACAGTCATGATGTTACCATACATCACATTCCACTGTAAAACCTGAATCGAATTCAGGCGCTGGCCAACTTTATTGTAATGGGCCAGATAGTGAGTAGACATTCCGGCCTTGTCAGCCATGTGGTATCTGTCACAACCACTCGACTCTACTGTTGCAGCATGAAAGCAGACAATCTGTTAATGAATGACCATGGCAGCATCTCAATAAATCTTTATTTATAAAACAAAGATGCAGGTGGGATGTGACCCTTTGGCTGTTGTCTGCTAGGTTCTGCTCATTGCCTTATTGCATTATAGTCAGATTCTAGAGATGAGATTCTGATAAAACTATTGTTTTGGTTTCAAATTCCCACATAATTTATATACAAAGATTTTGGAAAGTACGGGTTGGTTAAAGAGTACTGACTTCCCGTTTTAAGATGGATAGGATGAAGAAGTTTTGGGGAATCTACTGTACTGCATGGTGATTATAGTTAATAGCACTGTACTATGTACTTGAAAATTACAAAGAGAGTAGATCCAGAAAGAAATGGTAGTTATGTGAGTTGTTGGAGGTGTTAGCCAAGGCTAAGGTGGTCATCGTTTTGCAGTATGTAAGTATATCAAATCAACATGTTGCACACCTTAAACTTACACAATGTTATATGTCAGTTATATTCCAAGGGAGCTGAAATAAAATAATTTGTGTTCAGGGTTTAGAGTTGTTGTCTGTGGGAAGGTTAGTCTAATGAAAGTTATTAAAATAGTTTTTAAAAAGAAAAGAAGGTACACATTTACAAAAGTACTTATTGTTCATTTACAGCTTTTCAGCAAGCATTTCTGTCAGGATGAAGGATACAGGCTATGCCACAACTTTGCCTCTGTGATCATAGTTGTCAAATCCGTGTGGTTTTCCCTGGGTCCCAGTGGAGATGGCTTTGGCTTTGTTCTGTCTTCAGATGTTTCCTACACATCATTTAGTGCCATCACCAGGGCCCCAGGGGCCCCAGCCACAGGTTGTATCGATACCTTGAGACTTCATGGCTCTTGTACCTCTCTCAGCTTGCCGTGATGATGGCTGTGATTATGGAACAAGGCTAACTTGTCGTGGCTCTTTGTTCATGGGTCGTTGTTCTGATGTCCCCATCTCCCATGCTGGATTTCTTTCCCACTGGTGTGCGCTCTATCTCAGCTTTGGTCTATTAGTAGTCTAGTTGACCCCTGTGTTGGATATCTGTCTCCAAATACCCCTCTCCAGATTGACTCTCCCTCTTCTCCCACTGTTCTCTGCCCTGGAAGCCTGACTTTATGGACTACATCAAAGGAATCTTAACCCTTGTCACTCCCTTTTGGGTCCAGCCACAAGGATACCTAACAAGAGATCTGGGGGAGGAAAAAGAGTGAAGATGGGGTAGTTATTCCCCCAGTTCTCTTCCTGGAAGGTCACCTTGGGAGGGTCCCATTCCTTGATTGAAGATGGGTGTTCCTCTCAAAGCATTCAAGAGCCTTGAGTCTTCTTGATGCTGTGGCCATTCCCTCTTCCCTACGCCCCAGGTCTAGGGGCCTGCACAGTGCTACTGCTGCCAGCTCAGGTGCCTGCAGTCTCCCTGTGCTGCCCCTACACCCCACCCACACCTTTGTGCCTTCGTTGCTTTATAAACAAATTTTCCTGGGTTATCCTCATTTGGTGGTACCATCTGTTCCTGTGCAGACACTGATTGATGAAACAGTTGTGGATTGTTGGCTGCACCATTACTGTGCCCTCTCGCAGAGAGCCCAATGGCTACAGAGAGACTTCAAGAAGCTTCTTACAAAAGCTCCCACCAATATGGCATTTCTAATGGTTAAGCCATCCAAACATTGAATCCCCCTGAATACAGTGTTCTCCCAGAAAGAGTAGACAAGCATAAGCCTCAAACTAGATGTCATGTTGATCTTCAAGGTGTGACACACAGTAGCCAGTATACAGGGCCTTGAGTATGACCATAAACCAAAAGTTCCAGGAGCTCCTACTCATGAGACACAGCTCCAGTGCCTTAGCAACTCAGCACCACTGAATCTCAAGCCAAGCACAGTTCTCAAGCAGCTTTGTAGACTCCACAGCAGAAGGTAGACCCTAGAACAGTTTCTAGAAACAACTTGCAGAGTTTAGCTTAAAGATCTTAGCATCAGGGCCCCTTAAAGAGGTGGTTTGAATGGTGATTAAAGACAGATTCCGGAGCCAGTTATGTGTTCCATCCCAGTATTGTATAATGTGACCTTCAGAACACACCAGTGATATGACGTTAAAGCAAAATGGCTTAACCATTGTCAGTCTGTTTCCTCATTTCTAAAATAATATTGGTAAAATATTTAGAGCAGTACCTTATACATAGGAAGTACTGTAGGCATTAACTATTATTATTATTGAAGGAGAAACTTTCCTTATGATCTTTTGTGTTGAAATCTGCTTGTTTATGCTTGGAAGACCTCTCACCCCCAGATGCACCCTCTTTTTAAAAAATTTTTTATTGTTTATTTATTTTGAGAGAGCACAAGTGGGAGAAGGGCAGAGAGAGAGAGACACACAGAATCTGAAGCAGGCTCCAGGCTCTTAGCTTGTCAGCACGGAGCCTGACATGGGGCTCAAACTCACAAACTGCAAGATCATGACCTGAGCCGAAGTTGGACACTCAACTGACTGAGCCACTCAGGTGCCCCTGCACCCTCTTTTTTTAAATTCAAGGATCCATTATAAGGCACAATGACCTGGTCTGCTCTGCAGAAGTTTTTATATTGGGCCACAATTTCCTGGTTTAATTCAACTCTCAGTCAGCAAGGAAAGAGTGTGCCCACCCTCACCATGTGTCTCATCACACTAGAGAAGGCAGCTGTGAATAGAAAAGCCCAGTGCCAACCTTTAAGAAAGCGGAAAAACAACTCAGGCTGGGAGTCAAATGTCTTCACAACTACATTTAATTTAAAATCAAGCCAGTTGAGAAAATTCAGCTGTAAGTTTGGCCTTCTCTCATCTCCCTGAGCACAGGGCAGCTAGCTGCAATCAAGCTGTGACTTACTCAGACTTTTCCCATCAAGACCCTTATGTTCTTTCTGTAGATTCCCTTGATATGAGAGTAAATAGGAGGTCACAGGTCCTTAGCACCTCTACTCGGGAAGAGTCTTCTAGCAGCATGAATGGATTTTCAGTTTAAAGTACTTAAAATCAGGAGAAAAAGGCACTTGATTACTTTTTCTCTAATGAACATGTACTGTTTTTCTTTTGAGAACTAAAGATTTTTCAATTTAAAAAAAAGTTTACAGTTGCAATATCCTTCTTAATGTCTCATGAAGCACATCATAAATAAGACACACCACAAGTTGACACTAATCACACTAAAATGATGTGTCTAAAAACAAGTGGGAAAATTCTTAAGTGTTCATGCTTTCTTTTTCAACTTTGAGAACTGACAGCTCCAGGATGAAGGGGTAGACTGTGAAGGTGGTTCAGGCAGGTACACATAAGAAGTAAGAACATCTACAAGGAAGTTGAAGATGCTGACAAAAATACTTCTGTCCATACATCAAACCATAAGCTCTGCAGAAAATGCAGGTAAAATCGCACGTTTCTTCACTTGCTTGGTTTGGAAACAGCTTATAGAAAGTTGAAGTCAACACTTCAAATCTAAATATCTTGATCCATTTCCCTTCCACCCTGGATCTCCTGGATCAGCCTTTTTTCTCTTGCTGAAGGTTTGGAAAGCAGCATCTCTATTCTACTTAATTTTTATGTCCAGAGAGCCATGCATAGTGTCTTTACATAGTCAATGCCAAATAAACTGTGATGGACAAATGGGTTGATAGATGGATGGATGGATGGATAGATGGATGGATAAATGAATGAAGATGATAAAATTTGGGATGAAGAAGACACAAACTTCCAGTTACAAAATAAATAAGTCACAATGGTGAAAAGTACAGCATGGAGAATATTGTCAATAGTATTATAATAATGTTGCGAGGTGACTACACTTACCATGGTGAGCGTCGAGTAATGGATAGGATTGTCAAATCACCATACTGAACATCTGAAACTAATAAAACATCATATGTCAACTATACTTCAATAACAAAAAACAAATCTGAAAGCCAAGAATGTATGCAAAGCGTTACAAGAATTCAGAGAGAAATCTCAAAATTTCTTTAAAGTTTCTCTTAAAAAGTTTGGGATTAAGGAAAGGAGTTAAGATAACTAAGAGAATGCTTCCACTATGATTTGCAATAAAGGGTGTAAGAAAAGGAACACATTTGCTGTACCAAAGTGAGTTTTATTTGGGACATGAAGCATCTGTGGTTCTGTGGACCATCTATGAGTCTAGAGCAATTATACAATTCTGGGCCCATAGATAAACCAAGGGTTTGGACGAGGTGATCTCCAGGTTACTTTCTAGTTCTATGATACTAAGTGTAATGATTAAAGATGAAGCAGACTAGAATTTACCAAGGTCTAACAATGGTTTAAAATGTGACAATGCTCGGTCATCAGCGAGAAGGCAACCGGGCATTGGTGTATTAAAACATTTGGTTTTCTGATGCCTTCTTTCACTCTACAAAATGATGTGTACCATTTATGCTTAAAGTGAATTCAAATTGGTTTATCTTTAGCAGACAGTTCCTGAGATACTTGTCCACCATGTTGCAAAACTTAGCTGGACATTATTCTTTTAATATCTGTACCCAGGTTCTAAGAGAGGTTGGGAATGGCTTCCGAGACATTTTTCAACTAGGGCAGGCCTGGTGGGTTGATTAGCCCATTTACCTCTAACAGATAAACAAGATCTCTCAAATCTCTTTCAACTCTTGGACTCTTGGTCTTAGTCTCCACCTTCTACTTTTGAGCCAATGTTTCCATTGTCCAGGCCCAACACTTTGCAAACTCTATAGCTTTCTCTGCCAAAACCAAACGCTATCTTTTTTCTCCCCCTGGACGATTAACTCGCACAATCTTGGACCAAAGTATACGTCTACATGCCAGCAGTCAATGTTTTAGCTCCTCTTCGATCAACATTGTCCCTCTGCCCAGGGCTAAAAAAAAGTCAGAAAGATCAGTGCCAAATAATACTGTGTTTTTCATATTGATTCCCCTTCTTAAAATTAATTTCTTTACAGACTTCTGCATATTTTATGTGTATTAAGTCTTTCTTCTTCTTCTTCTTCTTGAGTTCCCTAACTTTGTATCTTTTCTAACATATTGTAAAGACAATGGGTGTGGATTTAAGATTTGTTCTGCTCTTGTCCTATTTATTTGTGCAAGCCCTGGAGATTTCTGACTTTCTAAAGGTCAGTGTGTACATTTACAACACAAAATAACCAAAATAAAAATGCCACAGTATTTGATTTTTATTCACTTCTTAAGGCAATTTTCCAAAACAGAGTCATTTAAAATCTCTAAGTCCTCTATGTCTATCTACACAGTCACCAAGCTCTGCAAAATCTGCTACAGTTTGTTTCTGAGCCAATACGGGGGAATCCCAAGGTATTGTAATTCCTAATTTTTCAATAGCTGTAATTATAACATTTGTTGTCACAAACTCTTATTCGCAAAGGACACAGAAAGCCATAAAACAAAAACAACCGAGCTTTCATTTACCGTTTAATACCAGTGATGTTTAAATGGACAACGTGAGGCACTGTGAGTAGTGTCAGATGTTGAGCTAACGTTTGAGTCTCCAGAGGTTTCAACACAATCTGTGATTCACAATCTAAGATTATGTTCAGAGCATTTTCAGCTAAGGTACATTTTATTAAAAGATGTTAGTTATTTGGGAATGTGTAAGCTGTCTCTGGTATTTATGGTCATGTTGGTGAATCAGAATACTCAATTTACCAGAAAATTCAATTTCTGACTCTCCTGGGTAGAAAGGAGGAATGTGGTGTGGCAGGGCGGGGCAGGAAAACCCCAAGGAAGCCAAACTAGCAAGTCTAGCTTCAAACACACCCTGTGGTCTATTATTCCAATTTTCACTATTTGTTTTCACTGTCATAAACTTAGTTTTTGTTTTCTGGGTTTTTTCTGTGCTTCTGTAAGAGTATGTTTTATCTTCTGAATACAACATATCTTTAAATTGCACATTGTTTTCTATCTTTCTATTTCAAATTGTGAGCCCTAAATTTAGTTCTCTGGGGGCACAAAGCCTGGATTTTCCAGTCGTAGCCACAGGTATGTCAGGAATCATTCAAAACAAGTTTTACAATTGTCCTCATTGTTTAGTTGAGATAACTGAGGTTGGTAGAGGAGAAGCAATTTGGGTAAAGTGAAGATATGCAGTGAGCAAGTGAGTAAACTGGAATTTTCACCCGGATTTGACATATCCCAAGGGCCATGCTGGGTTTCTCAATAGTGTAGGAAATTATTGTATACAGGTACTCTCAAATTTTCGTTTTATAGAATTTTCATTAACAAGAGTCCAGATAACTGTGACTCACAATATTTTTTTAATTTAATTTCTTTTTTCAGAGAAAGAGAAAACTTTTAGGAATGGTAACTTTATTAGTAGCAATTAAAACACAAACAAGTATGCATACAATTTCAGGGAGTAGTCTGTCACTATCCTAAAACATATTAGGTCTAACATCCTATTCTTTAATATTATAAATATTATAGAATGGTTAATCTTTTCAGAGATAACCTTAAGGCTTTTAAATAACTCAAATCAATGCCAAAACATTAATTACACTAATTAAACAATACTAACACAGGGAAGTAGGCTTATATATTTTATTTCATTTAAAAATGTTTAGATCGTATATTTTTCTTTAAATTCTTGATTTACATCAGCCTAATTGTTTTCAGATGTGTTACTTTATTTTGTTTATTTATTTTAGAGAGAGAGAGAGAGAGAGAGAGAGAGCACGAGTGAAGGAGGGGCAGAAAGAGATGGAGACACAGAGTCAGAAGCAGGCTCCAGGTTCTGAGCTGTCAGCACAGAGCCCGATGCGGGCTTGAGCTCACAAACCGTAAGACAAACCGTGAGATCCTGACTGGGGCAGAAGTTAGTCGCTTAACTGACTGAGCCACCCAGGTGCCCCATAAATATGTTACTTTAAGTAACATATATTTTCAGGGAGCCTGGGTGGCTCAGTCGGTTAGGCGTCCAACTCTTGATTTCGGCTCAGGTCATGATCTCATCATTCCTGCTGTGCTGATGACACAGAACCTGCTTGGGATTCTCTCTCTGCCCCTTTCCTGATCACATGTACACTCTCTCTCAAAATAAATAGATAAACTTAAAGAAATAAATAGCATATTTTCTATTATAAACAATAATTACTTACTGTAGAATATCAAGAAAACATAGAACAGAAATTCAACAAGCCAGAGATACTACAGTATATTTTCTTTCTGTCATAGATACAGGCATCTACATGATTTTAATTGATAAAATTGAAATTTACAGTACATACATTCTTTATTCTGCCGTGATCATTGTACTGTGTCATTTACCATTCTTAATTTGCATAAATAGAGATAGCCTAAAAATTCTCATATGGGTCTGTTTTACTTAACGGTTTCTTTTTTGATTATCAGAGTTTTGTAAATAATACAGCAATGAATATATTTACTCATATCAATTTTTTTTCTGGGTTAGATTCCTAGAAATAGAATTACTGAGTCAAAGGTAGAAAAACTTTTTTTTTAATTTTAGGGAGAGAGAGAGAGAGAGAGAGAGCAAGCAGGGAGAGAGGCAGAAGGAGAGAGAGAGAGAGAAAATCCCAGCAGTCTCCATTCTCAGTGAGGAGCCCCACGCAGGGCTCAATCCCATGACCCTGGGATCATGACCCTAGCCAAAATCAAGAGTCAGATGCTCTGAGCCACCCAGGGACCCCTAAAGGTAGAAATATATTTGAGAATCCTTATAGATATTTTAAAATTACTCTCCAGTGATTTTGCACCATTTTTCCCTCTAGGATCTACCTCTCCACACTATTACCCATCATGGGTATTATTGTAACCTGTAAAGATTCACAGTGTGGCTTCAATGTCAATTATTGTCAGGTTTGAAAAGTGATTCTCTTTTGGTTTATGAAACAGGTTTCCCTAAATGTTCTGTTGTCTAACGTAATCACAGTGAAAATGTGGCAGTGATTGTACCAAGAGAGAAAATAATCTCTTAAATCAGAAAAGTTTAGTCACTTGCCCAAAGATACCCCAGCTAGGAGTTGGTACAATTTCAACCAGATCTGACTTAAAAATAATTTGATTTATTTATCATCAAACACTTAAATCAGGCACCCAAGATTTGCTCCCCCTCAACATTTCTCTACATTATTAAAAGGCTTTGATATCTTCCTCTCTACTTATTTTTCACATGAACTATGTAATCATTTTATCAATTTCCTCAAAATGGGCCTGTTGACCAGTGTTGCATTAAGGGTATACATTAAATTTAAGAAAAATGAAATCTTAAGGGTTGGGAGTTTTCAGCAATATCACATCAAGACGTCTCTCAGCTACCTCATTTCGTTGTATGATTTTCCTTCTTGCATGGTTTTGTGTCGCCTGTTTAGGTGTTTTGGTTTGCTTGCCTTTTTTTTTTTTTTTCCTGCAGTGATGAGTGGGATCTTTATTATATTTTGATTGACTATAGTTAACACCGAATTGTGTGTATTTATTTGTGTTCCTTTTTATCAGTTACAATAGTTTTCTTTTTTTAAAATTTTTAAAATGTTTATTTATTTTTGAGAGAGAAAGAAAGAGACAGAATGCAAGCAGAGGAGGAGCAGAGACAGAGAGAGGGAGACACAGAATCAGAAGCAGGCTCGAACTCACCAACCATGAGATCAGGAGATCATGACCTGAGATCATGACCTGAGCCGAAGTCGGACACTTAACTGACTGAGCCACCCAGGTGCCCCGGCGACAATAGTTTTCTAATTGATTTTCTAAGGGTTTCCTAATAGACCCTTAGATGGTGTACCTGTGATATTTTCTTCTCCTAATTTCTACTATTTCTTATCTAGTTTTTCTTGTTTCATTGAATTGGGTAAAACTTTTAGAACTGTGTTAAATATTGATGATATAGTAATTATAAGAAATAGCTCTCTTCTTTTTTTTCCTTTACTATACTGGGATTATTTTTAGTATTTTGCCTTCACGTTAATGAGGATGTGTGTGTGTTAAACTGCGGTAAAATATAGAAATATAGGGATAATGCAGTTAGTAGAAATCCCACCTGACTTTGGCACTTTTGTTTTTGTTTTTAATTTAATTTATTTATTTTGACTTTGTCACTTTGTCAGTTTTTAGTTTCGGTATCTTCATGGGCAATTTAATGAGGAATTAGAAAAAGGTATATGGACCCCAAACCTTGCTGCTATTATAACTCTGAAATTGAACACATAAATTTTAGAAAGATTTTCAACAAATGGCGCAATATATTATTGCCTAATTAACTTTAAAATTCACTTCACTTCCCTAAGCGTCTCAGTCTTCTGAGGTAAAATTATAATTGGCTTTTCCTAATTAAATTTATACCACACTCCATTATTTTTCATTATACCTGCCATTTCCACCTCCCACTAGAATGTATAGTTTTGCAGACTGGGACTAGAGAAAATCAAACTTGGAGTTAAGCAGAAAAAAGCTCTTGACCTGGAAGTCCACCATTTCCCTCATTCCAGTGCCCTAGAACCCATGGATTTCTGCTGTACAAATGGAGGACTTGGTTCTGGCTGTTCTCAAATCCTGAGCTCTTGATGACACCATGGTCAAGTTTGGCCGTAGGACTATAAGAAACTGTGACTTTTCTGAAGTTAAAAATACATAGACTTGTCGATCAGTGGATGAATGGATAAAGAAAATGTGATGTATGTAGGGGAGCTGGGTGGCTCAGTCAGTTGAGCGCCCAACTCTTGATTTTGGCTCAGGTCATGATCTCATGGTTGTGAGATCAAGCCCCGTGATGGGCTCTGTGCTGAGGTGTGGAGTCTGCTTGGGATTCTCTCTGTCTCCTTCTCTTTCTCTGCCCCTCCCCGACTCATTCTCTCTGTTTATTTCTCTCTCAAAATAAATAAATAAACATTAAAAAAAAATGTGATGTATGTATATGTGTGTATATATACTAATATTTTATTCAGCCATAAAAAGAATGAAATCTTGACATTTGTGACAACATGGATGGACGTTGAGGGCATTATGCTAAATAAGATAAGTCAGAGAAAGACAAATAGCATATGATATCACTTATATGTGGAGTCTTAAAAAAAAAACTGATAACTACAGATTGTTGGTTGCCAGAGACAGGGGTGGGGGTGGTTGAAATGGCTGAAGGTGGCTAAAAGATATTCCCAGCTATAAAATAAATAATTCAGGGGGTGTAATGGGCAGCATTTGACTGTAGTTAACAATACTGGGTTGCATATTTGAAAGATTGGAAGTTGCTAAGAGAGCAGATTTTAAAAGTTCTCATCACAAGAAAAAACTTTGGTTGCTATGTGTGGTGATGAATGTTGATTGTTATTGTGATGATCATTTTGCAATATATGCAAATAGAAAATTATTATGTTACACACCTGAAACTAACATAATGTTATATGTCAGTTATACCTCAATTTAAAACAAATATAGGCTTATAGTGTTGGATACATGTCATCATACATTTGTCAAAACCCACGGAATGTACAAGATCAAGGGTGAACCTTATTATAAACTACGGACCCTCGGTGATAACGACGTGTGAACACGGGTTCACTGATTTAACAAACGTACTGCTCTGGTGTGGGATCCGTAGGTAGTGGGGGAGGTTGTGCATGTGGGGCTGTGGGGAGTATATGGGAAATCTCTAAAGCTCTACTCATTTTTTCTGTGAACCTAAAACTGCTTTAAAAAATTAAGTCTCTTAAAAAATGTATGAAACCTATAATGTTATATGTCAATTATACCTAATTCATAAAAAGAGAAAAGAGAACACACACACACAGTCCGTATGCGCTTAATAACCCCCAAACATTACCCCGATGCCATGCCCAGAGAGCCCGTGGACTGCAGCACTGCTTCCGTTGAATGCCTAGCATCTTCTCACAGGACATCCTCTGGGTCGTGGCGGAGAACTGAGTCCAACAGGACTAATGTCTCAGGACAGCTCTCTGCTCCCCCTCTGACTTGCTGCCTCTCCCTCCTTCTCTTTCTTCTATTCCTGCACTTTCCGCGCGCACCATTCTTCCCATAATGGGAGATCTGAGGGGGGTCTTTCTGTAAAATAACCTGACCCCTAAATTCAGAGGTACCTCATTCCCTTCAAAAAGTTCACTTACCATCAATTAGTTATATCATGGTGCCTGAAAGTAACAAAAATCCTCATCTTCCTGAAATACTCTACATAGGGTATTTCAAAACCCGCCCCTTTGCTGAAAATCCAGAAAATTATTGTACAAACATTAATCATTGAAAAGAATAAATGCGTGGCAGGGATCACAAGACTCACACCAGAATAGGCCCCACTATGTAGCTGATGGTATCATTTGCTACATCACACAGTGTGCCCGGTATGGGGATCCACAGAAATATCTGGAACAAATCTCCAGAGTTGGTTATTTTTAACTCAAGGACATTTCAAATCCCACAGTTTTGTCTTCCTCTTGACTTTGGCCGCCAGGGAACTCAGAAACAAGTATGAAGGGCTCAGCTTTCAGAAATATAGGACCATCCGGCATGCATTGTGAATAACTGTACCCCTGGGTTTTTTCCCAATTTTCTTTTTACTTTATAAAAGTATACTTTTTACTTTACTTTGCTCTTATTTCCTAGTCAATTTATGTGGTATGAATTCTTGCAAGTCCCCCCCACCCCAAGATATTGAAAGGAAAGAATAATACTTTTTAAAATGACAGCTCAATGTCTCTGGCTCTGCAAATTTTTGTTTGGCCAGTTTGATTACGTACTGTCTTCCCTCTGTCATTTGGTACATACCTGGATCATATAAGCTCACAGAATGTAACACCAGCGCAATGTTAGCTTAACTCAAACATAATTAGGAGTCAAAGCTTTCAGAAAAGCTTGTCACAAAGTGAGTTCCAGAAGCAAGTGAAAATGACTTCGGTATTTACTGTGTTGTTACTTAACACTATTATTACCCGGGCTGTTTTTTTCTTTTTCTGAGTGGTACATACTTTCTGGAAGAGAACTTCATAACACAGTGCATGAATCAGTCATATTGTTGCTACATTCATCCTGTTTTTATTGTTTTTGTTTTAATGTGACCATGGAAACATGGAGAGCAGCTAATAAATCCTTGATGATACTCGGGCTGCGTTTGGTTTTACTGTCCTCCCATATCTCCTGTTAATGTTGGATTAATTGCAGCATATAATTACCAGATGGCAACAGTGGGTCCGTGTCACATAATTTTTTATTCCAATCTACAACAGTGTCTCGTATATACTAGATGCTTCGTATTTGTTGAATGAATGATTGGGAGAATAAAGGAATGAATGGCTGATGAGTGAAAGTAACGAGGCTCAAGCTTAAACACAGGCGTTGGCGGGGCTGTTGAAGGGAAGGGAATTCCACTGTGGGCAACTCAGAATCCATGTTAGAAAACACCTGTTCAAAAGAGAATCCAACTTTCTCTTAATGTTGGAGGTGCTGGGACACAGCTTTGGGCTTCGAGCATTCCTGTGAACAGATGTACTCAAAGCTGAATCCCTGATGAGGGTCTCTGATGAGACAGATGAAAGTTTGCAGGCACCTGAATTTTACCTTATGTGCCAACTGTTCCCCCTCACCCTCTAAGGACTATAGGAGAGGAGGCTGGAAATGAACCAATCGTAAGGGAACGGAAATAACTCAGTATCCAAGCTCCATCTCATATATGCAGGACTGGTTGCATATTTGAGAAGCCTAATGCATATGTGGGGAGTCCCTTGTTCAAAAGTATTAAGAATTGCAAGATGGTGGCAACAGAGCATTAAACCTAGCATGAGGTCCTACGTAAGTGCAGGTCCCTTTATGACTACACAGATTGCAAGCTCATGAAACTAGCCTCGCATATGTGTTCGTGGTCTCTTACTGTTTCTGAGCAAAGAAAACTGAATAGGCCTGACACAAACGATTGCTACTGTAATGTAGGGTCGCTGGATAGAACTTTCTGCTGTGATGGAAATGGCCTGTATCTTTGCTGTCTAATACGTAGCCATTAACTACCTATGACTATTGAGCACTTAAAAGGTGTCCAGTGTGACTCGAAGTTCATGTAGTTTTACTGAAGATTTGTACTTTATTTAATTTTAATTAACATAGATTTAAATAGCTGCATGAGGATGTGGCTAATGGCTGCCATATTGGATATAGAAGTTGAATGAATCAAGCAACGGATTCACAATAAAGAAACTAGTTCCATATACAAAGAATTTGTAACAATAAAGTTTTTAACAATGAAAAGCAAACAATGCCTTTTGTAATTAACTGTTTGGTGCAACTCACAACAGCTAAGTTTCCCAGTGGAAATTTGCAGCATAGCTTTGAAACTTCTACATAGAACAAAAAATTTCTTTAAGATACAGAACTGTGAAACTTGGAGCAGATCCCTGCCTCCAAAATTTCCCAAGGAGAGAGTTTCCATGGCAACAGAGGATCCATCCAAATGTAATTAAAAGTGAGTGACTAGGGTATCTATATTGTTCGGTTCTAGTACATTTTACCTTTAATTATATTTTTCTAAGCCACTGATGTGCTAAAATGTCAGATGGTATTTGTTCAGGACTGAGGCTGAAAAGTCATTGTTGGAAGATAGAAAAGAGGACACAGTCATTTTGAAGGAACATTAGGAATTCTGCAGAGACAATTAAACAAAAAGAAAACATGTATTCTTTTCCTATTCTTTGGAATTCCTTCAAGTAGTGATGAGAAGGCTGACCATTATTTTAGGGTTTCCCATTTCTTAGTATCACATTTCTCTGTCGAGGACCCCTGCCAGGCCTTAGCCTCCAAAGACCATCCCTTGAGTCCCTAGAAGCACTTGGCCTGGTTGTCCTGCCAGGATCCAGCATACCAGCCAATCCTGCCTGTGGCTTCTTTCTGCCCTTCCCACCGCACCCCACCCGCAGGCCACGGACATGGCAGCTTTGGGAGACTCTGACAGAGGAGTCCCTACAGACACTAGGACAAACACTAGCCATCACTGTCGTCTGGTTTAAAGTTAATGCCGAGAAATCCGTTTGGTTGTCTATGATATCTGCGAAAACAACAAAAAAAACTTTGTCATTTAAAAAACTATATAAGGAAATACTAGTTGAGTGAATGAAGAGTGTAGAAAAATTTTAGTGTGTTTCGTTTTAGTTGTAAGTCACGTGTCCCTGAGTGGTGACTGAAAACGCCAGGAGTTGCTAAAGTGAACTAATTTATTACTAGAGAAAACAACCAGAGCGGTACCAGACCAAAATCATTCTCAAAAGGAAATACTGTTAATGACTTAAATAGCAATTGTCTGGATTTAGGATGTGGAGCTAATCCAGCTGTGCAGGGCCATGGAAGATACCAGTGGCAAATGAGATGGAAGGGAGGAAGGAAGGAGGGAAGGAAAGAAGGAAGGGAGGGAGGGAGGGAGGAAGAGAGGGAAGAAGAGAGGGAGGAAGGAAGGGAGGGGATAATGGAACTTTGAGTAAGACAATTGATGTCTATCTTAAGTCTTTCATTGGGGTTCACAGGGTAGAATCCATAATTACCTAGTTGCTTTCTTATTTACCACAGGGCAGCAGTACCCGGGGCCATCTTTAGTTTGTATTGGTCAGCCATAAGGGTGGCAAAAGTTGGACAATTTGGGTAGTGAGTTGGGATGCCTAGGTGGCTCAGTTGGTTAAGCGCCAACTACGGCTCAGGTCATGATCTCACAGTTGGTGAGTTCGAGCCCTGCATCGGGCTCTGTGCTGACGGCTCAGAGCCTGGAGCCTGCTTCGGATTCTGTGTCTCCCTCTCTCTCTCTGCCCCTCCCCCACTAATGCTCTGTATCTGTTTCTCAAAAATAAATAAATGTTAAAAAAAATTTTTTTTAAAGTTTGGGTAGCGAGTGTTATGGGCATTACGTATGTTAAAGGACAAGTCCTGATTTAATTCGGTGATTCTCAGCAAGAAAAGTGTGGAATACAAACTTAAGTGGAAGGAGGTTTCTGAATTTCCAGATCAGGAGAAATACTGGCTTTTTCTATACATATCCACGCATAGATTTTGATGCATTCCCTTGGGGGTGGAGACCCATATTCCTTTTCTTTGAGACTTTGTATATGCAGTAAATTTTTGCTAATGGAACTACATGGTACCTGCGAAGGACAGGAGGCAGGGAAAATGTTGAGACATTGTTTCCATTCTTTTCTTCTTAAGCATCTACCTTAAATGTAGAAGAGCACCCCATCCTCACTCCACTATTTTTGTCTTTTGAGACTAATGTGTTTGAAGCATCCAAACCTATTCTTGTGGCATGCCTCACAATGAGGATTTGTCCGATTGCTGTCCCATGCTTAGGTTCAGGGTGTTTCTGGCAAGAACACCACACAGGTGACATGGGCTGCTTCCCACTGCACCACAGCAGGGACCATGATAGGTTTTGTCCCGGTGTGGGTGGTGCTGAGTTTGATGGTTTGGTGTAGTTAGTGTCAGCCAGGTCTTTCCACTGAAAAGCTGTTTCCCTTAACAATGAAGAAGTAATTTGTGGAATGATACATCGAGACCATGTGAAAGACCCATTTCCTCATAACATTGTTACCCAATGGTCTTAGCATTCATTGTTGATCCTTGCCTGATTCTACTTTTGTGTAAAAAATTGCAAAATGATGACTTGCCGATTCTATCTGTCTTTCTGTATTTATTAACTAGTATCCTCCTATTTTAAAAAATGGCTGGAGCGCCTTGGTGGCTCAGTTGGTTGAGTGTGCGACTTTTGATTTTGGCTCAGGTCATGATCCCAGGATCAGGGGATGGAGCCATGTGTCAGGCTCCATGCTGACAGTGCAGATCCTGCTTGGGATTCTCTCTCTCTCTCTCTCTCTCTCCCTCCCTCCCTCCCTCTGCCCCTCTCCTCCCCTGCTTGTGCACACACTCTCTCTCTTAAAAAAAAAAAAAGGTTAATCCTCCCTATTTTTAGTGGCATGTTAATATATCACTGTGGATTCTTGGATTCAGTTTTTGACCTTTTTTTGTTAGATATCATACCCCTTGTCCTATGTTCCCTAAACTCGTGACCTGTGAAACACTAGTCCTACGAAATGTTCTGAGGAAAAAAAAAGCTTTCTATGGTCAAATAATTTAGAGACAGAATGCATCTACCATGTCTCTTGAAGTTGCATAATGTAGATTAAAATGTTGAAGATTCCAAGGAGTTCTACAGTAGAAAACATGCTTAACTTTGTTTAACCAGGTGCTTCTCAAATTTATTTGATCATGAAATTCTTTTTTCCTGTTTGCCACAGACTTAGTACTTGGTAGAATACATTTGGGGATCCACTGGCCAAGAGCCAAACTTGCCAGTCAAATGTCTCAATAAACCATCAGTAATATGAAACAAAGCTAATTAATGATGGTAGCTCCATGTTTATTTGTTCAACAAACTCTACGATTAAAGTAAATTATTCTACAATGATTCTGTGCATAAGGCCAACTCAGCATACCGTTGAGGAAAAAGAGGTCAAGAGCAACCCTGAAGTAAGAAAGATTTCTTTAAAAGAATAAAACTAACTATAAAAGAGAAGATCAGTACATTGACTTCTTTCAAATTAAGGACTTGGGTCAAGAGACAGGCAAGCGTCAGACCTGGATGGTATATCTACAAATAACATCCAGAAAATAAATATACAAGGAAAAGGCAAACGACACATTTAAACAATGGGAAAAAGACCTGAACAGGTACTTCACAAAAAAGGATCACCAATGGCCAATAAGCACATGAATATTATTGGCCTTAGAGAAAAGCAAAGTAAAACCCACAATGACATACCACTACACGCCCACCAGAATGACTCAAATGAAAAACACTGACAGCACTAGGTATGTGTGTGGGTGTGTGCAGTTGGTAGATACTCTGAGGCACCGCCTGGATCTCCTTTCAATAAAGTGATTGTTGCCCCAGCTGCTGACAGTGCTGATAGCCTCCATCTTTAATCCTTCAGAGACTGTCTAAGGCTGCATCTCATCCAAGTCACAGTGACTGATGCATGGAGGGCATAAAGGATTAGCCAACTTGACCCAACTGGGGACAATTCTGAGGGGCCATTCTAATTGCCTACCCCTCTCCCAGGTTGTTGTCAGCCCCACACTGCAGCTCACCTTCTCCCTCTGTCCAATCTTACTTTCTCCCACAGAAGTTGATCCCAATGGCACTTCCTAATAAAAATCCTGCGCGCTAAGCTCTGTTGCAGAACCCGTGTCCCAGGGAGCCCATCCTGTGTGTGACATGTGCAATCGAAGCTGTCACACATTGCTTGTTATTGTGTAACTTGGTCCAACCACTTGAGAAAACAGCCTACTGAAGCCAAATAGCAAGCATACTTGCGATCCAGAGGTTCCACTCCTGGATATTTACCTGGGAGAAATGAGCACCGTGCCCGTCCACCAAAAGTTACGTATAAGAATGTTCACAGCAGCTTTATTCATAAGGGATTCAAACTGGGAAAAACACAAGTGTCCTTTAACTGTAGATTGTATAAAGTATGTTCAGAAACAAGAGCACTATATACAATGATAGGAAAAGAACAAACTACAGCTTGTATGAACAGCAAGAGTGGATCGCAACAGACAGTGCTGAGCAGAAGAATCTAGATGCACAAGAGTACACACAATATGATTTAATTTTTATGAAGTTCAAGAAGGCAAAGATACATATGGCGAAAGAAGTCAGAACAGTAGTTACCGCTGGGGTGCAGGTATTGACTGAGAGGGAGCATGAAGGAGCCCTCGGGGTGACAGGAATGTTCTGTATCTTGATGTGGTTGGTGGTTACATACGTAAAAGTCCATTGAGGTATACACACAAATTTGGGGCATTTTATTATAGGTATGTTTATGCATCTGTTAAAAAAAACAAACCTCAAACTATAGTAAATTTTTTATTAGCCCATTGCAGAAACCGTTTTATAGACTATTTGGTTTGGTTAAGTTACCATAGTGACCTATGATATCATCATTGTCTGGGAATAGTGGCGTTGGGAGTAGGGTTGGTAATTAGGTAGTCTGATTAGTGCAGTGACTAGCTTCTCTGCAGCAGGAAAAACAAACCAACTTTGGGGCTTGTGGTCTAGTGGGGGAAGAGAGGGACCCTCCATGTTTCATGCTCTTAAATTAATCAGAACAGCTCTTCCCATTCAGAGATCTACCCACCAGATCTCATCAGATGCTTCTTAATTACCAAAGTCCTCTGAGAAACAATCTCTGTGGGGAGGAAGATCATCTCATTTCATGGGCCTGTTAGAATAGTCCATAAATCAAACCAGTTAATCAGCAACCA
This sequence comes from Cryptoprocta ferox, assembly GCA_028646485.1. NCBI lineage: Eukaryota > Metazoa > Chordata > Mammalia > Carnivora > Eupleridae > Cryptoprocta > Cryptoprocta ferox. The sequence continues at coordinate 120,200,007 of CM053574.1, read as the reverse complement.
GGTAAAAGCAGTAAACTGATAGTTAATCAACTGTCACCAGAGACTTAACCTGCTTTGTTACTGACAATTATGAACAAACTTCACAAATAAAAAAATACAACCAAATCAGATATTTACTATTTTTGAATTAATTTTATTAATTTGTTATAATCAGCCTTGACTAAGAGAAGTTAAAGGGGTAACGAGACTCAACCTCCCATCCCCTCACCGCAGATGGCAGAATAGCTTCTAGAATCTACTGGCGGAAGAATACTCTGTTGAATTGATGGTTTATCATTTAATGAAGGCCAGTCAATTTCCTCTGAACACTGCGCTGGTATGGCACATTTGGGAAATGTATTTGGGAATTGATTTGGGAATACAATTTAGGAAATATTCCATACGGGTATTTGGGAAATTATTTTGCTTTAGTCAGAAAAACTAAATTTAACTTATGCCTATGTAATATTCAATACTGATACATAATTAGTTCCTGCCTTTCTAGTTAGTATCATAGTAGGTAAGGACTTCCTGTCTGTGGTGCACTGAACATTTTTTCTAGATATAGTGTTACATATGATGGTAGGAGAGGAATTAAAATCAAGATAAAAGGGTAAACAGAGTACACACTGAAATCTTTGATTGGGATCATAATTCTCTAAGTAGGGAGATAGTATGGGATAAAATTTATAATAACCTGTGGCAGGCAGCTTTCTAAGGTGGCACACAATGATCCCTGCCTCCTGGTATTCTCATCTATATCAGCTGAAGTTTTCCAAAGAAATAGACCAACAGGATGTATTTATGTATGTATGTATGTATGGATGGATGTATCATCTATTTATATATAGAGAGACTTGTTATATGCAATTGGCTCATGGGATTATGGAGGTTGGCAATTCCCAAGATTTGCGCATGAGTCAGCAAGCTGAAGACCCGGAAAAGCCAACAACGTAGTGCCAATCCGAGCCTGAAGGCTGAGAACCTGGAGAGCCAATGGTTTGATCCCAGTCTGAAGGCTGGCAGACTAAGGGCCTAGGAAGAGCCAATGTTTCAGTTTGAGTCTCAATGCAAGGAAAAGCCAATATTGTAGTTCAAAGTGCTATTAGGCAGGAAGAATTCACTTTTATTTGGAGGAAGGTCAGCCTTTTTGTAGTATTCAGGTCTTCAATGGATTGGAAGAAGACCACCCCCATTAGGGAGGGCAATCTTGCTTCACTCAGTCTGCCAATTTAAATGTTAATCTCATCCAAAGATGCCCTCATAGAAACACCTAGAATAACGCTTGACCAAATCTCTAGGTACCCCATGGCCCTGTCACATTGACACATAAAATTAACCATCCTGAGACTCTGCTGTGATATCTTGAGTGTGGGCTGAACCTAATGTCTTGTTTTAAACTAAGCAAATAGGGAGAAATGGTGAGGTTTCACTTCTGAGATAAAAACACAAGACTGTGACTCTGTTTTGCTCATACGCCTCTCTTGCTCTCACTTGCCAGTTAGGATGAAGCCAGCTGCCACATTGTGAGCTGCCCTGTGGTGAGGCCCATATGGGCAGCTCCCGGCTGCCTGCCAACAAGGGAGTAAGAGCCTCACTGTAACAGGCCTAGAGAAACTGAATCCTGCCAAGAATCACTGAAGGAGCCTAGCGGTAGATCTACCCTGAGTGAAGCCTTCAGATGACTGAAAGCCCAGCCCACAGCTTGACTGCAAACTTGTGAGTGACCAGAGCCATGCCTAGACTCCTGCCCCACGGAAACTGGGAGATAATAAAGGTTTGTTGTTTTAAGCTTCTAAGTTTTGGGGTTATTTGTTACACAGCAATAGGTAACTAATACAGACTGTGTAAATGAACCAAAGCATAGTGAATAATGAAGCAAATGAAATAAATCAAGGGAAAACATACCCAAACTTTACTTCCAAGAAAGGTGTTTCTTGGACACTTTGGTCTCTGTTTCACTCCCCAAAGGAGGATGGCTGCTGGATGACAGTCAGATTAAAGCCCCCTTCAGCCACGTGCAGGCTGCCCAGGGGGCACCTCCAGAATGAAGGCCAGGGCCTCTCTGCTCTTCCCTCTCCTCCCTTGTGAAGTGAGATGAGTCTGGAGGCAGCCACCCAGGAGCATCCTCCTCCTGTGAGCTGCCTCCACGTCCCCCAGGCAGGTCCTGGGAGGATGGCCCAGGGGCACTGGATCAAACTCGCTTCTCCTCTTTTGGTTCTTCTCGATAGCAGAGGCAAGATTCAGGATTTGGATTCAGGCTTCAGGATAGATGTAGACATAGAACCTTGGTTTGCTTCTCCTTCTAGGCTCCTCACGCAGACCTGAGTCTGTTGGGGTTCAGGCGGTGCCGCAGAGCTCGGCACTGCCATTTTAAAATGAAAGCTCCTGGGGCGCCTGGGTGGCTCAATTGGTTAAGCATCTGACTTCAGCTCAGGTCATAATCTCAAGGTTTGAGTTCAAGCTTTGCGTCGGGCTCTGTGTGGACGGCTCAGAGCTCAGAGCCTGGAGCCTGCTTTGGATTCTGTGTCTCTCTCTCTCTCTACCCTCCCCCACTCACTCTGTCTCTCTCTCTCACAAGTAAACAAATATTAAAACAATTAAAATTTTTAAAAAAACAACAAATTGAAAGCTCCAGGGGTGTCTGGGTGGCTCAGTTGGTTGAGCATCTGTCTCTTTTTTAAAAAATTTTTTGTCACGTTTATTTATTTTGGAGAGAGAGAGAGAGAGAGACAGACAGACAGACAGACAGAATCCAAAGCAGGCTCTGGGCTCTGAGCTGTCAGCACAGAGCCCGATATGGGGCTTGAAATCATGAACTGTGAAATCATGACCTGAGCTGAAGTCAGACGCTTAACTGACTGAGCCAGTCAGGTGCCCTGAGTGTCTGACTCTTGATTTCAGCTCAGGCCATGATCCCAGGGTTGGAGGATTAAGCCTTGAGTTGGGCTCCAGGCTGAGCCTGCTTAAGAGTCTCTCCCCACCCCCCCCACCTCCCCTTCTGCCCCTGCCCCACTCATGCTCTTTCTCTCTAAAATAAGAAAAAATTAAAGATGAAATCTCCAGCAAGTAATTGCCGTTCCCTCACCCTTGTGTTTTAGGATGTGTATGTGTGTGTTTGTGTGTGCATTTGTACACATGTCATTGTGTGAGGCTGGTTTCACACGCGCTTATACCCACCTCAGGGAGGACGTGGTGAGGATCAAGGATAGGATTCAGGGATTCCTGGATATTTTGGACAACGTTCTCTCAATGCCACTGCTAACTCACCATTTCCTGGTATGGGCCGAAGTCAAGGATACTGGTGAGTCAGCATTTATTGGTCAAGGGAGTATCTCCAATACAGCTCCCTGCCCCTCTCAGTTTTGCTGGTGTCCCCAAACTAGCACAGTGGCCCCAGTGCCTACCCCCCAGGAGCCATCCCCGGCGGGTCCCACGGTGAGCTTCTGTGGAAGCAGACGCACCCTGTACACAGCACAGCCCCGGAGCCCTGCTGTACTGTCATCCACTCCCATCCCGCACAGTCTCCTCCAAGTCCCTGGGACGGCCTCATTCAGGCTGGTCACACTGGCCTTGGGAAGAAAGAACAGAGTCAGCGACAGCCTCTCTGGGCTGGGCCCGGGTCTTTGGCTTGGCCCCGGTTACTGGGATTCTGGTATGTAAAAGCAGGGGAAAAAAATAATTTTTTTGCAAGGGCGCAAATCTGTATCTGCCTTGACACAAAGGAAAAGGCGAGAAGGGAGACTGGTACTATAGACTGGACGTCTGTGTCCCTTCAAAATTCGTATGTTGAAACCTAACCCCCAGGAGGCCCTTAGGAGGGGACGAGGTCACAAGGGTGGAGCCCACAGGAATGGGAGTAGACACCCACCGGAAGACACCTGCCTTCTCCCTTCTGTCCTGGGAGGACACCGTGAGCAGTCAGCGCAGGGGGGGAGTGGACCCTTGCCAGACACCAAATCTGCCAGCCTCGATCCTGATCTCCCAGCCGCCACAACTGTGAGGAGCACAGTTGTTGTATTAGCTACCCGGTTTACGCCATTGTGTTAGAGCAGCCCGAGTGGGGTAAGCCAGTGAACAGGTCTTTGATATCGGGGATTATGTGTGGATGCCCGCCTGTGCACTGCCACGTGTGAGAGTGACCCTCCACGAGTAATAGCTGACTAAGGTGGAATGAGCGGACACCATTCAAGAGGAATTAACAGGGGCGCCTGGGTGGCTCGGTCGGTCAAGAGTCCCACTTTGGTTCAGGTCATGATCTCATGGTTCGTGAGTTCAAGCCCTGCATCGGGCTCTGTGCTGACAGCTCAGAGCCTGGAGCCTGCTTCCGATTCTGTGTCTCCCTCTCTCTCTGCCCCTCCCCTGTTTTCTCTCTCTCTTTCTCACTCAAAAATAAACATTAAAAAATAATTAAAAAGAAGGAAAAAAGAAAAATAATTAACAGTGGGGGGAAATGATCTAAATTTAGAATCTTGGGTCTGCACCTCAACTCGCCACTTTATTAACGTTACCTTGGGTGACTCAGTTTTAGTGCCTACAGCCAGGTTCTCAAAGTAACATGGAGTTATTTATTCCTCCACTGGTGTGTGTGTGTGGCGGGGGGTGCATCTGCGTGTGTACGCATGCACAGAAAGATGTTTACATCAAATGTCGATGTGGTTGTTTTGGGGACTTGGAAATTGGGTGGCTATCCCCTTTGTTCTTTGTATTTTTACTGATTTTTTCTATTAAAATTTTTTTTATTTTTGAGAAAGAGACAGAGACAGAACCAAGTTGGGGAGGAGCAGAGAGAGAGGGAGACACAGAATCTCTGAGCTGTCAGCACAGAGCCCGATGTGGAGCTCGAACTCATGAACCGTGATATCGTGACTTGCTTAACTGACTGAGCCACCCAGGCGCTCCGATATCTGATTTTTTAAAGATAAAAATGTAAATCACACCCCAAATACTGTTGATGTAAAATTGTAATCATATGATAAAACAATGAAATCTTTCCTACTTCTGAGTCTTTGAAATGGGAAGATTTTGTAAAAAGTTTCCACAAACCAAACCAAGTATCATTCCTTCAGTTTCTTTTTTCCTGATTCGTGTTCACTAAACAGGTCTTGTATTTGATCTTCCAGGTTGATAGTCTTCTTCCTTTTTCTTCACTAATAAGTCTTGGAGGAATCCTAGAAGGTAACAGGAAGACTACTGTTCTAAGAAAGTATCAAAAGAAATACTACATCATCTTACCTTGAAAAGCAGCAGATCTTTTAAAAATCTAATACCTCGGGGCGCCTGGGGGGCTTAGTATTTACATGTAACATGTGTTCTGAAAATTAAGAAACAAATAGGTTAGCAGCTTTTTTAGGGAACTTGTGACCATTCTATCTGCTTCTTAGGTTCCAGGGGCCCGATGGGTTCCAAACTGGGTGGCACTTTATTCCTCCAGCTATCTAGATTTCTATTCACGGCCCTCCAGAGAATTTCAAAATACTGCTTTTCAGCCATAGAGAAATTCTCCCAATTGAAATTAGAATTTGGTAGGTTTAATTACTTTATAAAAGCTTCAAAGGAGATTATGCGGCTAACCAGCACATATTTATTTATTGTACTAAAATATAAGCACGTTTTCCTTTAAATATTTGAGATTCTATCTACAGTGCCTCCGTTATATCCATTCAGATTATTCTTATATTCTAAAACAATGAAGCCTCTAAGCTGATGGAATGTTGCCAGAGGATTTCAACAGAGTTTGAAGGCAACATAACCAAAAGGCATAGTTTAAATTGGCTTAGGGAATGAATGGTCTCCTTATCAGAGCAGCTGAAGGCTGTACATAATTAATAGCCTCTGTCAACACTCACAGGGCCCCATATAGAACAGGCAGGCCCGACAGCCCTACGGAGCAGCACCCTCCGGCTTCGGGCACCCCAAAATCCACAAGACCTCAACAAAGAGACAGCCCCAACCCCTCACTAGAAGGACGCTGATACATTTTAGTTATATGAGCAGGACCACAGAGCAACTGCTAATTAATGTTGATTACCTGGAATAATTGTGTTCACATTAGCATTGAGACTTCAAATTAGCTAGCTATCCTCAAAAATCTAAAACACGATTATTTATGGAGACAAGTTTATATTTGTAATTACTGATTTTATTTTTTTTAATTGTATTTATTTAATTTGAGAGAGAGAGAGAGAGAGAGAGAGAGAGAATCCCAAGCAGGCTTCACATTGTCAGCACAGAGCCCGACTCGTAGCTCGATCTCACAAACCGTGAGATCCTGACCCAAGCTGACATCAATAGTCTGTTGCTTAATTGACTGTGCCACCCAGGCACCCCTGTAATTACTGATTTTAAAGTCTTTCGTGTGTTATTATTTTTAAAGGTATGAAAATGATCTATTAACCTTTTTTCATGATGCATTGTCCATTTAATTCAGCTTGGCTATTTATATATCAAGAGTATTAAATTCATTCTATGGCAATTATTAGTTGTTTTCATATTTATCAACACATTTCCCTCACGAACATGTGCAAACACCAAACCAAACCAAACCAAACCAATCCAGAGGATTTTCATTAAATAAATTTATTTGTTAAAATAATTTAACTCCAAATACAACTGTTGAATTTGCATTGAGTTATAACTACAATCCATGTTTTAATCGAAATGTCAAGGTTTAACAACTGACATTGTTACAAAACAATAAACTGTTGTTCAATTTTAAATGGTCAGTTGTATTAGAGCTCAACAATGAACTGTGAACTATATCTCTGGGAAACCCCAAATCAATAATGATAAGTCTGTTTCCAAAACCTACCGCAGTCATTCTTGAAACCCTGATCAAGATTTAATAGATGCACAATGACACGTTAATTTAAAAAAAAAAAGACCCCCATAGTCTCGAACATTTGATTGGCTAAGGAGACAGGTAAAGCTTACCAGCGCGAACACAAGTCTAGTGAGAAGAACAACTAAAAGCCAAAACAAACCAACGAAAAACCAACAGCAACAAACAAAATAAGCACTTTCACATTCAGACATACACGGACAACATTCCCATTGGAAAACTCCTCAAAACACACAGCAGACATCCTTAGGCAACATTTCTTTACAAAGGAAAGCATAAAATATCAGTAGTTTTTCCACAGAAGAGTGACGGCAATTCTAGCACTTAGTCAAAAGTTCAGTTCTAATTCTACGAACCAAAGGAGAAGATCACCGGAGCACCTTTCAATAGTTGAAGGAAGATTTTACGTTTTTGATCCGATGCTGGCGTGTTTGGTGTAAATTGAACAAAATGAAAGGCATCCGTTACCATCACTATCACAGCTTGAAAAAGAACCCCCCCCCCAGCCAAAGCTGCAACATAAAAGAAAAAAGAAAAAAAAAGAACTTAAAAAACGCTGCCTGTGTTGAAAGTAAAACGAGACAAAAGGAAAACAAAGGAAAAGCTTACCACAAATAGCTAAAGAAAAAGTGGGTCTTTGGATCAAACCATAACATTTTTAAGGCATGTTAGAAAAACTTCCACTTATCTAGGTGCTAGTCTGATCAGGGCATAAAATAAATAGCGACACAAGGTCACCAACTTTTCTCTGTAGCCACTATGATTTGTGTGCCAGCAAATTTAATCCTCCCGTTCTTAAGCTCGTTATTCACATCTCAACAAACACATTCATTCAAACTGAGTTATATTCATACGAGATGAAATACCAACAGTAAGAGCACAAGAGGATTCCCGTGTTTCTGGGTATCTTTGATGCTTTGTCACTAAATACGAAGGGCTGTGTGCAAACACTGATCAGGCAGTCAAATCAGTTCTTGTATTAACATCTTTACAGTGAAAGCCCACCTTACTGTCTGACGCAAACACTGGGGACGAAAATCCGGATATTTAGATCATCTTTTCTACCTTACATTTTGCCATACTTCTCATAATTAACTTGTGTCTCTTGTCTGCATGGCAATCTGTAAGGTAAAACTGGAGAGTCTTTACAGGTGTTTTTAATATGTGCTCTTAGTGGTCTGTTAAATATGGAATTCTAGAAAAACAATCATTCTGAGAAGTTAGACGCTTCAAGTCTCAACCGATTCAGTAACAAATATTTCTGTTTTTTGGTAGATGAATCGCGTACGTCTTGAATCTCTGATTTCTCTAAATGTTTGAAGTCAAATCAACTGTTACATACCAAAATCTGTTTCAGTAAAATTGGTCAGAACTTTCAATCCTGGAAACAAGGTGCTTCACAATTGGGGGTTATACAAAAAAAAAAAAAAAAAAAAAAAAAAAAAACTATATTGAGGAATGCAAATATTCACAATTCAAAGATTTTTAACAATCACAGCCTGGTTGGACCCACAGATCTGTTTTCTCATCTATGAAAAGTACTATCCACCTTTCTGCTATCGGCTAAGCTTAATGCCAGCTCACTAAGCACTTGGGGGCTACCAATGATTTCAGAAAGTGTCAAAAACATGCAAATAATTGAAAAAAATGTCTTTGACACGCTATCTTCTGTTGTAGGGATGCTCAGTGTAGGCAACGATCTCTGCCTTGTGCCAAATTCTCAGGAACAAGAGACACACATACATGCGCACGCAAACACACACTCCTCTCTCAGGTACCCACAGAAGACCAGAGGTTACTTGCACAAGTTCGTGAAAGTAACAAAGTGGGGGTGGGGGGCAGGACGCGGATCGTGGGCTGAGTGGTATTGCAGTTCTGAAGGCCAAATGTATCCCCAGAGGATTCGCTCAAGATACTCTCTCCAGCATTTACAACTCTGAAGTTTGTCCAAAAAACCCTTCTGCACTTGATTGTGAAACTTATGAATAGGTTTTTCCTGTGCCATTAGTCATGCAAATGATAAATACTTCACGGCGATGAAAACCAAAAATGTCAGAGCTTGAGCACCTTTTCAAAAGAAAATATTCTCTCTAGCTTTATTTGCCACTTCAGTAATCAGGGCAAAATTGTTATAAGAAAATCTTTATATAATTCCCCAGGAAAATGAAAGATAAAAGGGTTTCTTTTTTTTTTTTTTT
>CM053574.1:120143589-120190489 GCA_028646485.1 Cryptoprocta ferox | reverse complement strand
CAGAGGGTGGTGGTGGGTTAGGGCCGGGCTGGGCAGGCGGTCAGGCCGGCCTCGCCCCCGGCCTGGCATGTGGGCAGGCAGGGCTGCCCTCCACCGCAGGGTCAGGCCTCCCCCGGGGGTCCCCGAGTGCCCCCGGGGGTGGGTGCTTAGTCTTGCTGGCGACTAGGCCCAGAACTTGCTGGGCGTCGCTCGGGCCACACTGCTGGGGGGGGGGGGGGGGGCGGGGCGCGGTGCCCGGCCCGCGCAGGCGCAAGAGGGGCGGCCGCAGCCTCCTCTCGGCGGGAGGAGCGTCACAGACGCGGCAGCCATCTTTAATCCGGCGCGTTTAGAAAAGATGATGTTAAAAACCGAGTAAAAACTTCATCAGGATTTGTTGATCCAAATTTAACAAATGCGGCACAAAGGGGTGCCGGCCAGGTCAAAGAAAGAGGCTCTTTATATAGACCAGACATCAGAAAAATCTATGTAAAAATGGGATTGAAAGAAATTGTGGTGATGCTAAACACAGGGAATGTGAGGGAAGAGCCTGGAATGGGCATATACCGTATTGCCCAGAGACACTTGTGAGATAGAAATGGGTACTGTAAATAATGTGCCATGGCAACAGGCAGACACCTGAACTGTCCCAGCTAGTCCCCTTTGGAGAAAAGGGACCAGATCAAAGCAGTGATACTTAATCAAAGGAAAAGATATAAGGGATTGTCAGAAGCCAATCAGTATGGTCTACTAAGAAAAGCTTCCAGACTCATTATTTTAACAGGATGTGCTGGTGAAAGCCACGGACCCAATCTCCTTTCCCCAAACAGGCCCTTCTTCCATAAACGTCCAAATGTTTATTTCAACGAAACCAGATGACGTGCTCAGGGTGGTCTTAGGTAGAAGTAAGCGCCTTCCGTCATCAAGGGTAGCCTTTTAAACCTACCTACCTCTGGGACTGGGGTGCTGACTTGTTAGGCATGGATGTAAACGTGCCACATGGGCTGCTTTTCTCAGGGTGACGGCTGCTGGTGGCCACAGCGATGTCCCTGCTGAGACCGCATGCAGCCGGAGGGTCCTTCCCACCCAGCGCCCCATGCAGCACTCATATCCTTCCTCACGGAAGACGGCAGCCCAGCTAATGGCCCTTTGAGAGCAAGAACAGAGTTTATGCAAACATTACTGCTCCTCAGTGTGAGACCACCGAAAAAAAAAGTTGTGTCCTTGGTATTAGGCACAAACTGAATTAACCATGAAGAATTTCTTTCCTCATCTCCTGCTCTTCAAAAGTAAACTAAAAAAAGTTATCTTAATTTCCAGTTAGCTTTGAACCATGTGTGCATACGAGTATTTAACTATGTCTTAATCATGGCTTCCAGCCCTTGACAGTGCCAACATTACTGATGACCAACGTTTGTTTGGAGTGTTGGTTCAAAAGCAGATAAAGAACAGTCTTGAGTGTATGTGGGTCATTGGAGTGGAGGTGGGGGGATGATATTTTGGATAGTATAATTTTATATATACTGTATTTGGATATTTCAGTTTTGCTAAATGCAAACACAAAAAAGATACAAAAATAAAGCTAATTCATTTCTTTTTTTTTAATGGCTATTTCTTTTTAAGAGAGAGCGCATGCGAGCAGGGGAGGGGCAGAAAGAGAGGGGGACAGAGGATCCCAAGCAGCCTCAATGCTGACAGCAGTGAGCCGGAAGTGTGGCTTGAACCCACAATCCGTGAGATCATGACCTGAGCTGAAGTTGGACGATCAACCCTGTGAGTCACCCAGGGGCCCCAATTCTTCATTTCTGAATCTATATTCGACTATCCTTGATAATCAACTATCTTTAACTAGTCTCCCGGCTATCTTCCCTGAGGACTAGCTAATCTACTCTTTTTCTTAATTTTCCACAAATTAGTTTACTTTTCTAATGCTTTCTAAAATAACAATTCTGCTCAAATCATTTTATAACCAAATATAAACACAAAATAAGATTTCATTTCCAAGGAGGATCAAAATATACTAAACATTATGAAGTAAATATATAATTGTTGGCATTACTCTTACAAAGTTTTCATTTCTACAGTGAGTTACAAGGCAAGAAAAAAATCCTTAGAAAAGGAGGCCTAGTAATGGCAATGTTTTTTTGGTAGAAAAATATTTTGGAACTTAGGAATCAAATTGTCTTAAAATGTATTTTGTCCCTCTCTCTATGTATAATTAACACTGTCAAATATATATTGATTTACAGTACATTCTGGCATACTGGAAGGACAGATACTATCTTGTACCGATTTTGCTTACCGCCCAGGGCAACGTTATGCAAATGAAGTGGGTTAAAGCATAGTATTTAATGTTGACAGTGATGACTTATACAAAGACAAATAAAACTTCTGGAATCAGTTTATTAAAAAGCTCTGTCAACATTTCTCTGTCTTTAAACTATCTATCCCTACCTACCTACCTATCTATACTGGCCATAAAGAGTATTAAAATGATCTTTACCTCATGAATAGTTTCTGGTATTCATAAAAAGGTCTATTATCATTACCAATATTTTTTAAAAGAAGTGTTACTTAACAAATACACATTATATGCCTCGTCACTTTTTATAATGTATTCTTCTCTATACTTAAAATATATGTACTGAAAATCATCACAATTCTTTGTGAGTCACAAAAACATACTGTCACCATTTTTAGCCAACACAGTCTCTAGTGGAAGGCAAAGACAAAACACTCAGGGTCTATGCTATAATTTCTATAACGTACTCTACTAGTGCTTTAGACCCAGACGGGAAAGCAGTGGGAAAAAATGGAAATGCAATACTAAACTAGCTTTGTAGCTTATCTAGATATGGTAAGGAGAGTCTAATTCTTAAGAAAACACGAGGCAGTATACTGTTTTATGAAGTCAGATAAATACGTGGGTTTCATTCCTATTTGTGTGATTTTTGGTGAAACTTTACTACTGATATTTTAGGGTTACTATGTGAAGAAATACTACATTCACTACCTCATTAGTATTATACCCATACTGCAGATGAGGAAGTTGAGATGCAGGTAATGTTAACTTGCCCCTAATTACATGACTAATAAGTACTGCAACTCAGCTTTAACCAGACTCCCACTTACCATCTTCATAAATAAGATCAGTATGCACAAGAAAAGAAAATGCTAAATTAGAGCAATTATCATATATGCAGTAGTTGTTATATTCACTGGAAACCTAAGGATGGGTGTATTTTAGAGTTTAGAACAAAACAACAAAATTCTCCATCCCAGGGCAGGGAAAAACACTGAGATTTCATTTACAGAAAGCTGTAAAGATCCCTTAATAAAGAAGAAAATATGAATATGTAATGAATTATTAATATGATGAGGTATTTCCACATTTGAATTATTAATTTGTAAAGGTTGCTCCTTAGAAAAGCATGAGAAATAACACTCCTAAATGTTTTAAGTAAGGGTTTATGATGCTTCTCTTGGGTAATTCTCCTAAGTGTTATCAAGATATATATAATTATGGTCATCTTCATCTATTTTTACTGTCATAGGGAGAGCTGAATCAATATCCTCCTGGACGGATGCAGTAAACCTCTTAAAAAGATCACTTTCCAAAATCTCCCCAGCAGCCTGTGGTAGGGCTGGACAATCCTTGTAGTCACATGTTCCAGTCTGAATGTCACTACGACATCTCTTTCTGTCTTAAGTCTTCACAAGGCAGGAGCTATCCCGCCTTACCAGAATGAATACAATTACACAAGAAATGAGAACTACGTCATTTTTCTAAAAGGCACAACCAACAGAAACACATGCTTCTTCAAAAGACAGACTTTATGTATCTTTTTGTTTAGTGTCCAAATGTCTTTCTCTGTAACAGGGGTTAGCATTTTACTAACTCGGGTTAGGAAGTGTTTCATTTTTGTAGCATTTATGTAGGGCTGCTGGAAACTGTGAAAGCAGGAAGAAAAGATAAATGTTGTTTCAAACTATTACTGAGATAGTCGCATTTATTTTTCTTGGAGGACAAACATTCTAGGACAGCAGTTTTCAAACTGTGTGTGACGAGATCAATTGAGTGGATCAAGAACATTTAAAAACAATGAAATGAAAAAGAATAAAGTAGAAAAAATAACACAAGCAACGTAGGAAATTAAACTATTATTTCATGAAACTCTGCTTTTAGTTAGACATATTTATGCTCTGTGTGTGTGTGTGTGCACGCAAGCGTATGCGCTGTGTAACAATGTAAAATGTATCTCTTAACTTAGGGCCACGATTAAGAAAATGTGACAGCTACCACTGAGTGGAATGCAGGGAAGTAGACAGATGTGTTATTTTCTCAATGTTTTGGTTTTTTTTTTTGACAGATTATAACAATTAAAAAACAAAAAATTATAAGATACTGATGAAAGAAACTGAAGACACAAATACATGGGAAAACATTCCATGCTCATGAATTCAAAGAATACTGTTAAATATCCACACCACTCAGCAATCTACAGATTCAGTGCAATCTCTATCAAAGTTCCAATGCCATTTTTCACAGAAATAGAACAAATGTAAAATTTGCATGGAACCACAGAAGACCCTGACTAGCCAAGGCAATCTTGAGAAAGGAGGGCCAAACTGGAGGCGTCACACTTCCTGATTTCAAACTACATTACAAAGCTATAGTAACCAAAACAGTAGGCATGGACATAAAAAACAGACACACAGATCAACGGAACAGACTAGAAAACCTAGAAATAAAGGCATGCCTACGTGGTCAACTAATCCACCACAAAAAAGCCATGACTATAAAATGGGGAAAGGATAGTCTCCTCAGTAAATAGTGCTGGACAAACTGGACAGCCACAGGCGGCAGGAGGACACTGGATCAGTATCTCCACCAAACACAGAAATCAACTCAAATGGATTAAAGACTTGAACATAAGACCTGAAACCATAAAATTCTTTGAAGGAAATATAGGGAGTAAACTCCCTGACACTGGTCTTGGCAAGGATTTTCGGGATTTCACACCAAAGTCAAGGTTAACAAAAGCAAAATGAATAAGTGGGACCACAACAAACTAAAAAGCTTCTGCTAGCAAAGAAAACCATCAACAAGATGAAAAGGCAATCTATGAAATGGGAGAAAGTATTTTCAAACGTAAATCTGATGAGGTTAATATCTAAAATATATAAAGAACTCATACAACTTGATAGAAACAAAACAACAACCCAATTTAAAAAAATGGGTAAAGGACCTGAATGGACATTTTCCCAAAGGGGATGTACAGATGGCCAACAAACACATGAAGTGATGCTTTAATCATCAAGGAGACACAGCTCAAAACCACCATGAGATAGCACCTCGCGCCTGGTAGAATGGCAATTATCAAAATGACAAGAAATAACAAGTGTTGGCAAGGATGTGGAGGAAAGGAACCCTTGTGCGCTGATGGTGCGAATGTCAACTGGTCCAGCGACCATGCAAAACAGTATGGAGATTCCTCACAAAGTGAAAAGCAGAACTACATGTCATCTAGCAATTCTCCGTCTGGGTATTTATCCAAAGAAAAGGAAATCACTACCTGGAAGAGATCTCTGTACTTCCATGTCCACTGAGCATAAGAGCAAAACATGGAAACACCTGTGTTCACGGATGGGTGAGTGGATAAAGAAAACATGGTATGTATGTATGTAACACACATGCGCGCACGCACGCACGCACACACACACACAAATGGAATACTATTCAGCCACAAAAAGAAGGAAATCCTGACATCTGAGAAGACAACATGCACATAACTTGAGGACATTATGCTGAGCGAAATAAGTCAGAGAAAGACAAATACTGTATGATTTCACTTATATGTGGAATCTTGAAACAAACAAAAACCTGAACTCATAGATACACAGAACAGATTGATGGCTGGCAGAGGGTGTGTGTGTGAGAGAGAGAGAGAGAGAGAGAGAGAGAGAGAGAGAGGGAGGGAGAGGGAGGGAGAGAGAGAGAGAGAAAGAGAATGAGAGATAGAGGTAGTCAAAAGGTACAGATTTCAGTTATAAGGTAACAGCATGGTGACTTTAGTTACAATAACTATATATTTGAAAGCTGATAAGAGAAAATTGTAAAAAGTGTCATCACACAAAAACTCTACAGCTATGTGTGGTGATGGACATTAACTAAACTTACTGTAGTGATCGTTTTGCAATATACACACATATCAAATTATCATGTTTTATGAGGAGTAACACTTCTAAATGTTTTAAATAATGGTTTATGATGTTTTTTTGTGTAATTCACTAAGTGAAAAAACCTTAAGACTAATACAATATTATATGTCAATTATATCTCAATAAAAATAAGTTTTTAAGAAACAAAAATTATAAATCACTGTATTTTCCCTTAAAATGTCAATTTTGGTAAGTTTTCAAGCCTTAAACATATTAAGATTTTAGAAAAACTAAAAAACAGAATAAAGCAAAAAAAGAAAAAACCAAACTATCCAATTCTGAGAGTGAATACATTTCAGCATTTTGAGTAAAAAGAATGTATTAATTTCAAAGTGTACTTAATTTACACACTGTAATCTATTTTAAATAGCTTATTAGGATAGAGCTTCCAGCAAATGTGTAATATTTTCAACGTGAGGTCAAAATGCATCAGATTCCAGAGACTTCCAATGTTGCTTTGTTACTAGACCCACCAAACCATGACTTCAATACAATGTGCTGTTGATACTGGATTCAGAAACCCAGTAATTTTACTTTGATTCATAGCCCTAAAAAATTTTATTTCACAGTTGTGGCCACTAATTTAAACTGAAATGTATTAAAAATCAGGCTAATGTAGGTGTTTGGTTTCTGTTTTTGTTTTTAGAGTTTTCCTACAAGAATAAAAGGTGAAATAGTTAGAAAATTAGGTCCAATATTTCCAAAGAGATTTCAACCTTTTTTAAAAACATTTTTAGGGGCACCTGGGATGGCTCAGTCGGTTAAGCATCTGACTTTGGCTTAGGTCATGATCTTGCGGTTTGTGAGTTCAAGCCCCGCGCCGGGCTCTGTGCTGAGAAATCGGAGCCTGGAGCCTGCTTTGGATTCTGTGTCTCCCTCTCTCTGCCCCTTCTCTGCTCACATTGTGTCTCTGTCTCTCAATAATAAATAAATGCTTAAAAAATTAAAAAAATTTTTAAATATTTTTATTCATTTTTGAGAGACAGAGGGAGACAGAGTGCAAGCAGGGGAGGGGCAGAGATAGGAGGAGACACAGAATCCAAAGCAGGTTCTAGGCTCTGAGCTGTTAGCGCAGAGCCCGATGTGGGGCTCAAACCCATGAAGTGTGAGATCATGACCTGAGCTAAAGTTGGAGGCTTAATCAACTGAGCCACCCAGGCACCCCGAGATTTCACTCTTTTGGAAGTATACAGTTAAGTCTATTCAAAGAGTATTCACTATATACCATGTTAAAATCTTTGCAACTAATGATATGCTACTTTTAGATACTTTGGTAATCTTACACTTTACCCATATATTTATATTTAACATACATACTTTACTGAAATGCAGATGTCTAAAATCATAGAATTACCATTATTGATAGTATTCTCCCAAAAGGCACAATTTGATCTGGTAAAGCATAAAGGTATGTTTTAACTTCTCTGAGAATAATTGTTTTTAAGTGTATTTATTTTTGGGGGAGAGAGAGAGAGCATGTGTGAGCATGCACGAGCAGGGGAGGGACAGAGAGAGAGGGAGAGAGAGAATCCCAAGCAGGCTCTGTGCTGAGAGTGCGGAGCCCAATGCGGGGTCTTGATTCCATGATCGTGACATCATGACCTGAGCCGAAATCAAGAGTCAGTGCTCAACCGACTGGGCCACCCAGGCGCCCGTGAGAATAATTTTTAATATAATGAAGCACAGATGTCCAAGTAACAAAAAGGCAAATATATATATGGTGTGTTTCTGCACACTATTAAAATCTCATGATGCATTTCTTACAGAAATATCTGTACATTTATACTTTTGTAACTATTCTGTCTCCATTGTTTGTATCTCATGTTTGAGTCTACTCATATCCAAACTGAAATATTTTTCCAAAAAAAATGTAGCACAGTTACAATTCTTTTTATTCTGTAGGCCAGAAAAATATAAGTATATAAGAAAATAGTAGGTAAGAACAGATGGAGAGAAACAGATAACAAGGAAAAGTCAAAACAGAAGCAAAATAAAAACAACCCTTAGAGTGAATCACACCTCCTTCCCCAGGGGCTTAGGTTTGAAGACAATGGCTAAGAAAAAACTGTGTAACATAAACATTATCCTTGAAAAAAAATCTCTTGAATTAAGTACAGTGTACATGCTTTTATGTCAAGTTCATTGCTTAGAAATATGTATAAATGTATAATCTATGCATTATAGTATGCCACACATAATTTCCTTGAAGAGGACACAGAGAAAACACTCAAGTGTATTACTAACTGAAAAACTTTAACAAATAAAAAGATTCCAATCTCCCTGGATCTGCCTGTTGGTTGAGTCATCTAGAAATATCTTATCAGTTCCTCCACCTCCTCCTTAGTGACCCTATTCATTACCTGACCTTTTCCTGAAGCAACTCTAGAAAGTCAACATCATCCACTTGCCTGGTGACTGAGTATTTCTCACTCAGTGGTCAGTGCTCAAATCATCCATTTGTTCTTGTCAGAGGACTTAACCAATATGCAGGGACAGGTGATAGCTTTTGTCTGTGTGCAGGAGAATGGCTGGCTGGCTATTTAAATTACTTTCGACCTCTCTCCCTTAAAAATAAAATTATGATAATGATCCCTCTGATTATAGATTTCATTGACACTGTCACCAAATCTTAGCTAGACAAGATTTGCAGATCACGGGCTGCTGATTCTTTAAGGTTCATATTCAACTCTACCTCTTCCCTTACCACATTAGCTAGAGAGAAGAACCAACAAAATGTTGGCGCCGAAGGGAGATCATCTGCTCCATCTGCAAAGTGAACTTAAAAAAGTCCAATCTTGGGATGGCACAGAGAAAACTACAATATTATAATGTTCTAATTTTACAATGCAGCAAAACCAAGTTTCCCTTTCAGGAAAACAATACTTGGGGCTATAAAAAGTGATGCATGCCTTCTAGGCTCTGTACCTTGGAGGCCCAGCTTTCAATTATAATTGTGGTTACTGGAGGTATCAAATCGAGGAAGGATGTGTTTGTACAGGAAGGGATGGTGGCAGACTCTAGAAATTTCACTTACTTGGGACAAACAAGTCCCAAGTCCCTGGTTTCTACTCCACAGCACCAACATGTCGTGGGGCAAGACCTAGGTGCAGAAATTGACAACCTGCTATCCTTTAGAGGTTTTTATGGCTATTTATTGTGAAGAGAAAGAGTGCAAACTATCATCTGGGTCACTTAAAAATGATCACTTAAATGATACAGAAGTATTAGGAATAATAGTAAAAAAATAAAAAATAGTAAAATAGTAAAAAATATAGTAAAAAAAACCCCTAATTTACTTTGGGTAGTGCAAATCAACCACCTTTCCCCATTCTTTTTCCCCATCATAAAACGCCCCACACCTTCTAGCCTCTAGTAATATGTAATTCTTACAACTTTCAAGTTCTATCCTTGTCCATATTCAGTTACAATTTCTCTTCCTGGCCATATCCACTCACTTCTCTCTCGTTATATATATTCTACCCAGCAAGTTTCATCTACTCTCCACATCTGAACCACAGGGATGACCCTTGGTCTTTACATTCATACATAACATAAACTGACTTTTCAGGGTATTCAAACATTCTAATTGCTTATTAGGTGCATCTATGGGGATGACTGCCATCTCCAATGTCGAAATAATCTCCCCCAGCTATTCTTCCATGAGAATCCTTCTATATCACACAGAAACTAGGTAGATTATCACAATAATGCACAACTATTCCTTCTGACTCTATTGCCACTAAGCAGTCAATCACATCACCTCCATGTTACCATTTTTATACGAATTTTGATCATGGTCCTTCACTACAAGATCAAGTCCAAAGTCTTCAATCTCCTGTAACTTAGCTTTACATTTTTTTTTTTTGCCTTACCTCCTTTCATACTTCTATATGAATTCTGAGTTTAGCCAATTTAGTCTATTTAACAGCCTGTAAACATACTCTATGCATTTTGCATGCCACTTCCTGGAAGACTGTCCTCCTGATTCTTTAAGGTTCTTATTAAACTTCACCCCTTCCCTTGTCACCCTAACTAGATACAAGGGCCATCACAGAATGTTAGAGCTGAAGGGAGACCATCTACTTCATCTGCAAAATGGACTTTGAAGAATTGTCTCCTCCATCTATAAAATTAAAATGTTTGGGGAGGGCCGCCTGGGGGGCTCAGTCGGTTAAGCATCAGAGTCTTGATTTCAGCTCAGGTCATGATCACACAGTTGGGGAGTTTGAGCCCCATGTTGGGCTCTCTGCTGACAGTGTGGGAGTCTTCTCTCTCCCTTAGGATTTTCTCCCTCTCTCTGCCCCTCCCCTGTATGCCCTCTTTCTTTCTCTCTCAAAATAAAAAAAAAAAGAAATGTTTGGGGAAACTGAGGCCAAAGGACAATAAAAATACTTTTATTTCCAGATACTGTTTTTTTCCACCACCTTTTTCTTGAGTGTTTCCTCTGTGCCAGGAGTTGTGCTAGCCACACAGAATGAGAGTTTAATGAGAAAGGCTGGCTGCGTGTCTATCATCATACAAAGAGCTAGGCTTTGGTGAGTGCTACAAGAAGAGAGAAGTACAACGTGCCACTGATGTTGGAAGTATGCATGGCACAGAGAAGGGGTGAGGCAGGAAGTTACGTGTGGGACGGAGTTAACTCAGCTTGGGAAGACGAAGGCGGCTTCCCTGAGGAGGAGGAAATCTTTTAAGTAAGGGTGAAAGTGAGTAGGAGTTAACTGCAAAAGGTCAATGATTGCTACATGTAGAAGAGAAGCCCAGACAAGCACTTTCAAGGAAGTAAAAGCAGGGGTGGGTGCTGGGTGCTGGGACAAAGAAGCCTGCAAAAGGTGAGGCCGGAAAGGCAGGGATGGGCAGGAGCGCGATGCACCCGGGAAGATCATGGGAAGATTCCTGGGCTTTATTCTAAGAACGACAGGCCTTGGACAGCATGTTCCAAGATACTTAAAGTCAGGACCATGGCTTACCTTGGGGGGAATGGGAGAAGCAATTTGAAATCAGAAAAAATTCTACTAGTTTTATTTCAATTGAAACATAGTCTGTATCCCTATATCACACTTCCTGGAGCGTGTGTTCTCATCTGAGGTCATGGTGAAAAAGGAAAGCATATGAACTTGTAAATACGGCCATTTTTTAGTTGGTCCCCTTGGCTTGGACAGCAGGTAGTGTACGTATATGAATGTCTTTATACCTGCCAACACTTAAGGGAGTATGGTTTGTTCGACATTTTCTAAAAGCCCAATACTCCCTACAAGGACAATCCAACAAAAAGCTCTATTTCCCTGTCTGGCCATGATTTGGTGCTATACTTGAAGTTAAATCCTCATTTCCTTTCCCTTTCCCATAAAATCATTAATAAGAGAAAATATTTTGAGAATATACTAACAAGATTTTTCCAAGATGTTATTTTAATTCCAATTGCTTTTTGTTCTCATCTTGTCTAAACCAGGTAATGAAGTTCAAAATGCACTCACAAATTTATTTCCTCTAACATTACATTTATATCAAGGATAAAATTTAAAGACGGTAGGGTGACCAAGTTATTAATAAAAGAACAGGTGGAATTTTGGAGTGATTTCAGGTCCTGTTCAAGGTAATGTGCTGGACATCTGGAAAAGGATTATCTCATTTAATCCTAATAAAGACTTTGAAAGGTGCATCTATTTCACAGATAAGAGAACTGAGGCTTATTGTTTCCCTACAGTGTATACACCTTACACCTGTATTTTCCAATATGGTAGCCTGCAGCCACATGTGGTTGAAATATGGCTAGTCTGAATTAAGATGTGCCGTGAGTGTAAATTACACATCAGATAAAAAGGAAAGTAAGATTTCTCAATTTTTGAATATTGGTTACACGTTAAAATGGCAATATGTTATTTATATAGTGTGTTAAATAAAACACATTATTAAGATTAATGTTATCTGCTGTACTTAAAAAAAAAGCTACTAGAAATTTTTAAATTACACGTGTGGCTCACATTATACTTGTATTGAATGGTGCCACCCCAGAGCAAAAGCTGGATACTGAAATTTGTCAGTAAACTAACAAGTTCAAAGGCAGCCTAGTATAGAAGAAAAGAGTACATGGATTCTAACAGATGTTGGTTGAAATCCCTCCATCACTGACTAGGCTTGGGTAAAATACCAAACACCTCTGTACTTTACCTTTGTCACTGGCATTATGGTGACATTACATATCCCCAAACAACTGCCGTATGTAATATGTAAAGGAGCTAGTGGGCAGAGAGCAGGGAACAATTACCGAATACTTCCTATAACAACTAGTTCATTTAAAAATGGATTCCCCAAAAGAGTAGAAGAGTCACTTACTTGAAAACCATATTTTATTCTCTTTAAGTGGGAAGAGTTAAATAACTAGCACATTTAATGCCTGCTTTAGCATAATACATGCATTATACACTGTATTATAATGTACATAATAGACACAGATTCTTTCTTTCTATATAAGTTATTTATAATATGTTCTAGGCTGGGAGGCCAGATGATAAAATTAGGAGGACATATAAAAATGTCAGGGCACAGAAGGGCCCAAGGGGTCCTCATGGATACAGTGGACGAATTGCAGTGAAAAGAGTTTATGAACTCTACTTCAGCTGATTCATGGTCTTTTTGCATGAACTGAGACTAGTGATTAAAATGACATCTGGGCAAGTAGAATTTTACTCTTCTCGTAGTGCAAACAAATAAATTGTTCCAGTATACCAAGTTTGGACTAGCCCACTATGAGTAATCCCCACTAAATCATAAGAAACTACAAAATCATGTGGACTAAACTAAGATATTTTGCCATATCCTGTCTCCTAGGTTTTTGTCAAGAAGTTTGTCCCTTGTATGTGACTTTATCAATGTCTGAATTAAATGTATACATTTAAATGTAAAGTATGGAGCAGCTGGGGCACATACTTTAGTATCTGATATACGTTTGCGGCTTAAGGTTGACACGTGACAATGTATTAGACTGCCCGGTTCTGTACTGCTGTTTTTTAGTAGTATCGGGGGAGTCCTAATTAAGGATTTGAGTCACTTCAATGTAGCCCCGCTAAGTGTCAGACACCTATTAAATTTAGCACCCAAACTGCTCATTTGTTTTCTATAACAATTAACTTTAAGAAAATGAGACTGGAGAAGTAGAAAGCTGTCAGATTTGAAGACCTTAGAATAGCAAGATTGAAGACCTTAGAATAGCAAGAGAGGCCAGGAAAATATTCACTTTATTCAAGTTTGAAATTTAACAGAAGAAAGTAATATACGAAATTTTAGTTCGGCTATTAAAGTGCATGTGCAATGAGTTAAGAGGGGGATGGGGACAGGGCCTCCCCTTTGATCTCATGCTGCATTAAAAATCCACGTCTTGTAATAAATTTTTGAGTACCCACTGAATACACGTGACTTGGTCTTTGCTCTTTCAAAACGAGTAGACTCTAACTGACTTGTGATGTGATTGTATCTACAGTACTTACAACTACCTTCCAGTAAATGTCTTCAAATCTGGAGCTATGGCTAGAATTAGGTAGGAAAAAAATTACACCAAGTCAAAATTATTAGCAATTACTAACAAGAATCAGACAAAATAATAATGTGTAACTAGTAATTAGAAAAATTTGCTAAAACTTTGAACTAAGACACTATTATCTTTCTGATGCTGGAAATTAGAGTCAAATATATAGTCAGTTAACTTAAGAGAACACAAATACCCTAAACCATTTAAGCGACCAACCGTATTTTCAAAATGCAGGCTTAAAAAACAAGAATTCATATCAGGAAAGAGTTTACTTGCATTAACTTTAAATTAGCTAATACTTGAGTTACACCTTTGAAGAAACTTCTGTTTTGTTTCTAGGAATTTTTTTTCTCTTTTCTTTCTTTTTTTCCTTCTTTCTTTCTGAGGAGTTAAGACAGTTGGATTTAAAAAAAAAAAGTTATGCCATATTCTTTAATGTGAATGGCATATTTGTGCTCCTGTATGCTAATAACTCTCTCAATCTCACTGAGCTGTTACGATGTCTTCAAATAATTTAATAATGTCTTTAAAGTTTCATCTTAATTGCAGAGTTCATTTTTGTAAAACGCCTTGGCACCGCTCGATCTTTTAAGAGACGAGAAAGATCTCTGTCCTCTGGACTGGACATTTTTACCGTATATGCGTGAGCAATTTTTGCTGTCAAATATTGCAAAGGTAGATTTTTTTGTTGTTGGCTCAATCTGAAAATGTCTCCACTATGCTTGCACAGCTCCCCTCTTTCCAGCACAGACCTACCCAACCCCTTTCTCCCCCTGCAAGTTTTAAACTTTGTTTCCTTTGGGGTTCTGCACAAGTGCTACCAACAATATCCAAGAGACAAAGAGCTGGGCTGTGGGTTCACGGGATGCCAAATTTGAGTTGTGAAACAAAGCCCTCAAATTTGAGATTCAAGATGATGATGGTGGTGATGCTGGCAAAAAAAAAAAAACATATTACAGAGCCTGAGACCCCAGACCCATCTCCCTAGACAGCTCCCCCTGCCCACCGCCACCCAGAGCACGGGGGAGTGCTGGCCCCGGGACGTCGGCTGGCGGCCGCACCGCGAAGCCCCCTGCCCGCCCCCGGCCTTCTCACCGCTTCACTCGGATGATCTGGTCCCGCATGGGCTTGATGTCCTGAAAGCTCTGCTGGTTGACGAGGCTGTAGACGAGGATGAAGCCCTGGCCGTTCTTGATGTACAGGTCCCGCATGGACGCGAACTGCTCGGTGCCCGCCGTGTCCAGGATCTCCAGCACCGACGGCGACGAGTCCACCTCGATCTCCTTGCGGTAGAAGTCCTCGATGGTGGGGTCGTATTTCTCGATGAAGGTGCCGGTCACGAACTGCACGGTCAGGGCGGATTTGCCGACCCCGCCCGAGCCCAGCACCACCACTTTGTACTCGCGCATCGTCCCTCCGCGGCCGCCGCCGCCGCCGCCGCCCGCGACATAGACCTACGCCCGCCGCGCTGCGCCCCCGGACCCTGCGCTGGCGGCCGGCCCCGCCGCCTCCCGCGGCCGCCCCCACCTCACGGCCGCCGCGGCCCCCCGGGCGCCGGCGGAGGGAGCAGCAGCCCTGGGCATGGGCCGAGCCGGGCGGCAATGCGGCCCGCGGGCGCCGGCAGGCACTGAGCACGAGCTGCGAGCGGGAGCCGCCGGAGCCACCGGAGCCGCCCGAGCCGCGGGCCCGCAGTGCCACCCGCCAGCCCCGCCCCTCGCGCCTCCACGCCCAGCTCCCCGCCCGCCGCCGCCGCCGCTTCCTCGGGTGCCGGAGCGCGCGCCCGAGCGGGAGCCGCAGCGCTGCCGGGGGCGGGGCCCGGCGGCACGAGGCGGGGCTCCGCGGCGCAGCCCCGCCCCTGCTCTCCGTCGCCTAGGCGACCGGCCGCGCGCGCTCCCGGAAGACTGCGCGGTGCGGAAGCCTCGGCTCGCGCTTAGATAAACAACCTCCTCTGCCACCCAACAACACCCCTTCTCCGCACGCCCCGTCGAACCCCAGGGCCTGCGTACGGGGCATGCGCAGTTCGTCTGCCTGAGCCGGGAACCTGGTCAACTTGAGAATCCCACGCTCGGCATTGGGGCGGAGGCAAGATGTTAGCGGGGCCAGAGCAAACTGCAGGCTTCAACGTGAGGCTGAGTGAAAAGAAGAAACGGGCAAGGTCTAAAAGGAGGCCTTAGTGAGGGAGTTTGCTTGACACCACCCCGTCTCTCAGTACTCTTGAGAGCTTTGGTGTACCTTATATAAACATAAAGCGAAGCTTTTTTAAGAGGACGCAGATAAACACAACGAAGTGAAGCTTTGTTTTAAGCATCAGAACACTGAAGAAGCCCAGCCCCCACTGCCCGAGGCGGCGGCAAAGGCGAGTCCGAGGAAGCCAGGCCCACGCCCGGTTACGTCGCCGAGGTCCCGCCCACCGCCCCCAGTCCCGCCCTGCTCCAGCGCCGGACTGGTGTCGAGCTCTTCCCACGCCCTCTCGGCTACGGGCGCCTGGAAAACCGGGAGAACGGAGCTCCAAGCCGCAACACAAGGCCCAGGGACACCTCATAGCAACAGCTAGCTGGGACGCCTAGTAGGAAGCTGGGAGTCATTCCAACCAACCAGATCACGTTTCTGTACCCCATGGTACCATTCTCGGCCAATAGAGAGCCGCTTCACACCACGTGACGCCCACGCGGCAGCCAATGGGGAAAACTCTAGTCGCAGGATCGACCAACTCACCTCCCCTCGCCTGGCCCGGCTGGGCGTTTGTTCCCGAGCACGCCCTGCCAACCAATCGTAGGTGAGCTGACGAATGACGGAGGCTCGATCTGAGCCAACCAGGATTCGCGATTCCTTTGCCACCTAGGGCTGGTGGTATGGAGACGGGGCGGCTGGTGGGGTCCGGGAGGGGTCGGAGAACGAGGGGCCGGTGGCCGTGCCCTGTGCTGGCAGGGAGCAAGGTGTGTTGCCGGCGAGAGTGATGAATTCTGCGTTTAACGTCGTCTCCCTGGCATTCTGCCTAAATGATGGGCTTGGAACTGGTGCTGAGGGATGTGGGCTGATTCGTGGGATGAATCGAGAAAACAGGGACTTTTGTCTTTAGGGTGAGAAATTTTCTGGTACTTGAGGAGACATACTGCAGCAGTTGGCACGGATCTTCCATGCGTGCCTCCTGAAACGTTTTTTTGGTGTTGTTTTGTTTTTAAACTACTCAGTTTTAAAACTTACCGTTAGGTCTTTGTAGCATTGTTATGTTACACTCTCTCATAATGTTAAATTTAGGAGAAGTTATATTCCCAAATACTCCTGGATTGTCTTTTGTAATGATGGGTTATTGGATATACTTGATTTAAACTATGTCCTTCGCGGACTAGCCTACACCCATCCGTTGCCAAATCACATTTCTCGGGAATAATAAATTTCTGCAGTTCTTATGTTTAATCACGGCATACCTCTTCGCCCTTTCCCTTCCCCACAAGGTCATCATGTAGAGAGGATTTTGGCCCGAGTTCCTCAAAAAACCAGGTGTTCCTTTACCATCTTTTCTGTCGATTATCAAACTATTACAAAAGTGTGCTTAGATTTAGCAGTGTTCTAGTGCCCTGTCAGTCCATTATATTAGAACGAAGAACTTATGTTTGCATTATCTTGCTATAGTATAACACATCCAAGTTTTGGCTTAAAATAATTGAGGGCAAGTGTCCTGTCAAAAAGTGTAATAAATATAACTCAGTCTTTATTACGTGCTTAAATATCGTCAAAGTATGAGAGGTAATTAATATCTGAGCCTATGGAATCAGCAGAGAAAGCAAGTTGCAAAAGAATTAAGAATCAGAGGAATGTTTTAAGATCATAGAGTATTCTAAACTAGTAGTGTGGAAAAGTGAATTAAAGTGAAAGGAGCTCACATGGATGCATTTATATCTGAACTTTTTGGGCAGGGATATTTCAAGAAGATGTACATGAATATAGTGTGCACCTAGCTTTTTGTAAGTCTCATATTTTGTGTGAAACTTGTATGCTTATTTGACACTACTTTAGCTTAGTAACAGCCACACTTCTTTTATGAGGAAAGACAGACTGTCTCTTTAAGATTCAAATTGTGCATCGTGGTGTAAGTTCCTAGGCTTTTTCAGAGTTAAATGGAGCCAAGAAGCATCAAACTTTCTTTGTATAGAGCATTACATCCTGTGTAGTACCTTACATTACAGCAAGGCTGAGAAATCATTTATTCTGCAAGCAAATAAAGGTCCAATGGCTTTTCTTTCTTTTCTTCCTTCTTTTCTTTTTCTTCCTTCCTTCCTATTACTTTTTTAGAAATTTGCACTGGGGCTTGTGGATCCAGAATGTAATCTTAAAGCAACTTTTCACTTCCCAGGTCGCTAGACATTGAGAAGCTCTGGATTGCTGTCCATCTGATAGAAGTTGTCACACACAAAAAACAGTGGGCTCGCTAGCCACTCCACTTAGCATAATAAAGAGTAGGAGAGCTTTTTGACATTTGTCAGGCTGTTTTTCCTGACCTTTCATTACTGCTGACTTTTCTTGATAAGGAGAAGTATAGAGACTGCAGCCCTTAGGGTAGTTACACCTCATATATATTTCTCACATTGATATTTGGTGTTCATTCTTGATGAATTCATATTCATTTGATATTCATTCTCGATATTTATTCTCAATGTTGCCTTAAAGGCAGATTTTTGACCACTAAGAGGCAAAAGAAACATGATAAGTAGGGCATATTTCCTTTTTTATTCTGTCTTATTATGTGATGGTATTTACCTAATTTGAGGCTGTACGTGAAATACTGGCTGAAGGATTAGCTGCCATAGGAAAGGATGTCAGAACGTGTAGAGAATTTTGAAGATTTGGTTTGGATATGGGTATCTGTCTCCTGATTCCTTAATCATGATCATTTTTATGCCCGCATGAACTATCTATTCTGACAGTGATTTTAGAAATAAAACCTTATGTCTCCATTCATTTGTTTGTGGGAAAGACAAAACAAAAAAGAGATAAAATGAAATTGAATTTGCTCCAAGAGCTGTAAATCTGTATGATAGTGAAAACACTATACACTGACCCTTTAGGGTCTCTTTAGCTTCAGAAGGGCATTGCTGGGAGAAAAAAAGGAAGAAAAACTTCATCTCTCCCCACTCTGTCTAAGAGTTATCTCACCTATGCCCAGATACGCTCGACTGTCACACTTGTGTTACCATGGAAACCCAGCTCCTTCCTTTCCTTCTGTGAAAGATGTTGGAAAAGGTGGGATGAAGTGGGGAATACACCGTGTTCTGGGACTTTTTGACTAGAGCAAGAGGCAAGTATGCAAAGAATTTAATATAAACAAGTTAGAAGAGGACGTTTGCAATATTAGCAGTACTTCTTCTCTCTAAAACCCCGATGCCTATTGCTTCCTATTAAAGCCTGCATACATGTGATTAACCATAAAGGGGAAGGACTAGTCAAGTACATTTAGCGCCTATGAAATGCTGCTGGCAGTCATAAAGAGAGCAGAAGACATTTTCTTGGCCTCTGAGGCTCCTAATACAGTTGGGAAACAGAAGTATATATCGAAAGTGGGAAGGAAGGAGCCAAAAAAAATGTTTCTTTTTTGAAAGTGTGATATGTTTCAGTGGTTTTGAAAAGAAAGAATTGAAGGCAGAAATTAAGTGAGGATGTAAACAAGTCAATGAAAGAACGCTTTTCGTTGAGAGAGTGTTTCTGAAGGAAATGGCTTAATGATTAAGATATAGGAAAGACAAAGAAAAAGCCTGAAGAAGCTTAAAAGCTTAAATGTTTGGAGGAAAACAGAGCCTCAGAGGGGTTTATTTAACGTGGCCCAAGAGTAAACACAGGGTTGCTTGCATCCCCAGCAGTTCCCCTTTCTTTTGGCTGAAAAATATGGAATGAAACAGGATTGATCATTAATGGCAGTCCTTTCCTCTAAGCCCATAGTCCAGAAGTAGACACGTGACTCAGTTCCCGTCATTAGAACAGGAAGAAGGCACGGGGGCCGGGGGTTCCTGGGATTCTGACAAGAATGAGTAGATATTCCCATTGTTTTGATGTCCCTCCCCTTGCTTCCTGCCTTGCACATTGAAGTAAGAGATGCCACCATCTTGGGGCAATGATACCTTATGGCTGAGGTTGAAAATCAGCGAGCTCTGGATAGCTAGAAAGGTTGGGAGGAATCCAGGCCCTGGAAGACAACATTGAATTGTCATGTCAAAAACTGGAAATGCCCACCTTTGAACATATTAACTAAGAAAACAGCTAGGTTCCTTTGGTTTAAGTCTGTGTTAGTTAAAGACTGTTATGTTTTCTCCATCTTGAAGTCAAATATGTCCCAACTGTTATAGAAAGTGTGAGAGTTTCGATACAAATGGTATTTAAAAAAATTAGCAAGCACTTGTGAGTACTTTCATTCTATATATATCCTAAATAGTATTTCAAAGACATTAGGGTATTAATTGAGCACTTACTATGTATGTTTTGTAGGCTCTGGGGATACAAAAATAGGCAATTAGCCAAGTAAACTTGTAGTTACAGACATTATAAACAGAAGAGACTGATGTTAAACTGATTACACACTTACATTATATGATAATAGCTTATGATTCATGCTAAGAAAAAATGAGAGATTGCAAGGATGTAATAATAATATAAATAATAAAATATTACAAAATACATAACCACATAACTGAGTAAAATTATAAGAACAAATACTTTCAAGTACATGATAATATTATGTATAGTTTGTACATGAAATTCTTAGAGGTCAAGAGAAACAGGGAAATGAAGGAAATTAATGAAGGAAAGCTGTCTGCAGGAAATTAATTTGGAGCCAGGTTTTGATGGAAGTAGCCAAAGAATACACAAAATGGGGCAGAACAGAGCACTCTAGGTGCAAGGAGCTATGAGCAAAGGAAGAAAACAGGAATGACGTAGGAGCAAAATAAGGAAAGTACAGAATCGCTGAATTCCTTAATTATCTATAGCAGTGCCATTCTAGGGACAACTAACGGGGAAAAATCAGAAGCTCGAAGTCTCAAGACAAGATTACAAAAGGTATAAAAATAATGCAGGAAAAAAATACTACAAAAGAAGAAGTAGAAAGAGTAGGGATACATTTGAAGAAGTTAAGATATTATTCAAAATGATGAATAATTTATAATGGCATCATGAAAGAATTGTCATAAGAAGTATTTACGGACTTGAGGGCATCAAGAAGGTGGAATTCAAACTTTCACAAATAGACATAGAAAGAAAAATGAGGAGTAGCAAAAAATGAAGACAGGCAGCAACACAGTTTTTGCTTATGGTTATTTTTTCATGGTAGCTGTTACTGATGTGCTTTATGTAAAAATGAATGGAATTTGATTGAAAAGAAAAATTTCAATAGGCCAGTAATATATAAAGATAGTCTTTTAGGTAAATAATGTAATTTAAAATGTTTTTCCTAGAATGCCTTTTTGTACCCTACCATAGAAAAGTCTTTTCAGAAAAGAGTCTGTAAGGAATAGGGGTGCCTGGGTGGCTCAGCTGGTTAAGCGGCCGACTTATGCTCAGGTCATGATCTTACGGTTCATGAGTTCAAGCCCTGCGTAAGGCTCTGTGCTGACAGCTCAGAGCCTGGAGCCTGCTTTGGATTCTGTGTCTCCCTCTCTCTGTCCTTCCCCTGCTCATACTCTCTCTCTTAAAAAAAAGCATTAAAAAAAAAACCAAAAAGAAGCCTTAAGGAATAATGAGTTACAGATTAGTGACACATTCTGGAAATTAAAAAAAAAAAAAAAAAGCATTTATGTGCCAAATGTAATAGTATAAGAACAATAATAAATACAATAATAAATAACAAAAATCAGAAGCTTGCCAGATTTTCTGTGGTTTCTGGTCAATATGGTTGTAGTAGTTTTTCTAATGCTATTTTCTGTACAAATATAAGAATATTTCTTAAAGATTAGGCTATGGTAGGCGTATGAACATACCTTGATATTGTTTATAATAATGTAATTAATAATGAATGTGCTTTGTGATTTCTAGAGCCCTTCCCTACATGTCCAAGAAGCTTTTCATTTTTTAATAAAGAATAAAAATAATTAGGAGTCATCATACGAAGTATGTGACTCAAAGATGCTGAACTGACATTATTACTGCTCCTTCCTGCAAAGTCATGGAAGCAATATAGAGGGTACAACACCCTCAAGTGAAGAAAACTAAGAGAAACCCCTGGTAATGAGAGGATTTGAGGGAACCGTTTGGTCAGGAGATTGGGAGAAGAGGGTGGTGGTGGTTTAGGCCTATGGTAATGAACAGTCAGCCACCTGCAGGAGAGTCAGATAGGAAAAGAACCATTACACGTGTACTTGTTGCTTCTCGCTCCCTCTCACCTTGGGAAAATCAGTGCCTGCCCCAACACGTGTGGTGACTAAGAGCTCTGGTCCAAGTGGACTCAAGGGGAAATCAGGGCCACCCTGTGCTTGCCAGGAAGCCTGTGCTTGCCAGGAGCCAAGAACTCTTAGGTCTGAAGCAACTTAGAGCATTTGCCCACCCACATTTCCTGCTCTTCCTTTCCTGGACTAGTGAATTGCACCCTCAGGACTGTTCCTTCTCCCCTCTCAGGGGAAGCAGAAGATGAACTTGGACCTAAAGACTGATTGGCTGTGATTTTCTTGGACTTCGGGTTCTCTGTTCTAGAGTTTATTTATTAAGTGACTCTGAATGGGCTCTGGAAAGGTGATCAACCATTTGGTTTACCTGGGACTGTCCTAGTTTTAATCCAGCATCCTGCAAAATCCCCCCTTAGTCTCCCAGTGGGTCACCCTACGTCCATCCTCATATGCTTTTGCAGAGGAAAATGAATGCCTATGAGAAGATATTTTGAGAAATACAACTATTTCAAAAGAGAAAAAGATTATAGATTCCATCAGAAGCACAAACATTAAAATGGACCAAGCATATAAAATTAACCCAATAAACATGCTAAAAAAAAGATAAGGGATAATGATAGACGTATGAAAAGAAAGACACATAAAAGGAACCAAGTGGACATACTACAAATGGAATACGTAGTAGCTGAAATAAAGAACAAGAGAGAGAAGATAAAATGGCAGAAGGGACACTGTTAAGGAACACAGGAATGAACTAGAAAACCAGATTGAGGTCATCTCACAGAAGGAGAAATGGAAGTTCAAAGAAATAGAAGAAAGAATAATCAAGAGATATGGAAAACAGAAGAAGTGGCAGCATACAGATAATAGGAACCCCCCCCCCACCAAAGAGACTTCTTAGAGAAATGATCATGTGAAATTGCCCATGAATGAATGGATTGATAAACAAACGAAACACCTCAGGTTGAAGTTTCAACCTAGAGTTTCAAAGGAAAGTGATGTGGACCTACACCTGCACATATTATAGTGAAATTTGGGATATCCAAGACAGAAATGTTTTAAAGTTTTAACAGTAGGAAATTAACATCAGATTAAACATCAGACGTCTTAATAGCAGCATTAGAAGCAAGATGAACAGTGGAGTAAGATTTTTAAAATATTGAAGACAGAAGAACTAGAAGCTGAGGTTTAATATTCAGCCAAAGTGACATTCGGGTGTGAGAATAAGGTACTAATATTCATAGCCATAGAAGGCCTCAGAATCTCAGAATATTGCCGCACAGGGGCCCATGTTGAAAACAATGGATAAATCCCCTCTTACAGTGCATCTTTCTCTCTCAAGTACTGATAACTCAAGCAGACAAAAACTACAGGGATACTGAAGATATGAATTAAAATTGGACTAGCAGACATATAGAGAAAAATGTAAGCTATGATTAGAGCATACATATTTATTTCTGAACACATACAGAACGTTTGTGAAAGTTGATCATATGCTGGATCATAAGAAAATCTCAATCCATTTTTAAGAATAGATATTCAGAGGCACCTGGGTTTTGCAGTCATTTAAGTGTCTAACTTTGGCTCAGGTCATGATCTCACAGTTCGTGAGTTTGAGCCGGGTGTCAGGCTCTATACTGACAGCTCAGAGCCTGGGGCCTACCTCAAATTCTTTCTCCCTGCCCCTCCCCCTGCTCACACTCTGTTTCTCTCTCTCTCTCTCTCAAAAATAAATAAACATTAAAAATATATAGAAAAGATATTCAGATTCTGCATTCATAATTACATTAGAGCTTTAAAAATAACAAGACAAATGAAGAACCATATATTTAGAAATTTAAAAAGTCATAATGCTAAATAACTCATGGGTTAAAGAAGACATTTAAAAACACTTGGAACCTCATAATAATGAAAATACCATCTATCAAAACTTGTGAGATACAGCAAAGTGGTTCTTTGACGGAAATTTATAGCTTTAATGTGTATACTAGAAAAGAAGATGTAGGAAAATCCTGAACTTACCTTCTCTCTTGGACACGCTGAGTCTATAGCTACATGCAGAACAATTCTTTCTTTAAAAAATCTAAAGGCTGGCTGAGTGATGACCATAAATTGGGCAAATGAGAAGAAAACCACATTGAAATGAGTAGGAGAGGCTGGATTGCAATCTTTCTAATAAGCCCCATACCTGGCACAGTGTCCCACAAGTAGGAGGGAACTCAGAATCCAGAGCTTCTTCCTAAGTAGTGAAGGGTTCGAACCCCACATCAGAAAATGAAAACACTAACTTGAAAAGATATCTGCACTCCCACGTTCATTGCAGCATTATTTATAATAGCCAAGACATGGATACGACTGTCCTTCAATGGATGGATGGATAAAAAAAAATTGTAACATATATATACAGTGGAATATTATTCACCCATTAAAAAGAATAAAAGCTGGCCATTTGTGACAACGTGGATGGACTTTGAGGGTATTATGCTAAGTGAAATAAGTCAGACAAAGAAAGACAAATACCATATGATCTCGCCTATATGTGGAGTTAAAACAAAATTTTTAAAAAAAGCTCACCGATGCAAAGAACAGATTAGTGAGTGCCAGAGGTGATGAATTGGGAGATAGGAAAATTGGGTGAACTGTTTTTGTTTTAGTTTAAATAAATTGAATTTTTATTTCATTTATTTTATTATTTAAGCTTATTTATTTTGAGAAAGAGAGAGCAAGAGCACGTGCAAGTGGGAGCAGGCAGAGAGAGAGAATCCCAAGCAGGCTCCACACTACCAGCATGAGCCAGACTCAGGGCTTGAATTAACAAACCATGACCTGATCCGAAATCAAGAGTTGAATGCCCAACTGACTGAGCCACCCAGACACCCCTAAATAAGTTGAATTTTTTAAAAAAGAGAGGCATCCTACAATTTACCTGACTGGTGCTTCTCAAAAGTAGGAAAAGCCTTGAAAAACTCTCACAGCCAAGATAAACCTAAAGAGACACAAAACTAAATGTAATATAACATCCTGGATTGAGATTCTGGAACAAAACAAGGACATTAGGTAAAAACTAAGGT
Source organism: Cryptoprocta ferox (assembly GCA_028646485.1). NCBI lineage: Eukaryota > Metazoa > Chordata > Mammalia > Carnivora > Eupleridae > Cryptoprocta > Cryptoprocta ferox. Next base: position 120,165,329 of record CM053574.1, on the reverse strand, counting down.
AATCTAAGGAAACTATGAACTTTAATTATTGACATGTATAACAAAAAAGAAAACCTTCGGGTTTTTAAAACTTAAATTCCAAAATAAAATACAATACATAGCAAAAAAAGTCAAACAGATAAAATTAATATTTAAAGTGTATTTTACTTAATCCAATATATTAAAATATTATTATTTCAATGTATAATCAGAACAAAATTATTAGGATACTTTACCTTTTTTCATACAAAACCTTTGAAATCTGGTGTGTGTTTTATACCTACATCCAGACATTTCGGGTAATCAATAGCCATATGTGGTTAGTTGCTACTACATTGGTGATAGATGGTGAATTGTTCAGAGGAGCAATGGAGATAAGATTTGAGACACTGTTTTCTAGAAATTGACAGGACAAGATGATGGTTTGGATGACGAGGTGATGGGAAGGAAGAGGAATCAAGGAAAACTTTCAGCTCTTTGGCCTGAACGTACTAGACTGTGTGTGGTCTGTGTGGTTGGGTCAGGTTTTCAGAGTGGCTTCTCTTGGGATTCTCCAGACTTTTATTTCACTGGTTCCTTCCCATTTCCCAGCTTTTCAAATATCATCTCTTTGGAAAGACCTTCCTGAACCACACAATCGAGTAATCTCTACTTCAGGACACTGTGTTTGTTACTGCTTAATTTTTTATACACTCATCATCGCTCCCCGAAATTATCATTTTGATTATTTGCTTATTGTCTGTCTACCCCACTAGAATGTAAGGTCTTGGTCTCTCTTGTTGCTTTTAATCCTCATTTACCTTGGTCAGTGCCTTGTACAAAGCAAATGCTTAATACATATCTCTTGAATGACTGAAAGGAATTTAGGTAAACAAATTATAATTCTTGCCAAAAACTTATAAGATCAAATATTAAGTATTTGAATATCAATACTTCAAAAGTCAAAAGAGAATTAAAAAGATACCTGTGTTGGGGCACCTGGGTGGCTCAGTTGGTTAGGCATGGAACTCTTGGTTTCGGCTCAGGTCATGATCTCATGGTCATGAACTCACAGTCATGAGATTGCACCCTGAGTCTGGCTCCACGCTGGGTGTGAAGCCTGCTTAATATTCTCTCTACCCTTCCCCCTGTGCACACGCATTCTCTCCCTCCCTCTCTTCCCCCACCTCCTCCCCTCAAAAAAAGATACTGTGTTACAAAAAAAGCAAATTCTTACAACTCACATTATGCTATTTAGTTTTCTAACATTAGCATTCAAGGGATAATTCTAGACCACTCACTATGTGCAAGGTACTATGCTAGGAATAAAAGTGACTTCCTCCTCATCAGATGGATGGATGGATGGATAGATAACCAAGCGTCATGTTAAAGACTGGGTTTCACTTTGAAAAAGCGGCTTACAGAAGTGTAGATGCAACATTATTTAGGATATATCTTCATGTATGGCCTATTCTCTAATATTTTTTATTCTGGTTTAAGTTGTAAGTTTCACAATCCTTATCATAGTTTTGTAGTTAACCTAATAACTTTGAATGAGAACATAATTTTCCAAAATAACTTTTCCCATTTGAAGGAAGGGCAAGCCCTAGTAGTTTCTAGCGGGGTTTACACTCTTCCATCTTTTTACACAGTGGGAGTAGGGTCTCCTTTTCAGCTCGTATAGTTGCGTACACTGGAAATAGAATGAACTGCTTATTTCTTGTGACCCCTGCTGTAATCCTGAGCGGACTTCTGTCTTAACACCGATGGCACATTGCTGTGCTGTCTTCTCTACTAACTGAAGATAGGAACAGTGTTTTGTTCCTTTGGATTTTAGCAGCCCCCGACACATTGCATAAAGCACTGTAGGAACTCATAAAACGTCTGTAAATAAATGAGCGATTGAATGGACTTATTACTTTGCTTCTAAAGATCCTGTTACACCAAAAAGATGAAAACAAGGGAAGAGAATGGGAAGTTTCTCAACGTCAAGGAGAAAGAGATATAAATATTTCTCTAAAACTGGCTTTATATCCCCCAAAGAAACTTCTAGCTCAAAAATAGTAGGTCTGCAGTAGGCAAGGTAGGTGGCCGTGTATGGGCTTTAGAAATGCCAGGAATGATTTGGAAAGTCAGCTTTTCTATTAGCTGACTGCCGCCTGACATTTTATACCTATGGTTTTAGTCTTTTGATATGAAAGCTATTTTTTTTTGCCAGTTAAAATGTAAGTAGGAGCTAGGCCGTTAAATTGTACTATCTTTCTATAAACGTTGGGGCATTCAGCTATGCTTACCTCTCAGGAAGAGGAAACAAGGAAAATAAAATAGAAGAAAAGTCATTAAGTGGCACAAGTGTGTGTCGAGAGTGAGCATGAGCAGGCCATGGGGACCCATTATATTTTGTGCCATATAGTAATTTAACGATAAGGTTAATCTCTTCGCACGGCATAACATGACTAATAACCTTCACAGTTCCTAGGTTCTTAGATGTGATTCCAATCGTATCTTATTTTCTAGTGATGACAAGAATTTTCCAGGCCTTGGAACAGTATCCCTCATCTGTTTCCATCAATTTCTCCTGCTTCTCACACTATTACGCTCAACGGTGATTTGGGGCGCCCTGGGGAAGCCAGAGCAGTCACAGCTGAGGGCCTATCCGATTGTTCTTCTCAGCAACCAGCCAGTTATTTTGTCAAGGAGACTTATCCATCCTACTTTCCAGGGCGATCTCCTCAAAACTCAGCTTCTGGCTCTTACAGAACAGTACCTCCTCTTTTATTATTGTCTAGTTAATGCTTCTCACACTGCTTCACAAAATATTAGCACTTAATGAGTAATTAACCACATGCAAACGCCCGCACTAGCGGAGAAGAAGAAATCTTGTTTACTTAATCAAAGCACTAGCTCTGTGCAAATGGCACTGATGGCAAAATTGATTCCAGTTTACGTCTGGAGAGAAGCTGAGGGAGACATTTCAGGGATACTTAGCCTTTTTATGTTCCTTGGCATGCCAGGTGGTTGAACAGAGTTAAACTATTGCATCACTTACTTGCGCAACTTGCCTTGACTTCCTTCTGTTGGGGACTGGTCTCTGGTATTTTTTTTTTTTTTTAATGAAGACTTTGGCTATTTCCCATGCAAACTACTGTTGTTTCCAATGAAAAGATGCCACAACATATGTAAATTATCTAAAAAAATATTAATCTGTCAACATAATTAGGTTATAGGAACAACAATCAGCTCCAAGACTAAAACGGAACATGTCAGTTCTGCGCTATACACTGACAAAGTCAAAGGAGCTAAAATAGGCAGCTTGTGGTGTGCTACGGTTAAGCTCATGGCGCTCAAAAGAAAGTAATCCCAGTGAAATTATTGAGAAAGGAGCCCGATCAATAGCATATGTTACTAAGGTTTTACACTGAAAATGCAAAGCTTCAGGGGCTCAGTGCTGCCTGTGTTAGGGCTGTAGATTGTCTGAAGCCTGGAGTTTTTCAATCTGGATCTGTGACTAATGGAGTCAGGGAAGGGCTGAAGGTCAGTAAGATGTTTCACCGTGGCTGAGTGATTGACCTGTGCGTGGGATTGGGCCTGTTTTTAGTATCCCTCAAACCCTGGCTCTCCAAAAGCAGAAATAAAGGGCACTAAGTCATTCAGGTGAGTAGCTGTCCATCCAGCTATCTATCATCAACTTCTTTTTATTTATTTATTTATTTATTTATTTATTTACACTATGGGGTTCCAGAAAGGACTAAAGTATATTTCATAAATACATATAAGATAACCTTAAATAAAAATTACCTATAATGATACATTTCTAATTTTAAGAGCTAAATCAGATCTTTCCAAGAAACTTTAACATTATCTGTCCAAAAAAAGTATTTATAGAAACTGTATTTCACATCGAAGTTCATGTTAAAGCTATCACTATGGCATTCACACTTGGTCTTGCTTTCTGTGTGTGTGTGTGTGTGTGTGTGTGTGTGTGTGTGTGTGAGGGGAAGGGTATGCCCAGACCTACCCAAGTCTCACTAGTTAAGAATATGGGGGACACAGGAGTGGGCTTATGTTTTTTGAGAATTTTTGAATTTTTGAAAATATTTGACAAAATATTTTAGATGATTCTGACAAGCCCCTTTGTTGAATATCAATGTGACATATTAATTCTGTATTTTCTGAAGTAAAAATCATACATAGAGTAAGTGATGATCTTGAAAATTACTACCGAGGATGTTGAATAACCAGATTACTTACCTCAAGTCCAGAACCTAGTTTAAATTTCATTTCCTCATGTGTCCCTCATATTAGAATTAATCTCTCTCTCTCTTTGCATTTCCCAAACACTTCATACTTCTCATATTTACCGCAGTTTCTCTTGTATTATGTCTATTTTACCTCCATCTGTCATGTAGACTCATGGATTTTTGGGCCGGTTGGGGAGAAGGATGGAGAAGGTACATTCCTCTACCCTCCTCATCTCTTCATCCCTATAATGCTTTGGCTAGTCAATACTATATATTCAATACATGTTGATTGAATTAAACATGAAATAATATTGAAATTATGATCAAGTCCCAAATTATTGAATTATTATATTGTCCTCTCTATTAAGAGGTGTTATTTCTACTTTCATAGTACTTAAAATCAATGGTGTTTTATAACTAAGCAAAGGCAACTAAAATCGTAACAGAATATGTCTTCAAAAAGAGTAATTTTGGCTTAATTCACAAGAACAACAACTAAGTCACATCCTTTAGGTAATTATTTGTTAATTTTCAAGCCAAATCTTATATTAAAACATAAACTCTGGATTTGACAAAATAGTGGAAAATACAGAAAGTGGCCATTTGCTATTTTCCTGTATGTAAATTCATTCTTAAAAGGAATCACATCAAGCTCTACTTCAATAAAAAAATCACCAATAAGACCACTGTAATTAGGTAAAAACACAAACCATTATAAAACAAATCACAAAGGCAAATGAGCTTTAAATGATATGAGATTTCAAGTTTAAAAAATTAGGTTATTTTATAAAAACTCAAGCCCTTGGTAAAGTTTTGTCTGTGTACCCTTAAAATTTCAGGAGATTTTCCATGTTGGTTGGAAATCAAGGATGTCCGGATGGCGAGACTGGAAAAGCTGCCTAACAATATATCTATTATGTCTTAAACCCTTTATCAAAAAGACCCTCTCTTTCCCTTCCAGCCTAAGGTCTGGGGTAAACAGGAGAAGAAAACTTAGAGATGGTGGGCGGCACAGGAATTTCATGGGGGCTCAGGCAAGAATAGCCAGATGACGACAGACAGGGTGAAGAATAATGAACGCCACCAGCCCCGTCCCTGTGAGCCCACAGTGAGTGCCTTGGATGGCACTCCTTGTACTGACTCTCACGATCTGATCTTCTGTATGGAAGTGTCAGAGCACAGCTGAGTGTGCTAAAATGGCATTGCTTTCTACTCAGAACCTGATGTTTTTCTGTGCCCTTTTATGACCAACTTCTTTCCAAATGGATTTGGGAAAAATAAAAAATAGTCGTCCTTGGTACTAGAGAACTACAGTTAAAATGCACACAACCATTTTATACCCATTCATAGGTTTCTTTGGGAATGTTTGCTCAAGTCAGGCTCCTGAGGACCCGCATTTGTATTTATTTGTTTAAGTTCTCTTTGGTCACAGCTCACTGGTACCTGATGTCCAGCTCATGGGCCAGTCAGGTTTGCTTCCTCCTGGGAATTTAGAATTGGAATCTAGAGGCTGGGTACTTGAACTAGGAAGTGATAGAAAGCTAAAAAGAGGATGCCTTTTGGGGGACTCTGTATACAAAGAAGTCATCAGAGAATACTAATATACAGAGGAAAGCCATAGAAGGAAGCAGATTTATGTAGAAAGGTAGAGAAAAGCAGTGGTGACCCACTTTGTTCCAGAGGTCAGAGCTCACTTAGCTACTGAGAGCTTTCCACCTTATGAAATCTGATCACAGATTTCTGAGGCCTCTCCCATCCAACTTTATACTAAATTTTTCTTTAGTTTAAGCTAACATCAGTGGATTTTTATTACTTACAACTGGAATATTCCTGACAGAGACAAGCTTATTCCATTAGGATGCGTCCCTCTAAACCTCTGTTAGGCTTACACTGTAAATGAACAGCTTTCTGCTGTTAGTTTGTCAGCATGAATTATACATCACAGCCCAAGTGTTCAGAACTTAACTATGTTCATGACAGTGACTTTAGGAGTTGCTGCCTGATGGTTAGTTAGAGGGTCCTGCTATATTCCCCGGGGGATATCCTGTGTCCTTCCTGTAATGATGGAAATATTGTCCCTCATGTGTGTTACTATTTGCGTTAATAACAAAATGCATCACAGGAGCTCCAGGCAATAGCCAGGTCATGCTTTGTGAGGCCTGGGATGCAGCTTATCTCACAGACCCGGGCAGACAAGCCTCTGAGAGTGGGCAGCCCAGGAGGCTTTGAGTGTTTCCTGCAGCTATTCATATAGGAGGAGGTGTTTTGCTTCAACTTACCATTTCTGTTGTTAGGTAGGTCATGTCCTTGTCTCCTGGAAAGACTAAAAATTAATATGAAATCATCTAGTTCCTCTGTAAGACAGCACATGGCTTACCCAGAACACAGCTGGATTCTTCTCCTGCAAACACAGGGAACTCCTGTGGTCCCATCTTCAGGGAAGTGCGTGTAGGGCTTCTGGATTGTAGCCTATATCACCTTTGTAAATTTGCCATCATCTCTAAAATAGCTTTATATTTAAGTTTTTAATCAATTAGAAAATGCTTAGACCATACAGTCCATCCATCCAAATTGGGACACTTTCGAGAGTAAAATGGAATGCTATTGATAATAAAGCTAGGTCACCAAGCACAAATTGGGGCCGCCACAGGCAAACTGAATAGTACTGTCACCTTACTCTAGGCTTTCTATTCACTTTCTGAGTAACTTACATGTTGCGAAGCCTGAAGTTTCTTGGCATAAGTTACCTGGCCATCCTAAACCTGAATGCCTTCAACTGTAAAATGAGAATAAGAATAGAAACTTCTTAGTGATATTATGTGGATTAAGCAGTATGTAGTGTGTGAAATATACACTATATACCAGATAAATAGATGTATATAATCAAGAAATACTCTTTTTCCCTATTGGAATAATAGCACCATTACTGAATATTTATATCATAAATGTATACTACATCTTCTTATAATTAAATTCTTGCCAATGGACATCTCTATTATCAATATTGACTTTTACTTTTAGAGGCAGTAATTACACTAGATAAAAGCACGTCCATGATAATATACATTATCAGAATCAAACATACCTGGGCCCAAATGCTTTTCTCACCTTCCCAAAATGACCTTGGGAAGGTTATGTAGTCTCTGTTTCCTCATTTGCAAGCAATGAATGAGTAACGTATATAAATTACATGTCCCAAGTCCCAGTTTACTTTCAATGATATGCACTATCATTATTATTATTATTATTATTATTATAGTTAAGATAAAATCGGGGTGCCTGGGCAGCTCAGTCGGTTAAGCATCTGATTCTTGATTTCAGATCGGGTCATGATTTCATGGTTTGTGAGTTTGAGCCCCGTGTCGGTCTCTGCACTGACAGAGTGGAGCCTGCTTGGAATCCGATGTCTTTCTCTCTCCCTGCCCCTCCTCTGCTCTCTCTCTCTCACTCTCTCTCCCTCTCTCTCTCTCTCTTTCAAAATAAATGAATAAATAAATAAATAAACATTAAGAAAAAAGAATGGAAAACAGAAGTCAAGCTAAACAGAGATGTTTCCCTAAGAAGAGCTTTATGTGGTGCATGTACACTACAAAGGTGTCTGTCAGTGAAGAATGGCAGTTGAGAGACCAAACCCATGGGCACTCCATCAGCACTGCATTGTTCCCATGGAGCAGAATCTCATTCAGGGTCATTGTTGAACCATCTGTCATGGATGAGGCATGATGCTGTGACTCCAAAGAATCCCAACAGCTTGAGATTTACAGTAGGGTTGAAGTTATGTTTCTCCACACAGGGCACCTGACAGTGAAATCAAAGGCCTGATCAATGAACTCTGTAAACAGTGCTAAGCTGCCCTTAATCATTTTATTGATGAAACAGAACAGTTTGATTAATAATAGGCCAGTTTTGCACGAGCCTACTTGCTTCTCTTGTAAATGTTCTTTTGGGGAAATTCATTTCTTTGGTTTGTTGAGGAGAAATCTGTGTGCAGTTTTGATGATCACGTTTAGAGAATTATAACTGGGATATTAAATAGGACAGACAATGTGGATGATGATGGTGATTCATTTCATGTGCATGAGAAACAGAATTAACAAGGATACCTGGGGGGGTCAGTTGGTTATGTGACCGACTTCGGCTCAGGTCATGATCTCATGGCTTGTGGGTTGGAGCCCCGCATAAGGTTCTGTGCTGACAGCTCAGAGCCTGGAGCCTGCTTCCAAATCTGTGTCTCTAATTCTTTTCGCCCCTTCCCCACTCACAGTCATTCTCTCTCTCTCTCTCTCTCTCTCTCTCTCTCTCAAAAATAAATAAATATTAAAAATTAAAAAACAGAATTAACTTGACTTTATCTGCACTGTCTCAATTAATACTAATTTAAAAAATATGACTTCAACAAGGGTCAAATGTATCACTATTTCATAAAGATTTTGAATTTTCTGGCCTTTTCCCCAGGCCTTTTCAACCAAGACTTAAGTATACTGTCCAATTCTTCTTGAGGGAGAGGATCTAGATTTGGCATATTTTTGGTCAACTTCTGGTCCCTACCACATGAATTTGGCAGATGCCTTTGGGTTCTTCGCTGAGGTGGAAACTATGGAAACCAGGTGGGAGGGTGCCTGGGGTGGCTGAGTCGGTTAATCGTCCAACTCTTGATTTTGGCTCAGGTCACGATCTCAGAGTTTTAGGATCGAGCCCTGTGTCAGGCTCTGCACACTGACAGCAGGGAAACTGCTTGGGATTTTCTCTCTCCCTTTCTCTCTTCCTCTCCCCTACTCTTGCTCTCTCTCTCCTTCTCAAAATAAGTAAATAAACTTTAAAATCCCAACCTGCTGGGGCGCCTGGGTGGCTCAGTTGGTTAAGTGTCCGACTTCAGCTCAGATCATGATCTCACAGGCTCATGGGTTCGAGCCCTGTGTCGGGCTCTGTGCTGACAGCTCAGAGCCTGGAGCCTGCTTCAAATTCTGCGCCTCCTTCTCTGCCCCTCCACTGCCCATGTTCTGTCTCTCTCTCTGTTTAAAAAATAAACATTAAAACAAACAAACAAACAAACAAAAACCCAACCTGCCTCCAATCCCTGGGAGAACTTGTATCAGGCTGCCTGGTGGATGGGCTAAGCCTCAATCCCTCCTTTCCACACTAGGTTTGAATTTCTTCTCTGTTTCTGTATCCAGTGGTTTCCTATTCCATCTTCCAATTTTGGCATTGACATAATTACATTTTATGTATTTTATTCAACATATATATGTTTGGAGTGGGACCTAGGGCCCATCAGTTCCCGTATTCAGATTTCGGTATAAATGAGGGTTTGACTTCTCCTGATCTTCACATCCCCCAGAATGCTACCTCTACATAGTTGCCATTAACACAATAGGCACAAAGAAACCAGAGCCAATATCTAAAAATCACAGAGTCCATCACAAAATGATAGGTTGTTTGGGAAGACAAAAGAAAGCAAAAGAGTCTTCTTTCTACCCTAGAATATTTAATATCTGGAATAAAAGTCATAAACTTCAAACTTTGATGGCAGCGAGGCTGCAAACTTTAACCATTGGGGAGTAACTGGGATTATTTGCTTTACTGGAGATAAACACAAAAGGTCAGATAGTATTTGTGGAATGTTCACTTTTGAGTAGGAGTGAAGTGGTCACCCCAGGAAAATATGCCAAAATCAACACAACGCTCTTGGAATGTGGAGTGTAGTTGGGATAGAGATGGACGCTTATCCTTGTAGTGTCAGGGTTCAGGGTGCCTACCAGCACATCACACTGTTCCCCATTTCTCTAGTTCTGAAATCTTTAACCCTTTTTTGTTTGGTACCCTTAATTATACTACTTAGTGCCTTAACTGCCTTCTAGAGGAATGTAAATCTCTGCATAAGCCTCGCGTTTTCCTGAAACACTGTTTCCTGTTCACCCAGGGTGTTCCTGCATGTGTTTCCCTGCAGGTTGAGTTGGCCAGCTCTTCCAGGCTCGGTGACAGTACTGGGCAGTCTGCGCAGGGCTGAGCTCTGACAGGGACGGATGAGACCTGGAGCACCAGGGATGTGCCCAGACTAACAATGTTCTATTCTTTTTTCCTTTCTGGTATTTAAAAAGTGTCAGATTGCGTTGTGAATAAATCCATATTGGAAGGTTATTAAAGTGAGTGAGCACCACTTTGCCAGCACAGAAATTCACAGGCCTCCCAGAGGAAAACTGACCGAAGATTGTTTCGGGATGCTGGGAACCTGCCTCCCAAGAGTCAGGCCTGTCTGTGTTCCAGTGCCTCTAATAGAACTGAGAGAAGGACGAAGTGAGGTTTTCCCGTACTTCCACTGCTCTGTCTCCTCTCCACCCTCAGCACTGCCTTGTGAAAAAGGCAACTTAGGAAACAACGGAAGTGTCCGTCAACAGACGGTAGATGTGGCCTACCAGACACTGAAATATTCCTCAGCCATGAAAAGGGCATGTGCTACAACATGGACAAGCCTTGAGAAGATCATGCTCAATAAAGGAAGCCAGACACAGAAGGACAGAAATGTTGTGATGCCACTTACATGAAGTATCTAGAATTGAAAAATTCATAGACATAGAAAGTAGACCAGAGGTTCGGGTGGTGGGGGCCAAGGGAAGGAGGGGCTGGGGAGTCACTGCTTACTAGGTACGGAGGTTCTGTTTGAGGCATGAAAACAGTTTGGAGATGGATAGTGGCAATGATCATATGACATTGTGAATGTCATCAATGCCCCTGAACTGTCATGTAGAGGTGATTAACTTGGCAAATGTGATATATATTTTACTACACACAGACACACACACACACATACACACACAGGCAAGTTAAGGGGACTATCATCTCTGGAAAGATGCAGTTGAATACTTTTTCTGTTTCTCCCACCAAGTTCAGCAAAAACTAGATAGGACACATCAAACTTCAGAAGGCTCTGAAAGGTGGAGAGAAGGCCAACCTGCTAGGGGCCTTGAGACCTAAGGAATGACCTGGTTGAGTTCCTTGGGTTTTCATTCTGCTTCAGTATACCCCAGGCTGGATTCTGGAGAAGTCAGTAGCCTGTGAACACCAACAGTTGCAGGCAAAAAAAAAAAAAAAAAAAAAATGTTTTTGGCTTTGAAGGCACTGGTGTCAAATTTGATGGGGGTGGGGGAGGGGCTGGAGCTGACAACAGGGTGGCTCTGTCTCTAGGCCTAGAGAGCAGCCCCCCGGGCTTGTTGTGGCTACAAAACCTGCTGAAAGAGTCTCAGAGACACCCATCCACTCCCCCAACACCCATCTTTACTCCGACAGTGTAAACTCTTTGCTTTCATCTAAATCCTCACTTTCTTCTAATTGTCCCAAGAACATTTTCAAAGATGATTTTAGTGCTATGTGTAGTGCGGGACTTCTTGGTTGTTGTAGCTCAATACAATGCCTGTAGAGACCTAGCAATCTGCAATGTCCAAAGTAAATAGAGTAAATATGGTTACTGGGGAGAATTTATACCCAGAGCCATCAATATTGTGGCACTTTTAAACAAGAACCCAGGAATTCCTAAAGTTCAAGGCATCATCTCTGTTAAAGATTAGTTAACTTTAGTCTCTTTGCTTCTCCATAAAGAAATAGGCTAGAGAGTGAGGTAAGGCTGGAGATTGGATTTCATTGTCCCTCACCATCTTTGCTGCATTGGACAAATCACTAAACTCTCCTTTCTGTGCTTTTGTTTTCTAATCCATGAAATGGGAATGATAGTCATGATAAAGATTCTTCTAAAGGTGAAAAAAGGATAGGGTTAGTTGCTTACAAGTCCATTATAAACAATTCTTCTAAATGCTTGGCAAGTAGAGACTCTCTTCATGTTTAGAATATTCCAGAAAAACCCAGTCTTCTGCCTTGTAGACACTCAGGGAGGACTTCACCAACACAGAGTCCAATGTTGTACATTGAGCACCACCACTCAAGCACTCTCTGAACTGCTGAGGACCCCCTGGGACTCATCTGTTCATCCCTGGGGCCCAGAGATCCACACTGCCTGGTCACAGATCCTGCTTTTGATGGTTTAGTGGCCTAACCACTCTTTAATTCCAGGCTGGAACATTCCCATGGCAGGGCAATGGGCACAGTTCTTCACTAAAGGCCCTAGAAAGCAATCACGTCATCCTTTATTTATATATCTCCCGGGGAGGATCTCAGGATTATCCTGACTTCCTCAAATCTAATTAAACCATGAAATCACCCTATGGAATGGACTTTTTATCCCTATCTTGCAAATAATAAAAGCTGAGGGGTTAAGTGATCATGCTTATGAATTTAAGCATGGGAGGGTACAAACAAAGTTCAACATTTATTCCCTATTTTATTCACTGGGTCCTACTCTCCTGGTCCTGACGGAGAATAATTTTTAACACATATCCTTTTTGCTTTTTTTTTTTCCTTCCCTAATTACGTGAGGGACTTTAATTCCTGAAATCACAAGGTTCGACACTAGTTCGACTCTAGTGTAAAAATAACTGTAGTCACAGCAATTCCTTTTTGAGGGGTCTAGATACCAAGAAGACCTCTAGATAAGGACATATAACAGACTTTCCTTGATCTCTACACCAGTTTCTATTAGACAATGGTTGGTTAAAATGTATTTATAGGACATCCTGAGTCAAGAGTTAATGAAATTTGTCATTTATTTCATCTACTGTTGAAGGATAACCACACAACTTCATTCTTGGGTACCTTCTCTTGGTTATTTGCATGAATTATTTATCTTACGTCTGGAAATTTAATACATGTCATAGAGCTGCAAATTACACAATCCATCTTGGGTTTTGTAGTTTGTTGTCTAAATGGGTCATCAATCTCCACCATTAGTTTTATTTATTAAACCCAGCTCAAGAAGGAGAGGTTTGACCCCATTTTGCATTATGCTAAAAACATAGATACGGTTAGTCCAAGATGTTGGGTGCAGCGAAGGTACAAAAGCAAACCAATTTAAGTGAAAGGTGAATTAGTGAGTGCTATGCCAATCCTGCATGCCAGGACTGTGGGAGGAGAGTAATGTATTGCCAGTGCCAGGGCACGAATCAAAACATGCTGGCCAGTAGGTACAAACATTGGACTAAATAATGGTTTCAAAAGTCATTCTGCATCGGTGAAACAAACTGGAAACTTCAAGAAATGTGCAGAACGGACCAGCTCCTATTTATCTGTTAATTTTTTTTTTATAATGCTCTTTTCCATCACGGGATCCTTAAGCAAAATGTGTCAGTATGCTACATTAGCTTCGCTAGTGAGTCCAGTGACAGACTGCCCAGAAAAACGAGTAATGAAATCCTTTCTGAGTTGGCTTGTGCACGGCTGCCTTTCATTTGAAAGAAAAAGTACAGAATAAAGGAAGAGAAGGTTTCGACCCTGTGACTGTGCATCTGAGCTCAGGGAGGAAGTGGAGGAAGGGGGAGGAGTTTCAGAAACAGAAACAGAATTTAAAAATTTCAGGACATGCTCAGGTGTTGACATCTCTTTTTTTTCCCCTTCCTATCTCATATGATGACTTATGTTTATCACCCAACTTCTTCAGTCTGCAGTTTTAAGCTCTCCAAACTGCTAAATAATTAACTTTTATTAAATAGAATAGTATGAAGGATCCCAGGAACTTGGGCTGTTAAAGATCTTGCAGACAGAGAAAGGAGAGGGTTCTGTGGTCACAATGATTGGCTTTTAAAGCTGTATTTTCCTCAGTGTTCATAAATAGCTTTTCTCAAGCAGCAAAGCCTTTGTGTGCTCTACTTCCTCTGCCTCGAACATTCCTTCTCCTCATCCTCCCTGCAGGTACCGGTCTAACTCGGACTCAATCTTCAAATGTCAGGGGGTGAGTCTTTTCTCAGAAAGCTTTCTAGTTCTCCAGACTAACTCAAATTCCTCTGTTGCAGAGTCTCCTATACTTTCTTTCCATAAGACCGTTTTTCATAACCATTATATTTATGTTTGTCCAGGAATTTTTTTTTCTTTTTTTGGTATCTGTCTCTCCTAAGGGCAAGTAAACTCCATATGGTCAGGGGCCACACCTGCTTTTTCTCATCATTTTGCCTCCAGCTCTTAGCACCATGCTTATAGCCTAAGAAGAACTCAATTAATATTTGTTAAATAAATGACTAAAAAGCAAGAGCAATTTTGCTTTTCAATTTGGTGAGAAGAGGAATGTAAAACACAAACGTTTGTGCCTTTCATTAAGAAATAAGTATTCTTGTGATCCACACAAGGGCATGAGTTCCTTAGTGTTTCAGCTCTGGGATGACTGTGTAAATGAGCAGCAACTTCACAATAAGAGTGTCTGGCTCGTTTGGAAATAACTAAGAAAGGTGTTTACATGGTTGATTCATTATTGCGCAACAAATACATAACTGGCTTTAAAACTGATGGCAATGTTCTATCATTTGGTTGAAAGAAGAGACAGGAGAAAATTGAGATGGACCCACTGGGCACTTTGGTTACTTTTAATTGTATCATTCCTGCTTTTTCCACCATCATGACATCTGCTGACCTTCCATGACATATTTTATTGCTCTAATGCAACAGGTGAGGTCAGCAACTGGACCATCTTGTGGAGATTAGAGTATGAGACTCCCTTTTGTTCCATGGCCTCCTCCTCCAGCCCTCTCTGGCCCTTAATCCCTCTTTCCTTTGTCAGGGAGTCATCTATGAGTTTCTTCTTCAAAACTGCCAAGGAAATTCATAATTTTTTCCCTTTTCAAATGGCTTGCTGCTTGGCTCAGTGACAAAACCCAGCTATTGTTTTAAAGATAAATATAAAGCCGAGTGGTAAAAGTTGAGAAGAGTACGAAGCTCTCTGTGGTTCCTTTTCATCTCGTCTTCAGTTAATTCAATACATGTTTGTTGCATGTCTTTGATACAGAAGGCATTGTGATATGTGTTGGCTAATAATAAAAAAAAAAAAGACTCACATTCTAATGGAGACTCACAGTTGTAGCTAGCAATATGAGGCAGACAGTGGTAAGTATTAAAATAGACAAAGAAAATATTATAGGAGCACAGGGGAAGGGAAGATTAGTTCTAATTTAAGGATTTTGAAAGACTTTGAAAGGGATTTGGATCTTGAATATGGGTTTTTAATAATGGGGAAGATTTCAGTGAGCTTTGAAAGGAAGAGGGTCTTCTAGGCAGAAGGAACAAGAGAAACTTAAACAAGAAGATAGGAGAACACAGGAAATACTTTAGAAATATAAAACAGGATAGCTGGAGTTCCCAGTGTTTGGAGATAAAAGGAGAGATGAGAGGGGCGCCTGGGTGGCTCAGTATCTTAAGCATCTGACTCTTTATTTCAGCTCAGGTCACGATATCATGGTTTGTGAGATCAAGCCCCACATCCAGCTCTGTCCTGACAGCGTGGAGCCTGCTTGGGATTCTGTCTCTCCCTCTCTCTCTGCCACTCCCCCACCCTCTAAATAAATAAATAAATAAGTAAATAAATATTAAAAAATTGAAAAAGTGAAAACTTCTAAGATAAAGCAGAAACAATAAAAAGCTATAAGAGGCAAGACAGAGTATGTATAAAGGAACCAATCGAATCAGCAGTTGACTTCTCATGTGTGATCTCTGAGTTCATAGATAACAACGGAAGACAGTGAAATATCTTCAAAATGCTGAAGGACAATTAAGCTGTGTATCTACTTATAGGTCATTCAAGAAAGAGCAAATATTCTCATACATTTCTAGGGAAGAGTATTACTCACTGACTCATCTAGTGACTGCTAAGAGATTCACCTCAACTGAAGGGAAACTGAAACTGAACCCAGAAGGATGGGTTAGGAAGCCAATACGTATAGAAAATTGATTATTGTCTGAGCAGACACTGCAGACCAGTGGATAAAAGATACATGGCTCACTAAATGGTATGGAGCCTTCTATCATTCTCAAGGGGAAAACAAAATGAAATTGGATACCTGCTTTACTCTCAATACAAAAATCAATTCTCAGTGGATCATTTGAAAGACAAAATTATTACAGAGGAAAATGTAGGAAGATATCTTTATGACTTTAGAGTAAGGAAGAATTTATTAAACTGTAAAGAAAAGGCTTGATAAATTTGAAGATGTTAAAAATGAAAAGAAAACCTCCCCCCTTAAAGAAAAATGATTAGTATGTAGAATAATTTTCAGAAAACACAAATGGCCAGGAACTTCTAAGAAAGAAGCTTAATGGTACTAGTAATTGGAAAAATGCAAATTAAATCACGACTGGATAGCAGACTGCAAAACATATATATTGACAATATCAAAAGTTGGAGAGGATTTAGCATAAACATTGGAAACAACTAATGTCCATTCATAGTAGTAAGTGAATATTTACAGTATTTGTTAATCAGGACATAAGTTGTAATATATTCACACAGTGAAATGCTCTATGGTAGTGAAAAAGAATGAACATAAACTATGTATACGTGCATGGATAATTCTCACACATAATGCTGAGTAAAGCAAATGGCAAGAGAATACATATTGTATGACATCATTTACATGAAATTAAAAGTTCAAGACAGTATTACATGTGGTTTGAGGATATGTACATGATAAAATTATGAAGAGGTGCATGGGAATGGTATAGGTCAAATTCAGGAGGGAGAGGTATGTGATCTAGAAGCATTCACAGGCGTTTCACCTGCGCTGTACATATGTTATTTATTAAGCTGGGAGGTAGGCACACGGACATTTGTTGTTTTATTTTGTATACCTTTTTAGGTCTTGAATATTGCATAATGCTTTCCTGAAACGAAAAGAGTAAATCAGAGATGAGAGAATGGAGAAGTTAAGTAAGGACTATTCTTTCCACCTTTTTTTTTTTTTACACTGAGAAGGGAAGAGAAGAGAAGAGAATGTGTTCTGTCTGTTCCAAATGATTTGGAAGAATTTGAAAGTTTTTGTACTTGCATAGATAAAGTGACACATGACAATGCAAAACTGTGAGCTCACACCCAATCTATTAAACTCTGTGAAGTACTTTTTGTTATTTGGATGGTGCTAGGTACAAGGTCTGAATCGTGAGACACATAACTTGAAATTATGTTGAATTGTTAGGAAACAGAGTTCTACATGATTTATTCCTTTATATTCCTTCTTATTCTCTAAGTAACCTAGCTTCTTGAGAAGAACCCATAGGACACATGCAGAAAGAGGATCAAAATTAAACATACTGAAAAAAATTCAACATATTGAGTCATTGAAGATATTTATAAAATATATTCTTCTAAATAAGCTGAAATTTGACAATAAGACGGTCTTAAAATCTGTCATCTAAATGTAGATTGTTTGCGGTTGAATTATTTTGTTTATTTTCAATTCTGTATATCGAACTGGGTAGCTTTACATATTTTATTTCATCTATTGGCCACAAAACTTTCAAAAATGAAAGAACTCACCAAACAGCATCCATATCTCTTTAGTAGGTATGGGGTAGATATTTTTAAATGTGTGTCGAAAATTATATGCTTTAATTGTCTCCCCTTTAAAATTAAATCATTTTCTGAGTAGGGTACAGTGTGTTCTGTACCGAAGGAAAACCCCTGCCTGGAACAAAGGTGTCACTGAATGACTCTGCCAGAGACCTCTTTTTCAAAGGCAGAATTTTATTTCACAGGAAATGTGAATCTGAAAGTATTTTACTAGTAATTAGCTTTTAAAATAGCAGAGACTTCATATTCCTCATTGATGCTTGGAAGCTGCACATGAAATCTGTGGGGATTTTTTTCTGGCTTGCATAAAATTGTTGGGAATGGGCTCTATTCTAGCTTGGAAACCAAGATATACCGCACTTGGCCTTCACTTGAGACAGCAAATTTAGGGGAGACAGCAAACCCAGAAGAGAAGTAAGCTCTGAGTGTCCTCAGCAGGTGCTGTCCCAATCTGGGCCACCCCAAGCCTCTTACACTTTCATCCTCATCTCCAGTGAAATTTTAAAAGAATTGGTAATCATAATAGCATTTATTAAATGTTCAATCTTACTGTCCCCTTTTAGAGATGGTAAAACTGAGGCACAGAGAAGCTAAGGGTCTTGCAAAAAGGCCCACAGCTGGTAAGCGGCCAGAGCCAGTTTTAAACTCAGGCAATATGATTTCAAAGCCACTCCCTTAACCACCAGGCTATGCCTCTTGCCATATTTGAAGACAGTAAACCACAGCACTGGTGTGAGTTACTGATATAAGTAAGTTCTCTCACAGTTTCTGTTATCGCTCCTGGCTGCTGTTATCACAGGTAAAATGGGGCTTTGATCTTCACTCCCAGCCCTTTACCCATGCAATATGCTGAATAGTTTTCTAAAATGATGATACCAGTTTAAACTCTGAACAACACTGTACGAGAGTATGTATGCCTTGTTCCACATTTAAAGCTTTTACTGATCTGATAGTTGTGAAATGGTATCTCATTGTGGTTTTAAATTGCATTTCCTTGATTATTGATGCAGTGGAAAATTTTTCACATGTTTTTGGCCCATGTATACTTCCTCTTCTATGAAATGTCTTGTCATGTCTTTTGCCCATTTTTATATTGAGTTGTTTTGTCTTTTTTCATATTGATTTGTAGCAGAATTTTACATATGCCAGATACTAATCTTTTATCTTTTATACGTGTATCAAATATCTCTTCTTATTCGAGTCTTCTTATCTTCCCTTAGATCCTCTTGACAAATAGAGGTTCTTACTTTTAAAGGGATTAAATGTATCAATCTTTTTCCTTTATGATTTAGAGCTTGAAAAAAAATTAATGTATCTTACCCTCCCCCCAAGATGGTAAAGATGTTCTTATGTATTATTTTTTCAAAAATGTATGGTTTTGCCCTCCACATTTAAGCCTCTAACCTAATTGGCACTGATGATTCTCATGTATAGGAGGGGTAGGGATCCAGTTAAAAAAATTGTTTTTATCCATCATGGAGCCAAATATCCAAGTACCATTTATTACAACATTTCCCTGTTCCCACTGATTTTCCAGGTCTCTCTGTCACTCTGTCATGAGTGAATCTTTCTGATAAGGATGGATTGTTTTTGGCCTTTTGTTCCATAGGTCTTCCTGTCTAACACTATATCAGTTCCACATTGTCTTAGTTACTATAGTTTTAAATTTTTCTTTTTAAACTTTATGTATTTTTGAGAGGGAGAGACAGAGTGCGAGCTGGGGAGGGGCAGAAAGTGAGGGAGACACAGTATCCAAAGCAGGCTCCAGGCTCTGAGCTGTCAGCACAGAGCCCGACGCAGGGCTCGAACCCATGAACTGCGAGATCATGCCCTGAGCCAAAGTTGGATGCTTAATTGACTGAGCCACCCAGGTGCCCCACTATAGTTTTATAATTGGTTCCGCTGTGGGCTAGGGAAGTCCTTTACCATATTCTCCTGTGGGGGGTTTTGGCATTCTTAGTGTTTTGCCTTTCCATATACATTTTAGAATTAGTTTGTCAGGAACCATAAACAACTTTGTTAGTATTTTTATTTTATTGCACTAAAGTTATCAATTAATATGGGAAGAGGTGATATCTTAATGATATTGCTTTATTTCTCATTTGTGCACATGGGATATCCCTCTGTTTTTTAAGGTTTTTCAGAAAAGTTGAAAACCTTTCTCAAAAGGTTTTGTATATCTTTTGTCATAGAAATTCCTAGGTACTTTATACTTTTGTTGTTATCACTGATAATCTTATTGAAAAACTCATTTTTAAACTGCTTTTGGGTACAGTTCTACAATTTTTATTTATTATGTGGCAGAGATAACCTTGCTTTTCAATCTGAAGTGTTTCCCTTTCTTCAAGGACACACATCTTTTCTTCCCGGGCCTCCTTCCGATCAGGTGTGGCCATATGACCGTTGCTGACAAAAGGAGTGTGGGCAGCTGTGACATACACCTGGTTGAAGTCTGAGCCACAAAAACCTCCTCTACAGGGTGCTCAGGTGGTTGAGCATCTGACTTTGGCTCAGGTCATGATATCACGGTTCTTGAGTTTGAGACTTGAGTTGGGTTTGCTGCTGTCAGGGAGAGCCTGCTTTGGATCCTCCGTCCCCCTCTCTCTTTGCTCCTCCCCCGTTCTCTCTCTCTCTCTCTCTCTCTCTCAAAATTGAATAAACATTAAAAAAAAATCTCTACAGCCCCAACTCCTCTTTGTATGTTGTTGGATGTTAGTGCCAGGAAAGCTTTGGAAGCCACACACTGAATAGGGTGACATCTCAATCAGCTGGGTCCTTAAGTGACTGGCTGCAGCAGAATGCTATTTCTCATCTGCTCCCACTGAATTAGCTTTACATGATGAGAAACGCGTTTTTATTTTGTGAAGCTGCTGAGGTATATCTATTACAACAATAAGATTATCTTAATGAATGCATATTAATTTTAATCCCAACAATTCTATAAGCACATTTATTAATCTAAATATATGTTGATGCTTTGGTGTTTTCTGTATTTAAAAAATCATGCCATCTGTAAATAAGGAGTTTTGCTTGTTTTCTTTCCTAGTTTCTCAGGCTTTATTTTTTCTTGTGCTGCAGTACAAGCTAAGACCTCCCCCGTACAGTGTTGAACACAAGCAACAATGGTTTGTAAGTTACCTTGTCCCTGGTAGTAAAGGGCAGCTTTGAATATTTTATCATTAATTGTTATTCCAGGCGTAATTTTATGTCCTTTATCAGGATATTGAAACTCCCTTTTTTTTAAGTTTATTTATTTTGAGGAGGAGAGAAAGTGAGAGAGCGTGTGCACACATGTGAATGAGTGGGGGAGGGGCAGCGAGAGGGAGAGAGAGAATCCCAAGCAGGCTCTTCACCATGAGCACAGAGCCCCATGTGGGGATTGAACTCACAACTGTGAGATCGTGACCTGAGCTGAAATCAAGAGTCAGATACTTAACCGACTGAGCTACCCAGTCACCCGTAAAATCCCCTTTTTATTACTAAGTTGTCAAGTGATTTTTCATCATACATGGATGTTATCTTGTTTAATTATATATTTGCATCTGTTTCATATATTTGCATCTGTTTCACAACCTGATAATGTGCTGACAAATCTCTTTTCATGAGTGACATTCCCCATAATTTTAGCTGTCTTTTACTGCCCTTTCCTGATTTTGTCACTATTTTGGTATTAACATGAATTGGGGCATGCTTCTATTTTTCTCTCATTTAAAAAAAATTTGTATAAAATTAGATCTTCTGTTTCTTGAATATTTGATAAAAATTACCTATAAAGTTGGCTGTGCCTAAGTATGTGTGCATGGGTGTGTATGAGTGATTGATTTTTAAGCACTGATTCAATTATTTTGATTGATCAGTAGATTGCAGAATCTACATTTATTTTCCATGTCTTTTTGGAGGAGTTTTGGTAACTTGTGCTTTCCAGGGATTGTATTGGCACAAACCGTACGTGTGATCAGTTTCCTACCCTGTTAGTCTGCACTGTGTCTTCATTTATGCCATTATACCTTGATTATATTCTTTATTTATGCCTCTCTCTCTGTTCGCTTGACTACTCTTTTCTTTTTTTTTTTTTTTTTTTGGTGCAAAAAGGTGATTTTATTTATTTATTT
>CM053574.1:120092264-120143089 GCA_028646485.1 Cryptoprocta ferox | reverse complement strand
CACTCACTCAGGCATCTTTGAGGTTGTCTTCTTTCTGGCGTCTGTTTCTTCTTTCCCCCACTTGCAAATCCGGGTTTTATCCCTTCAGTCCTTCTCAGTTCAATCCATACGGGCGTGCGCGGATTACAGAGCTCCTTGCTCTTCCCATCTTGTCTCTTCTCCGAGAAGCATGACTACTCTTTTCAAAGATTTGTCTGTTGAGTCATTCTTTTCTGGCAACCGCATGTTTGATTTCCTGATTCTCTATATTTTTTTTTCTATTTTAGGGAAAATTTGTCTTACATTTATTATTCTCTTCTTTATGTGTTTTAGGGACTTGCATTGCTTTTTTTTTCTAACTTCTTAACTTGGATGTTGATTTATTAATTTGGGGCCTTTCTTTCATAATATAACCATTTAAGGCTATACATTTTCCTTTATCATTTTATTTGTATCTTTAAAGTTGGTGTATATTTCATTATTGTTCTGCTCAGTGTTTTCTAATTTCCATTATGCTTTCATTCAGAGGACTGTTTTTATATTACTAAACACATGGAATTTCTCATTATTTTATCATTAATTTCTAACAGCTGCATTTTTTTATCAGAAAAAAATGTGATTGGATACACAATATTTGTGATTTATTACTGAGACCTGCATTAATAGCCTGGCACAGAGTGAGTTTCTATTAATGTTTCCTATGTGCAAGAAAATAATTCATATTATTTAATTTTTGAGTTCTGTGTTTATTAGAACAAGCGTATTGATAGTCTTCTTTAAATATTTCAAATATTTCTTCATGTACTTGATCTTGCTTGATCAGTTAATTACTAAGCAGATATATTAAATTTCCTACTATCATGAGATCTCTCATAGTTCTATTAATTTTGGCTTATATAGTTTGCTTCATGTTTTTATGTGCATACCAGCATAGAACTGATTTTCCTAGTGAATTGACCCCTTGATCATTAGAAAGTAGCCTTTTAAAATCTCTAGAATTGCTTTTGGCTTTAAATTTTATTTTATCTGATATTAATGTAGTTAGAGCAGTGTGCTTTTGGTTCCTTTTCCCTAACATTTGCTTTTTCATTTTTTTCATTTTCCAACTTTCTGTGTGTTTATGTTTTTGATATGCTTATTGTAAATATCATATACCTAGATTTAAAAATAATCCAGTCTGGCAATAATAATATATACTAATAACATATTAATAAGTTATATCTATTGTCATTAATGACATTTATATTTATTTCTATTATCATAATTTGTGATTTCCTTGTATTTTCTTTTCATAGTTTCTCTCTTCCTTTTAATTCTCCTTTCTCACCTTCTTATGGATTGGTTAATTTTATTTTTCTGAACTTTTTTTCCATTTGGAAGTTACGCTTGCCATAGTTACTCTTAGTAGTTACCCTAAAATAGTGTCTTTCAAACCGTAAGTGGTGAAATCAATTCCCAGGGGTATTGACCAGGACTTTCAAAATACTCTATAGAAGAGAGTATAATAGTAAATAGAGAACAGTAACTAGAATAGTAAATGTATAATTAGGGAAAATCTTGTTTCCATGACAATGTTCTTTCTCTATGTATCTTAGAACCGAACTTATTTTACTGTCTCCTAAGTCCATTGATTTTATTTTCAGTCATTCAAACAATCATTCAAACATCGCCAGATTGTAGTTCCCTGTAGAGCCCTCTTGGAGCCTGAAGCAAGAGGACAAATGTGTGCACTTTTCAAGATATCCTCTCATATGCAAAATATATACACTTTTCAAAATATCCTCTCATATTGTGGACCAGGGTAAAACAGTTAATTGAAGTTCAACAATTGAAAAACATGACTGTAGAGGCTCCTGGGTAGCTCAGTCGGTTGGACGTTCGACTTCCCTCAGGTCATGATCTCACAGCTGGTGAGTTCGAGCCCCGCATCGGGCTCTGTGCTGACAGCTTGGAGCCTGGAGCCTCCTTCCGATTCTGTGTCTCCCCCTCTCTCTGCCCTTCTTCCACTCACGATCTCTCTCTCAAAAATAAATTAAAAAAATAAAAAAAATTTTTAAGAAAAACATGACTGTATATAGAGCCCCATGTGGCCCAATCTGATGTCAGGCCAGGAACTACCCTCACTGTGGGATGGGGGTGGGGGGCGGTGGGGACCAGCTCCTGGATTAGAAAGGGCAATTTCCAAGGCACAGTGACACTGGGTGGCAAGTCAAACAAATAGCAACGGTCTTTGTTCACAGCTTTGATAGTTTGTTCATCATGGACTTTTTACATTGTTTGGATTTTTAAAGATATTACATTAACAATATTATTTAAAAATTTTTAAATGTTCTTTTTATTTTTGAAAGAGAGAGAGGGAGGGAGAGAGAGAGACACAGTGTGAGTGGGGGAGGGGCAGAGAGGAGAGATACAGGATCTGAAACAGGCTCCAGGCTCCAAGCTGTCAGCACAGAGCCCAATGTGGGGCTCAAACTCATGGATCACGAGATCGTGACCTGAGCTGAAGTCAGATGCTTAACTGACTGAGCCACCCAGGCACCCATGTATTAACAGTATTCTTTACCTTGGTTACTGGTTTTCCGGGCACCCAAGGCAGGCAAGTGAAACTTACTCCAGCCCTGGCAGTAGGCCCTGGGGCCCTGGGGCCCTCTCTCCGGCAGGACAGGTCCAGCCTTGCTTTTGGTCTCCTGGGCCACGCGGAGATGCCAGTTCACTGGAGTTTGGGCACATGCCACCGGGCAAAGGGTAGATTTGGTGCCATCTCACATGAAAGTCGTCCCACTTTTTTTATTCGCCTTTCCGCATTTCTTACTTTCTTGATAGCTCCACAGTACAAAGAGATGTTTTTAATATTTTATTCCGCTGTCTTCGTTATTTTCCACCAGGGGCTCATTCATTCTATTTATTCGGTTGTGCCCCCAGAAATGGAAGTCTCTGGAAGCTTCATTACTGTGAGATATAAGAAGATGGGCTGTCCCCTGAGCTCAGCCAGTGTCTGATGACCGGCCAGGCTGGTTTACTAATTCCGCCGTGAGCCAGCAGGGCTCCCCCACTCAGCTTTGCCACGAGCAGCGGGCAGAGGCTGTCCTGGTGGAGAAATGCTACACGTAGAGAGCGGCTCCTTTCAAATGGCAAACTTATTAAAGTTTGATTTGTTTTTCAAAGCTAACTAGTGCTTTTAGGTTCCGGGCACAGCTCTAGGAGTTTTGTGTATATTAACTCACCTAACTCTCATTGGTCCCCTTATGTGGTCGATACCGTGATTATCAGCTCCTTTTCACAGAGAAGGAAAACAGAATGAGGAGTTCACAGCCTCACCGAGGGTCACATGGATGGCAAGTGGAGAGCCAGGATTTGAACACAGCTAGCTTGGCTACCAATGCCATGCTCTTAACCGCAGTGCCATGCTGCCTTCTAATGTCACAGAGTGAAGTGTGGTTAGTGTTAGTCCCAATCAATGCTCAGCAAAGGGCTTCCATATTGACCCAGTTTCCTGTCTCCTGCAGTGGCTCCTGTGGATAGAATATATGAAAGTTATAGTCCGCGTGTTTTTAGCTAGTTAGGCACTAAATATATTAACTGATCTCTGTAAAGACATTTACCAGAGCAAAACTACCAAATATGTGGTTTTTATTTGAAACATATTGATGTCTCTTGGAAGAGTTGGGAAAATCTCGATATTGATTATGTGTATATGCTTTCTTAATTACTCCTTGCTGCCTCAGTGGAGACGTTTATCATCAATAGTGCATATCAACTGTATTAATTCCCAAGTGTGACCCACTGCAACTTGCAGACACTATGAATGATACAGAAGAATCACTTCCGTTAGCTTTGAAATGGCTTTGATGGGTTAAGCAGGCTACATTCTGGAGTTTTATATTCTTTATGTTCTGTAGCTGAATCTGGTTCTAGGATTGTAGTTATCAAATGCAAACTTAGTGCACTTTGTTTTAACCTTATATGAAGATGCTTGGCTTTCATTAAGAACCAATTGGATCATTTTTCTGGTTTCTTTTCAAACAAGAATTGACGTACGGCTCAGGAATATAAAAGATTAAGAGTAAAAACTTGGACCAAGTTAAAGATGACTTTCACTAGTGTCTTTTTAAAATTAAAGCTGTATTTCCCATTACAGCATGTGAAATTTTAGTGTTTTTGGGAATATATAATAAAAAATACTTCAGTTTTGACTTCTTTCTTATCATTCTCCTTTTCCCTCTATGATTAATTTAGCACTCTCTCAGGCAAGACACTTTTGTAAGCAAATAATTTGTCAAAAAGAATCAAATGGTGACTTTAAATATATTTCTGGCCTCAGTTTAAAAGGAAATCAAATGCTTGAATAATGGAACTAATCGATGGTAGGTCCATCTATCAAAGTTTAGATTCCCCGAGAAGCGGATTCTGAGGTGGAGATTCCAACCCCGTGTGGAGGGGAAGGAAGCAGGGTTGGGCAGAGGAAGAAGCTGGGTTGTGACACAGTCTCAACAAAGTCCTCAGCCCACCTCACGGACAGTGGGAGGTGAGCCTTCCCTGCTGACTCCGGTTGGGCAAAGTTGGGCCTGTAAACTCCTCCATCAATCAACTGGACAAAGGCCATGCTGGGAAGGGGGAGATACTGGCCAAGGCAACTCACATTAGTTCATGAAATTCCAGTCAGCCAAGGATTCTGCCATGGCCAGAGGGTGAAGACAAACATTTCAGGCAAAGGAACAGGAATTCAGGAGGCAGAAAGGTCTCAGAACTGGGAGAGAACGCATTTCTGTCGTACGCTGCGCTCTGTGGCTTTATGTCTCTTTTGCCCTGGGAAGCGAGTCCAGTGTGCTGCCGCCTTTCTCTGCTGCCCACAGGTTTCTTTTTCCTCTTCTGCCACGCAGAAAGCTTCTTGAGGGTAGGGCTTGGACTTTGCTCATGTTCACATCTCTTGAACAGCTTAGCAGTGCTTAGTCAGGGCTCAGTGAGCATTTGTTGAATTGAAGTAATTGTAGCTTCCACAGAAATGATGCAGCTCATTATTTGTTATTATAAATTCTCTATAATTTGCCTGTCAGCTTTTGACATGAATTGTCATCGAGGAAATAGAAGAGGTGGCTCTTAGTTGCCAAGAGTGGTTTGGATAGGACGAGAAAATAAATATTTACAGGGAAACACAAGAGCTTGTTTTAATACTGTTTTAAGAACAGTCACTAACATTCCCTGAAGAGTCCGTTATGTGACAGGTTCTGTTCTGTGGTCAGTGTGTATTCTGTTATTTAGTCCTGATAATGTCCTGGTGAGGTAGACCCGATCGTCAGCCCCAGTGTACGGATGAAACACACGGAAGTTTAGAAGATGTAAGAAAGCAGAGTTAAGAGTCCACCTTGGGCAATATGACTGGAAACTTGCTCTTAACCATTTGACTGCTAGGAAGCACAGACCCTGACCTTGCCTTTATGCAGAACTGAAAAATCCTCAACTTCGTTTGTTTATGGATAATAATGTGTTTAGATTGTTCTCCATATAAATGTGTGTGTGTGTGTGTGTGTGTGTGTGTGTGAGAGAGAGAGAGAGAGAGAGAGAGACAGACAGACAGACAGAGAGAGACAGAGAGAGAGTTGAATGTGTATGTAATCTGTAGGATGTTTGTTCTTTTTGTATATATCCCATCAGTTTGCTCAGGCATAGTTAGTGCTTGGGAGGCAGGTCTCCTAAGCTGTCATACTAGAGTACTTCTCTCCCTTCCTCAAACCACAGGTTTTCTAGTTAAATGAGTGGGTCTCCATCTGTGTACTACTGAGCTTATCAGAAGCTGCAGCTCAGGAGGGGAGAGCCCCTTGCAGTTACAGCACATTGCTCCTGTTTTGCCCAAGTACTTCTGTGGGGAACCTTTTGTCTGAAGGAAGGCTTCTCCAGCAAAAGAAGAGTGAGACTTCCCTAATTTAGATCATCTTAGTTTACACATGAGGACTGATAAATAAACTTATTCCTCTGTTTATATAAACCAAAGTCCTGGGAAAACCCTAGTAAAGTTATCATAGAGAGGAACAACACCAAAACCTAACTCCTCAGACTATCTGGACACAAGTTGGATTTTAGGGCTATGTGACCGATGTGTGACTTTTGTCCAGAAATTCGTTCTTTTCAGGGGCTGCCCCATCATGATTTAATGATATGTCTTTATTGAGAAAATGAACAATGACTTTGGTTATTTTTGATTTCCAGAGAACCATATGGAAGCTTGATAAAAATAAAAGAGGGTACAATGTAACATTCCTTCCAGTTGCCTCTGTTCCTAATATTGTTTGTTTTATGTTTATTTATTTTTGAAAGAGATAGAGAGACAGAGCATGAGCAGGGGATGGGCAGAGAGAGAGGGAGACACAGAATCCGAAGCAGGCTCCAGGCTCTGAGCTGTCAGCACAGAGACCGATGCAGGGCTCAAACCCACATGCCACGAGATCATGACCTGAGCCAAAGTCAGACGTTTAACTGACTGAGCCACCCAAGCGCCCCACCTAATAAAGAATGAGGCTCTGTCCTTTATTAGAATGGTCCTAATAAGGAATGAGGCTCTGTCCCAAATCTAGAATAGTACTTTGCAGCCATTGCTTCAAAAAAGTTCATAAATCAAATTCTTGTGATTGGGAAGAAAACTTGTTTATATAACGTAGTAAAGGGCTCTTATTAGAGTTTTACTTTAAACCTGGATGGAGGCTTTACTCTGAATTCTTTTACGAAATTTTGACCAGAAGGGTGCTACAAATAAACGTCATGTCAACCTGACCGTGGAGTCAGGACAAGCCGGGGTTTCAGAGTTCTGCTGCTCTAAGTCATCTTGAAGAGTTACTTAATTTTTATAGTCTTGATTCCTTTTCTACTTGATGATATAATAGCTCCTTCCTAATGCTAAGGAGTGTGTAAAGTGTACGTGAACAAGACAGAGTTACTGCCTGGTTATACCTTATTTCATGAAAACAGTTAGATGGGTTTTCACCAAATGTGGAGGGGATATCTGAATGTTTTGATTAAAATACAGGCCCAGTTGCACATATGACATTTACACTGGGGGGGGGGAGGTGTGGGGTGGGTAAAGGGGCACCTCAAATGGGTGGGCAGTTACTTTTCAAAATAGCTGAATGAGAGGGAGACACTGAGGCCACACACAATTGAAATGACCCGAGCCTGAGCTGTAGATCTAGTCAAACTGCAGACAGAGGCTGAAAGGCAGTGTTGATCCAAAGTGAAGCTACTTCTCATGGCAGAATCTCCGTACACCTTGACCGAGTAGGAATCTTTGTAAGTAGTCAGAATTTACTTATCAGTTATTAGTAGTTCTCTTCCATGACACGGGGTGGGCTTGTTAGAAACCTATAGAGACCGTTTAGCTCAGGACTTAGCACATAAGTAGGTCCCTAGTGAACATTCTCAATTCCACCCCATTCTCCCTTCCTGCCACCCACCTCCTCCACGGAGCACGTAGGGAAGCTTTTATCATGTTCCATTTTGTATAAATCATACTTAGTCATAGTGACTCAGTCATTTCTATGGAGATAGACTGGTCCAACAACAAAAGCAGCCTAATATTGCAGATGCACTAGGATATTTGGGGGGAAGAAGAAATCCTTGTTTTAGCAAGGCAGTGTCTTTATTCCCACAAATATTAGAATATTGAACTACATTTTGGTTTGCCTGGCTGCCCCTAAAATCTTGAAAGTGTTGCGAAAGACCTTGAATTCATAATAAAAGAGTTGGGGCGCCTGGGTGGCTCAGTCGGTGGAGCATCCGACTTCGGCTCAGGCCATGATCTCAAGGCTTGTGAGTTTGAGCCCCGTGTTGGGCTCTGTGCTGACAGCTCAGAGCCTGGAGCCTGCTTCCGATTCTGTGTCTCCCTCTCTCTGCTCCTCCCCCACTCACACTCTGTCTCTCTCTCTCTCTCTCTCTCAAGAATAAACAAACATTTTAAAAAAGACTTAAAAAAATAAAAGAGTATATTTCTGAGTTTGAAGCATTATTTTTAATTTGGGCCCCCCAAGATTGAAATGACGCTTTTCCTATTGGCAGATAATTATAGAATAATTGATATTTTAGATTGCAATATTTTCCATGCTGAAGAGATGAACTAGTCTTACTCTCCCCCATTTAAGTTTCACTTTTGATTTTGATGCGGTACCATAAAAAGTCAGTCTACTGATGGAAATGACACTTTGTAAAACCAGGTGTGAACATTTTAAGTACAGTTTGTCTTAGATCTTTCCCTTAAAATAACAGCTTGTTCCCTAAAGTCGATACCTTGAACTTAACTATTCACAGAGAACGCTTTCTTGTAATGGGTGCCTGATGCGACATCAACTTTTCTTCTGCATTACAGTGAAAACACTGCTCATCCAGACAGGTAGCCAGTGTCTCAAACATCCACAAAGGTGTGAAAATATCTTTTTACCCTTGGAAATCCCGAAGGCACAGTTTAAAAATTACAAGTGCCTTTATTTTGCACATGCCCGATCTGCCGATCGTTTCCTACTCTTCCCTGTAAGCGCTTCCATAACCACTCAGGAGGCTGGCGCTTGAAACGTGCCATGGGGAATACATACCTGTCTTCCCCCTTTCCTGCCCTGGCACACAGAGGAGGTGATTTCTACCAAACTCAGCAGGACAAGGACCGTTTCAACTCGACAGCTAATACCCACCTCCTTGAGAAATAGGATGGGTCCCAAAGGGCTGAGGAAGGAAGGGTGGGAGAAGGTACCCACCCCCTCTTGGGGGGACTCTCCTTGTTGCACAGCTGCCCTCAGGTGTCACGCGGAGCTCATGTCCTCTCCTGAGCCCACCAGGCCAGGACGCCTGCGTGGAACAGGACCCCCATTCTGCGTCTGCGGCCATGGGTCTAACCCAGGTCGTCCTGTCAGGCTCTTGCCAGACACGTGTCTCGTGGATCAATGGGCACTTCCTTGTCTTAATGAAACTGATATTTTGTTCCCATTTGATGACTGCCGTTCTCTTCATTATCAGGCAGAATCCTGAAGAAGAGGGCTGAGTGGTGGGATTTGTTTTTTATTCCTCGTTTCAAGGCATACTAAAAGAACTTCTAGAACGATCCCTTTAAATTGCTTTTCTTACCGTTAAAAAGCCAGAGCTAAAAAAGCAAAACCTGTCCATGTCCTATTTGAAGACCAGAGCGTGCTCTTCTTTGATGTCCCCCAATGTTTTCTAGGCGATTGTGAAGACCATTTTGTTTGGCTAATTATCAGTCTGTCTCAACACAAAAAGGAGAAAGACTAGAAATCCTTTTAAATGCTTCTTTTATTTCATCGGTTGTACATTGGGTGAGTGAACTGAATATTACAACCAAAACATAGAGTTGATACAAATTAGACTCCTGTTTACACTGTAAGGTAATGAATGAGGGAATTCTTTAAGTGTTACAGAAAGATTTAGTAGAAATGTTACCAGTGGTATGGCTGAAAGAATATTTCGGTGAAGTGCTCTTATATCCTGAAAACCAAGAGTGAAATGTAGTTCCCATACAAGTGGCGAGTTCGTCTCTTAACTACAATATTTGTTGAATTGCTATCTTCATGTCTTGGATATTGGTGATTTTATTTTTGTAATTAAACAAAGCATTTAAGATTATTCATCATAGTCAGACTTCTGAATATAAACAAACTTTTGGCAAATAATATTTATACAGAAAAATAGTTTTAGATCCTCTCAAATCCCAGAATTATTCTATAAAATTACATTATAAATAAATAAAAAGCAAAATCTGTTGTACATATATTTGTACATCTATGCATTTGCCTTGCCTCCTCCTTATTGTAAATGGCATATTTATGACTCTTTGCATATTATAATCACAATTCTGGAAAATGGATATCATAGTAAAAATACAGTCTTCTATATTCATTTGGGGATACAGGTGATGTTTTTGATGCTCCATTATTAAAGGGCTGAAAATAGCTGTGTGCTAATAATTTTAAAAATCAAAATCATGAAACAAAAGAAAGAAAGACAATGTTACAACAATTAGTCTACAAAAATATTTGAGTGATTCCTGTAATTTACCTTTTAGTAATGCATACTATGTTTTCAATGACTTTAAGTGAAATAACAAAGAAAAAAAAAGAAATGAAAAACGAAACAAGTTTGAATGTTTCAGGCAAGTTGTAGCATAACTACGTTGTTATAGTTGAGAAAATTACAAATATCGATATTACGTAAAGATGAAACTACCAAAGAAATACAAGTTAGATACAATACTTTCCCACAAATTAAAACAAATGCAACGATACAAGCACTATGTAAGATTACACTTAGAATGTGATCTTCTTTTGATGGGGTTATCAAATCTACAATATAAAGATAGTCCTTAGACTTTGACCAACATTAATTAAAATGGCGGAATTCTTTCTGCTCAAAGGAAAATGATATGGTTGGTGCATCCAGTTCTCAGAACAGGCGGTGATGCCAAAATTTAAAATATTTTACATTCAATCTCAAAAGTCAAAATACTTCAATCGCTAATATGTTCACAAAGAAAATGGATGTTTTAAACAATTACACATAATATTCATTTATCACAGCTGTTTTGTTTTTTAAACAATAATTTAAAAACTATGTAGGTACTGTATAGGCTATGTGCAACATATAAAATGTGAAATATGAAATATTTGGTACAATAGTGCTCAAAATAAACTTTAAAACAAACTTTCTGAACAAAATTTAATTGTATCGCTATTACCTTGAAGATCAACCAAGTATTTAAAAAAGTAAACAACATTAAAATATGTTTCATCCATATATAGTATATATATATGTATGTGTATATATAATATGTATGTACTTGTATTAAAGTTTTTTATACTTTTGAGACATAAAATATGCTTTAAGGTGAAAGAATTAAAAGAACTATTTTTTTCCATGCTGTAGTCAGTTACAACCCTTTAATCCAACTTTTGAAATGCAAAACAGTAATGGATTTTTTAAAAAGTGAGACTATCTACTTTTTTGTTTACATAGTAATTTAGATTAAAGTCACGGTCAAATTTTCAGTGACTAAACTCAAACTTACTTAAATTAGAATATTATACAGATCTCCTCACCTACAGCTTGGTTGTGTGACTAGGTGTTTAGTTTAGAAGTTATTCTGTAACAGGCAACCGGATGGTGAGTTTGAAAAACTAATCCCTTCGATTAGACGGTTGGCATGGGCCTCTCATTCTGGTCAAGCTGGATGAAGTCTGGCAAAATCTAGGCACTTCTACAAAGTCTCTCTTATAAAACAACTTTAAAAATATACTTGTAAAATAATACCTTCAAGACTTTGTTTGGTGGGGTATGAAGCTCATACCGTGCAAAGTTTCTTTTTTCAATCTAGTTAATGTTATTCTAGAATCACATGATTCAAAGCGGCATCTCCAGGCAAACCAAATAACCACACTTTGATGTGTCCCCCGTACTTGTGCTTGAACTTCCATTCGAATTTTAGACCTGCGGGACAGGCGTCCGTTTTACTTCACTTCCCACCTTTGCTGCAGCATTCATGTTGTGAAGAAGCGAAACATACTCTTTGATCCCGTGGGTAAATGAAATGACAGTAATTGGCGTTAGAATCAAACCTGCCCTTGGAATAGATTTTTTTTTTAACTAACGCTAATTGCTTATTGCTAACTTGGAAGTATTCTCAATCGAAATGAGTACATTGGTTGGACTTTCTGCATCAGCTATAGTTATGGAGATAAGACAATATTCCTAGGACAGAAACTATGTTTAGAAACCCTTGAAAAGTAAACTTTATTCTTTATGTCTTTAAACATCACAGCTGGTCTCAGGTAGTTAACTATCTTAGGTTGGAATATACTAAGCATACCATATTTAATACTCATATATGATATAGCAGCACTAGCTTCTTACAGTTGTGGTCTGTCCAGAAGAACTAAATCTTTATTTAGCATGCAGTTTGTGGCAATTCTATTGAGGAGGAAACAGGATAGTATGTACAGTAACAATGTTTAGTTATTCTCAATGCAGATTCTTGGCATTCCATTCCGTTTCTGCTGATTATTTCAGAATTATCTGTTAAAGAAAAAGACAAGCATGCTTTAGACATCCTGCCGGGAGGGAACATAACGAGTTTAAGTTTTTTACTCTTTGAAAATAGGAACTTTCTTCAATTTCTCATTGTGATATATTTTGATCTTTTGATGCAATTGTCATTTTGAACAATCCCCACCCTCCACGCTGAAAATTTTTATACTTAGGCTCTGCTGCTATGTGGCTGCTGTAAACAGCAGTGAGGCAAATGCACAGAATTTCATTTTCTGTAAAACTCTGACAGTGGATATGTGGGCATGCAGTGTGGTTAGACCCTGATCTCCTTTTTAGTCTTTGCTTCATGTCTCTTTCTTGTATGTTCACATATTCATTCAATAAGTATTCGCTAAGGTGATCAAGGGAGTCTAATCAGAGAATTCGTTTGTACATGTAAAGTTGTGGGAAAGGTTTAAATATAAACATTCTTAAATGTATAACAAATTTAGTATTATCTATGTATTTACGTGCATGTAAAATTCAGAGGTGTGTTCCCATCCAAAGTAATTTTGTTCCCAAGATATAATAACCAGTAGAGAACTTATGAATGTCCCAAATTAAAGAGAAAAAGGGACAGTGTTCTAAGAAAGCAGTTAAAGCATTCATTATAAATCCAAAAGCACAGATAATGCTAAACTATCAAATGCAAATCGTGGTCCCAGGAGTCGCATTTCCAAGTTCATTTCTGACTTCATTCCTTTGCAAAAGACAGGGAGTTTGTCCTGGGTGACCCAGTCCTCTAAAGGTCAAGGTTTTAAAAAGCCAAGCTTTTAACACGTTCTAACAAAACTATTTATTCTTTGTGCAATGCTTCAACCAAACTTTGTGCAATTAATGAAATATTTATTAATCAAACTGCTAAGAGTCTTTGTTTAGGAAAAGGCAGTAAAAATTCTTTACGGTCAAGCTAATAATCCTGCACACTGGGATGCAAGTCCCGATTAAAGCCTTATTTCTACAAGCATAATTTCTTATCCTATTATGTTAGAATTCACATGTGGATATTTTTCCTTTTAAGTGGGTGCTCCTGTAGTTTACATAAAACAGTTTTAGTATATACTCAAATAGTACAAACTCAAATAATTCCTCCCATGAAATAAACCATATCCTTTAATTTATTGGAACATACAGATGTGTATGATATTGATAAAAATAGAGGAAGAACTCATTTATATTAAATATTTATGCTAAATGGAAACTGAAAACTTCTCAGATATGATCATTCTTTGTTTTTTTTTAAAGTTCCTAGGAATTTAACATTAATTGGGAAAAATAGCATTTCGCATCTTGTATACTTCTATACTGATGTCCTTGTATACTGATACACAAATAAAAATGAGATGTAATGATTTTATGTGTAAATATTATCATAGTATCTTTGAAGAGCCCATTGAAAATTGCTACTATCAAATTCTTCAGCTGGTTGTATTATAACTTCACTGTTGGATTTAGATATTTGATTATTAAATATAAATTATTCTATTTCATCCCTTAGCTCCAATGCTGTCTGTAAGGTTTCCAAATAAGAATGTGCCCCAGGAAATCAAATCATGTCCTTTTTCTCTTTCTTCTTTTACTCCAGCAAGTCTCTCTAAAATATTTATTGAAAAAAATTTTGCAATTTCTTAAATTGATATATAAATAATATAGATTTTAGAATATATTTACATTCTTGTTTATTAAGTGACACTAATAAAGTGTCACCACCTGGAAAGGAAAGTATTCTCCAGAAATCCACCAAAGGGGAAATTTGTATTACAGAAATTAGTTACAGTAATGCTTTGGACTTACATTGGACAAAGAGACACGTACAACCACTCAGGTTTAACGGAATTGTAAATTAACCTTGAAGTTAACTGAGAGCGTTAACTGGACTCACCCAGCTTGCCCGGGACCTCACTTTACATAGGATTCATTATATGGATAAAGACATAAACACAAATGGCTGATGCTACTATGGAACTATCAGCTGTTACTGCCACCTGGCCTCTAGGCTGGGAAACTCCGGCTATGCCCTGGTCTATGTCTTTGGCTAACCTGTGGACTATCATATGTGGCATAAAAAAATGAATGACTCTCCTAGCAGCCGCGAGCTTCAAGAGGTCCAAGAGATTTGATTTTAGAAGGTAAGAAAGCTTTGAGGGTTTCATTTTTTGGATGGTAACATTTTTCTTGAAAACGTAATTTGATTATTACTTCTCCCTCCCGCCTGAGAAATACAGCTTGCTGGTACAATCTGAATTAAGTGTCCTCTGGGGTGAAATACGGTCTGGAGATGCAGTCAGGAGTCCGTTACCAACTGAGTGCCTCTGATACAGCTATTGCCCATTTAACTGCTGCTTCTGATGTTATAAGACGTGGGACACGACAGGACTTTGGGCCCACGGAGGGGACAGAACAATTCCCAGCTGGAGGGATACCCCTGGAGGGAAGAGAAGAGCTAAGTGTGTATGTAGGGGGGGTAGGGGTGTGGAGGGAAGGGTGGAGGGAAGCCATTTTGAAGTCAAGAGGGCTCTTCTGTCTAGTTTTAAATATGGTTTTTCTTTAGTTAGATTATATTTTTAATTCCAGCAAAGAAACAAAATTTTAAAATACAGACGGATAGGTACATTTTGTGTGCTTCCCTGCTGCCTCTCCTCAGAGATTTTCTTTCATACCAATTCTATGTGGACATATAAAATATGCTCTACACATAAAGACTTCTTCAATCTCCATTGTAATTTTAATGGCCAGCAGGATAAAAACCTTCCGTGGGTGTCTGAATATTTCAATATAGGTACAAACTGTGCATTCTTGAAAGAACAGGCTGACATGTGGCCCTGGAACATGGGCTATGAATCTGATATTGACAAGTCCTAATCCTGAGCCTGTCCAGCTTAAAGAACAGTTAATTAAGTCACAGTTCACCAAAGTGACCTCGATAGACTGGCCGTCAGTGGCACGCTTCTTGTCCTGCACTCGCCCAAACTGAGACTGATCTCCAAAGTCCCTTCCTCGACCTCCAGGCACTGCAGCCTGTGTTTTCTTGGAAGGGGCAATTGAAAATTCCCTTGGGTCTGTCAGAATATGCGCATCCCAGAGAGCTGGGAAATCTCCTCTCTGAAACATCATTGTTTTGTTTTAATTTGAATAGATGCCTCCTTGATTTTCCTGGAGGCT
The DNA here is from genome assembly GCA_028646485.1 of Cryptoprocta ferox. Lineage (NCBI taxonomy): Eukaryota > Metazoa > Chordata > Mammalia > Carnivora > Eupleridae > Cryptoprocta > Cryptoprocta ferox. The sequence continues at coordinate 120,127,882 of CM053574.1, read as the reverse complement.
CTGACCGATTTTTACCAGAGCCCTAAGAGCTAGGTCAGTATTGCCAGTCATATTTTGCAGACAAGGGAAAAGCAGCACAAATGGTTCTAACCGGTTTGCATGACGTACAAAGTGCTTGTGCAAGCCAGAATGAGTTAGAGTTGTTAGCGCATTCTGTCTGCTGGCACGGGAGTCCCCTCCAGGGCATAGTGACAGTCGGCTATGACCAGGAGAAACAGTGATTCCAAAGGGCATGTCTATACCTCTCACGGGGCCAGTGGAGATCAGTGCTCAGAAGAAGACCTGTGGGAGCCTGGGAACCAGGGAAAGGCAGGGCCATGGGCCAGGGTCTAGAGCCAACAGCGTGGAGCACCGTGCAGGAGGCAGCAGTGCCTGTCTGCAGGAGCCACATGGGGAGAAATTGCTGAGGGACCCTGGGGCTGCTAGATCCTTGCCCGGGGGGGGGGGGCAACCACATCCTCCCCCAGGGCTCCTCCCGATGGACGCTGCACATGGGTCTGCTCACAGCAGTGGAAGCCCCTCCCCCCAGTCACAGGTCTACTGCTTTAGCCTCAGGGGACCCCGGTAGGGTATGTGATGGGAAAGAAATCAAATACACTGAACAGGATGTACTTCTGTTCATCTCTCTGATAGACCAGTCTCTCAAATTTAAGTCTTTTCTCATAGAAGGAGAACCTTCTATGATGAAGAAGGGGATAAAATAAGATTTTATTTAGCCAATCTTGTATGGTAAATCAAAAATTTGAACTTTTGAAAGTATTATTTTTAATTCCTTTTTCCACTAAAGGAGAACACACAAAAATGAATCTAGCTGATGCCCGAAATATTGGCAATTCTATTTTTAAAACAAAGACACACTTGATCTCAAATTATGAGCTCATGGATAATTCTTTGGTGGATACTCTAGTTGTAACAAGAGTATCTGTGATGCAAAAAATATTTCTTGGCTGCATGGAGTCTACTTTTTTTTTTTTTTTTTGAGTCTACTTATTAATTAGCATTTCCTTCAGGTGGTCAGAGTTAAGAGTCTTAATGATTCTGCTTAATCCATATCCTTAAATTATTCCCATATGAACCCAGTATACAATTAGTCTAATGTATATTTGCTGAAGACAAAGCATGAATGGCCCCAAAGAATATCAAATGGGTTGTTTTTCCATCAAATGTGTTATGAGCAGCCATTTAATAATCTCTGCATCCTCAGTGAAGTGCCTTTACCATTTGATTCATAGTGCAACAGTAGTCAAATTTATTAAAAAGACTAGGTCCCTGCATATTAAGCTTACTGACTATGGGGCCCAGGCAGGAAATGCACATAAGTGAGTAGATCAGGTAGGGAGTGTGGCAGATGGAAGGGCCCGTGCCTAGAAGGAATGGAGGAGCAGCTAGTCAGCTCTAGCCAATCGCTACCTGTAGAAACCTGGGCTCTACATGCTTGACCTTTCCATTTTCCAAAAGAAGCTGGAAATTCATCAACTACTTGACATTTTAGGAAACAACTCTGTGGGTCAAATATATCTTTGGGCTGAATGCTGGTTTGTGCCTTACTTCCTGGGAGGAGGTATCCATTAAGTCTGGATTGCTAGCTTCCTGAGCCAGGTAGCAGTCAATGCTGTAGGCAACACTGGGGAGTTAATCCTGCAACTTTCAGACATTTGACCTTCACTCAAAGGAATAGGTACTTGACCAACAGGCACCCTCTAAGAAAAATGTACTGTCCCTCCCTTTACTGATTCACCAGATATGAAATATCCACATTGCCTTCTCTCTTCCAAGATGATGTTGGATTTTGGCTGAGCCATCCAAGCTCTTACCCTTGGCAGACACTTGAAAAAGAGCTGGTTGGAGTAAGAAATGCACTTGGTTGAAAGCAAAATAGTCCATCCAGAGGCTGAAACACCGAACTTCAGTGCATCAGCATCATCAACTCAACTGCTGAACTAAATAGCCCTTGTGCAAGAGGGCGCCAATGAAGACAGATCAGCATAGGATTTCTCCAGGCTTCACAGGCACCAAGTAGTAACACTGTCTAACTCGTGGTGGATATCCAGGAATTGAACATATGAATACCCTAGGAAATGGTGAGCTTCCAGATGACTTCTAGAAATATTCACACTTTTTATATAAATATGTTCATTACAAAGATTCACGGGATGTCAGATGAATTATCTTTCAAAATGTTAGCTCAATATTAAAGTCAGTAAGAACTCTTACTGCTTGGCTTAATCGATAGGAAAAACATTTCAGTGAAAAGACCAACTGTTCCTACGGATCCAAACCACAAAGTAATTAGAAGAGAGGAACAATGTTTTACTTAAATCCTCCTGCGAAGAGCCATCCAATAGTGTCTTTGTAGTGCTGAGTTTGAAGATGTGGATAAAATATGCCTTATAAAATCTTTGTATGGTTTTGCTGGACTCTGAAGGAATCTCAATGGATCTGAATACCGTTAGCGTGGGATCTCAAGTGCCCATTTCTGAGCAAGGCTGTTGAATTAACTGGGTCCACAGCAAAGTTTTTAAGAATGAGGCCATGTTTCATCTTTATATCTCTAGTGTCTAGGATGGGACTGGGCATATAGGAGGCACGTATTAACTGTTGGGTGCATGGAGTGCTGAGGAAGTATTTACTGAGGACACAATACCACAAGGCTCCCATCAGCAGAAGGCCAGCAGGCCACCCACAAGTGAGATACAGTAATGGGGGCAGAAAAAGAACCCTTTGTGCAATATATATCTCTGCAGTCTTTCAAGGCAGCTCAGGATTAGGGAATATTCAAGAAAAATAAACCATTCCCCTACTCCCTATTATATACAGATAAGGGAAAAATATTCCAGGCTGGGGAAGAATCACTCACAAAGAAGGAAACATGGCAGATAAAGAAAAGAGCCACTTGAAGAAAACTTCTAGACTTGGTTGATTCCATAGACAATCTTTTTCATGGCTACAAGGCCCTGTTTCCTTGGAGGGCAATTTTTAAAAGTATGTTTCACTATCTTTTTAAACAGAACTTACTATTAATTTAAAAAGTGAAAACCGAATGGCATTTCCTACAACTATGGCCAATCTAGGGAAGTTTGCTTGTTGTTCACCATCCTAGTATTTTTTTTCTTTATAGTTTTTTTTTTCTTTCTATTCTGTCATGCATGTTTCTCTTCACCACTATCTACTAGCATCCCTCCCTCCTTCAGTCCGTCCATTGTTTAATATTCTCTCAGTCTTTTCTCTAGTACTCCTCATGTCTGTCATGACTGTCTGAAATTCCCTGATTTTGTCTGAGAGGCCAAACTTGTGAAGTATTTTGGTTGAAACGAACTGTACAAAGGCAGAGGCCCATGTGTCCATTTTTGGCTGGAAAATCATTCTGTACCTAGTCACAGAATGGATTACTAAAGTCAAGAGCAAATGTCTTTGGTCTCAGTGAATATAACCTTATCAGAGTAATTCTAATGATATGGATTAATAAATGAACATTTGTAAGCACTGTGGCCTATTTCAAGACTATGTGTAAACTTGAACTACACAAACAATTCAAAGATAATTAGTGGTATATGAAAATACACTTTGGAAAATAGTCCCAGTCTTTATTTGGGGGAATATTGTTCTGTGAGAAGGCTATATTTGCTATATTTGACTTGTTTTCAAAATGGGTTTGCATGTATGTAGGAAGGGTAGGCCCATGTGCAGGTTATGGAAGAAAATTCTCAAATATGACAATGAGTTTCACTCTCAAAAAGAGCAATCTAAGGCAGCCGAAATGCCCACAGTATTTAGCAGACCTTAAAGAGTAGTATAGTCTGGATTATTGTTTTGTCCTCTGTCCTTAACAGAAAGTTTATATTCAAAGTTCTAATTCTTTTGTTTTCAATGACATATCATTTTGTTGAGGACTCATTTCTAATATTTTTTATCCTATAATATTTGAACAGAAAAATTCTTCAGATATACTTTCTAATACATAAAAATTGATCATTTAAAAATATTAATAATTGAGGTTTTGCATGAAAGGCAATAACCCTGGCCTCCCTAAAGATTACTGACCAGGGTAATACTGACAATTTGTATTATCTGGATTTATCTGTATAAAATACATACATGGAAATTCTTGATTTGAGTAAGACTACACTTCTCAGATCAGTCCATGTGGAAAAATCTAGACTCTTGTGAGTATGGGGTGAGGCTCTGCTCATGATCCCCTTATCCACCCCACACCCAGCCTCAACCAATCCAAGTCTCTTGAGGGGATTCTGAGTATCATTTCTGTTGGCTTTACAGTGAGACAGGAATCTAGTCCTCTGATTGCCTAAAAGTCCATATATCATCCAGGGATGACTCTTTCTCCTGTAGGATATACAGGAGAAATAAGGAAAAGGCCTATGAGAGACTTTTCATTCCTCATGCTTCCCCATAGTGCTACAGAAGTGTTCAAAACAAAAACACATTCAGGAGTGTTGGGTGCTCATTCAGAGAGGAGCTGTAACACCGTGTTTGCTCCGCAAGGGCCAGAGGAGCTCAAGACAAAATGAAAATGAAACCAAACCCTAGACTAGAGGGGCCACATGACAGCCAGGAAAAAAAGAAGTGGGCAGATCAGGCCGTGGCATCCAAGGAAAATGGGAAGGAGGGTGGATGCACGCATCTGGTGGTCGGGCAGGGACAAGTCCCAGATCTCCTCTTCCTATTCATGCCTGACACTTCCGTCTCCACACCATACATCACATCATCACATTCCTACTCCACTGACCTTCCCCGGGAAACATCCCAGTCAAGGAATTCACCAGGAGTGATGGTTCCTCTACTCCCAGCGGGTACAGAAGGTGAAGGACTTTTCTATCACACAGTTGTCTGGGGCTCTCAGTTAGGCATATGCTTTTGGCATCTCTCTTGAGTCTCAAAGATACGGAAACATTCATGTGCATGGTATTTGGCCTGTTCCATGCTGTTAGTACAGTGTTATCCTTGAGCAATGTCATGAGCTAAGTAAACTATGATAGGCCAACCTGGAGACCTTACCATCAAGTTCATCACTGTCTCTATAGGAAAATGATTTGAGCTTCAAACCAAGTGACAAATGGAATTTTGAACAAACACTTTTAAAATTAGGGACTTTCTATATATTAAAGAAGGCTAAATTCCTCTACTATATCAAGGAACAGTATATAAGATTTGGGCCACACTATTTGAGAAAATATTCTGGGGAGCCTGGGTTAAGTGTCCAACTCTTGATTTTGGCTCAGGTCATGATCTCACAGTTCGTGGGTTTGAGCCCCACGTCAGGCCCTGTCTGCACTGACAGTGTAGAGCCAGCTTGGGATTCTTTGTCTCTCTCTCTCTCTCTCCTTCTCTCTCTGCCCCTCCCCTGCTTGCACATGCACATGCTCTCTCTCCCTCTCTCTCAAAATAAATAAACTTATAAAGAAGAAAATAGTCTGAAACATTATAGGAAAAATTATATTTTTCTAAATATGCTATCTCATATTTAGAATATTTTCAGTGAGATGTATAGCAAGTGAGGCTACCTGCTATAAATAGGCTGCCCACATCTGAGGCTATTTCATTGAAGGTGACCTCTGGACATGAAAGTGGAATCCAAGAAAAATTTTTTTATACCTTTAAAAACCAGTTTATGCAGCAATGGAAAAGAGACTTCCAGGGCAGTCATTCATACCTGCTCTTTTCAATATGGGGTTTTGCTTCGAGTAATAAATTGAAGATTCAGGCCAAGAAAAAAATCACAGAAACTAGATCCTGTTGGATTCAACGTAAAGTCCTCAATTCTACTCAATACCCTGCTTTTGTATCACCTCCATTATGTTAGACTTAGAATCCTGAGCACATTTTGGCTGTAGTGTTCATTCTAACAGTGGAGCAGAATGTATAATCCAGCCTGCTAAGAACTGGCTTTTAGTACACTTAAAGGCGGAAAAGTAACCAAATGCTATGATTCAGTAAAAGGAATGGTAAGATTAATGTTGTGTGCGGGACATGAAATACATCTCATGCTCATCTTGCGTGTTTCTGGAATTGGTGGGATGAGCCTGCCATCCAACAAAATTTCCAGCAAAATTAGTATTTTTTTTCTCTTTTGGTTCTTTGCCTGTGTGTCTGCATATGTGAGTCAGAGAGAAAGAGAGGTTGGTTAACAGAACTACTCAATTGTATGTAAAATCATGGCGCAAAGGAAAAATCAGAGTCCTGGAGTGGAATTTCACGAGGCTTGTGTGTGCCATCCACGAGCTTTGTGACCTTCTGAGCCTGACTTTCTCACTCTGCTTGCACCACGTTGGTACCTCTGCAGTCTGGTGGGTAGCTAAACCAGGTTACCATCTGTCTTCCCTAATAACTCCCAGGAGGAGCCAAGATACCATTGTCTAATAGATGGCAAAATGGAGACCAAAAAAAGAGAATATATAAAGAAAGCTCCTATATATTCTCTTTTATTTCTTTATTGCTGTCTTCTGTCAAAACTCAGTTGTTAGGACCGTTCTTTGAGCATTCCTACTTTCTGAGATGATCCTTATTATATAAGTACCTGGACTGTCACTATTTGCATGTGGGTTTACTGCTTGTCCCCCTTATTAGGTAAGATTCATGAGAACAGGGGCTGTTTTGTTCAATAATGTGTTCCCAGGGGTGCCGGGGTGGCTCAGACCGTTAAGCGGCTGACTCTTGATTTCAGCTCAGGTCATGATCTCATGGTTCGTGAGTTCGAGCCCTAAGTCGGACTCTGTGCTGACAGTGTGGAGCCTGCTTGGATTCTGTCTCTCTCCCTTTCTCTCTACTCCTCCCTGCCTCTCTTTCTTTTGAAAGAAATAAATGAACTTAAAATTTTTTAAGTGCTGTATTCCTAGAATTCTGAATTTTATATGACATATAGTAGGTTCTTAATGAGTGTCTGTTGAGAAATGGTAGGAAGGTGAGTTGCCACTGAGTTAACAGTGAATAGACCCAGCTTCTAGCGAACATGGCTCATTGAGGAAGAATCTGCATGTGTATGCAGCTACCTGCTTTATGAAAACAGAACTCTTAAAGGAAAACACGGCCACCATAAATAGTTTTTAACATAAAAATACTTTTATGCTATGGATTTAATAAAAGTACAATCACACATCTTCTTTCCAATCCTAATCCCTGCTTCTTTGGAGAAATGTCTATTCAGATCCTTTGTCCAATTCAAAAAATTGTGGTAAAATAGGTATAGCTTAAAATTTGCCATTTTAACCATTTTTAAATGTAGAAGTGACATAAGTACACTCACTGCTGAGCAACCATCAGCGCCATCCATCTCCAGAACTCTTCCTCATTCCAAAACGGAACTCTGTACCCATTAAACAGTAACCCTTTATACTCTCCTTCCCCCCCAATACTTATGCCCTTCTTCCTTTTTCCTTCTCTTCTTCCCATTTTTGGGTTTAAATTGGGACCCCTGGCTCTCTGTTTCACACCTGAATTGTTCATCAACCTCCTAGGTTCACTTTCTAATTCAGCTCCCTGGGTTGTTTACAACCAGCCAGCCTCCTAGTGGCTCCTCTGAGTTGCCTTCCCCAAGCCACCCCAAACATTTATTCCCAAGTGGTGATGTTCAATTAACCTGAGACAGGTGCGAAGGTAAGGCTCTATGGAGACTGTGGAGAAAAAGAGTATCTCTCCTTTTAAATTATTGTTGTTTAGGGATACTTGGGGGTTAAGTATCCAACTCTTGATTTGGGTTCAAGTCATGATCTCATGGTTTGTGGGTTCCAGCCCCACTTTGGGCTCTGCGCTGATAGCGCCGAGCCTGCTTAGGATTCTCAACCCTCTCCCTCTCTCTCTGCCCCTCCCCTGCTTGTGCTCTCTCTCACTCTCAAAATAAATAAATTTAAAAAATCTTAAAATTATCATTGTTTGAGAAATTAAAAAATGAAAAGTCCTGGAAAGAGGACTTCTCTTGGTAGATTCCAACCAGAAGTTATTTGCCAGTTTTCTATCCTGTGAAGGGCGAAATGGTGCCCTTGTCCATCTGCTTTCTAGCTCTTGTTTTCTGGACTAAAATTTGAATTTCCTTATGGTTTCATCAACCAACAATGTGTTCAGACTATTTCTGATACTGAACTTGGATTTCAAGAGGTTCGTTTCTATTAGAACTTCCTTCTTAAATGGTTACAACTTTAAAAACTAATAGTTAAACTGAATAGTTAGATGTTTTAAAGGGAACCATAATAAAGAGATTCACCCCAATCCTACATTGACCATAAATTCCAATCTCATTTAAATATGGTGGAGACCCAAGAGAATAGGATTTGGAGGGAGGTAAACCTGAATTCTAAAACTGCCCAGCCACTTCCTACCTGCTTGAATCTTAAACAATTTATTCTTTAATATTTGCTCTCCTCTGGAAAATGGATAAGACACTTCACAGAGTTCTGTTGAGTAGTCAATGAAACAATGTATAGTATCTGGTTTTGTTAAGTGTTAGTTCTGTTTTCTTAAAAGCTAAGGGAATAAATAAAATTTGGTTTCAGCTTATATTTAAAATGGGAATTCAAATAATAATACTGTGCATTTAAGTATTATGTGATCTGTATTGCACTCCATCTATGTTGTTAATAAACCCGATTTTGATTATATTAAGGTATTAAAAATGTCAAACATACTTACTCTCCTTTTATATTTATGTATCCTGACCTATCACTGACAACTAAATAAATATAAGCTAGATTTCTCTATTTATTCATGAAAGTCTTGACTGTCACTCATATTGATCATTTTTCAAACTAAAATCTTTGATTATAAAAGCACCAGCAGTCATCAGTGTATGATGATCAGTGTCCCTGTGGTAGAAAGATAATATCCAATGACCGTCAGGATCTCCCATTCTTTCAAGTTAGATCCTGTTCAAGCCCAGCTTCTAGGCCTGTTCGGTGTGTTACCATGGGTAAGTGATTCAACACTTACTATTCTTGGTGTTCCTCATTTCTACAGTGGGGATCAAACATTGTCCCTAACTCATGAGTTGTGTGGATTAGATAATGTATTTAATGAGTGCCTAGTGGTAGGAAGCACATGAGACCACTGTTATTTGGTAATATTTCACCTAAGTTAACTCCCTAGGCCAGCCCACAAAACATGAATATTTTGACAAGGTATAGACAGCATTTGCTAATAATTTGTACATCACTCTGCTTAGAGCAAACCATGATTTATGAACACTTCTGCACACCAGTCTCGTCTAACACACATCCGTGCTTCTATCTTCAAAACCTTCACCTGTCCTGTCCTGGGGTCCCACACACAGCTATCCTGTCCCAGGCCCCACACCCACTTGTCCTGTCCTGGGGTCCCACACACACATGTCCTGTCCTGGGCCCCACATACACCTCTACTGTCCCAGGTCCCACATACATCTGTCTCCTCCTGGGCCTCACATTCACCGCAGACAGGGAACTGATGAGCTTATGTTAAAAAAAAAAAAAGCAACACTTAAACACCTTTTTTCCAAGGCAAAGGAGTACAATGGGGTTTTCTTTCTATTCTTGACACATTCCTTAGCTTTTCCCTTTTTAAACTTCTCTCCTTGTTCAAGGCCATTCTTCATGTTGCAAGGGCCAGAGAAGAGCAAAGAGAAGGTGAACAATAGGAATAGATTCAAGCAATTCCTTTTCTCCTGAATTCTCATAACTAAGTTGATTCTCTGGCCCTTTCAAATGTTTCAGTGTAACAATGACAAAGATTGAAAGAATGACTAATGGAAGAGCTATGAAATTATTATTGGAAAAAATATTTGAAGAAAGAAGGAATCAAGTTTAACATCCCTGGGTATCTTTTTGATTCCTCAAAAACTTTTCTAAATTCTAAGGAGAAAGCAAGCTATTGATTATTCAAAAAACAAATGTGTAGCTCACATATTCATGCTGCATTGTGGTTTGACAGAGGACTAAGTGCAGTGTTAGGAGGCAAGTTTCTAACCCTCATGTAACCTTGAGCGAATCACTTAACCATTCTAGGTCTTTCTCACTGTGCGATGGGAGGTCAGGGGCTTGGAAAAGTTCTGAATCTGGTTTGGCCACTTCACTGATGATCTCGGACAAGCTTCTTGGCTTCTTGAAACTACTTTCCTCATTTGCACACTGGGAATAGGAAGAGTCCCTTACAGGGCCATTTGGGGTTTTAATAATTCATATAAAAGGCTTATTAGCATAATGTCTGGCTCTTGCAAAGTGCTCCATAAAGGGGAGCTGTTGAGTTGTCTGTGTGTTGTCTCTGGGCTCTCTACTTTGTGGCCACTGGAATGATTGGTAAAAGCACGTTCTCAGGAAGGCAGTGTGGTGAAAGAGAAAAAGCAGGACTCTAGGAAGGACACAGATAATTGGGTTCCAGCCCTGGCTCTGGATATCTGTGTGACTTGGATAAGTTGTCCTGCTCACCTGGGTTCCTGTTCCAGTTTGTACCTTGCATTATAGTTTTCTTTTTTATATTACTGTGGAAGTGCGGCAGGATTGCATACATTTCCCTTATGGCGTACTGTCTTTCATGACTGTGAAGCGTTGGTGCAGGTCTGGGGTTAGACTCACAATGCCTTGATGTAACTGTGACTATGGGAAAATGGGTGACATTTACAATGACCAGCTTAATGATGCTGCTTCCAGAAATGCATTGTGGTGAATAGTGAAGAGTGTAATAGATGGCAGGAAGTTCATCGCCATAAGCTCTGAGGATCTTTGAAAGCTCCCGTGAAGGGAATGATGATAAGAATAATATGATTTGATTGCTGAAAGTAAAACAGACCAAAAACTCCAGCAGATTATGCCTGATGCTGAGGTATGACAGATTCTAAATGCTAGAACAGCTACACTTTTTCATAAACCTATGTCAGAGAATAGCAGTCAACAAACTGGTCCTTCATAGCACAAATACAAGTGAAGATGTGTCAACAAGAACCATTCTTTTTATGTGAGTCACTGACAAGATGTCTTAGAGGAGGCTGTTGTGGCAGGGAGGAGGAAGCTGGTGAAATCCAGATACTACAGAAGCTGGAGAAGACCTTTGGGAGGCCAAAGGATCAAAATGCGTCCCTAGATTTTCCTGATTCTTAATTGTCTATCCCTTCCCATATTTCCTCTTTTCTCTCTATCCCAAGTTCATCTCTTCACTGAGGAGGTAGCTTCCTCCACAGTGAACCTGTCCTCAGCCTGTCCCAGCTAGTTCCCACCCGCTCACTTAAGGTAGATTAGCGTTTCTGAGTCTCTGATTTAACACCTCTGATTTAACACATCGCTGTCCTGCTCCCATCCTGCCTTCCTAAGCTCTCAGTAACTCATCCCTCCTCACCTCCGCAACGAGATTTTCCGGCCCTGCCCAAATGCACCCTCCCCTCACTCTCCCACTCGCTGTGGCCTAGAGCTCTTCATTTTGCCCACATGAGCCAGTGTCCACCCCCCTCCTTTGGATCTGATAAAGTAATAGCTGTTCCATCTGCCTCTGTTGTGAGATAAAGTCCAGGACTGATTATAAAACTCTCATCTGAACCACACAGGCTACTGGGGAAGAATGTGGGGTAAGGGGGAGGCATAGACTTCAGGGTCAGATAGACTTGGGGTCAAATGTAGGCTCTACTACTGATTACACATGTGACCAATCTGAGCCTTGATTTACACATGTAAAAGCAGACCAGGACCCATCTGGGAGGGTTAAATATGAGGATGCATGTAAAGCAGAATGGTGGTACATTCATACACATTGTCCCCTTTCCCCTTTACCCCATGCCCATCTCCGCCCCTTACGTTTCACATTATCTGTCAAATTCCTACATACCCCTCAAGACCAACCTCTTCAGCCCCTTTAGGGATAAGGCCCTGCCACAGAACTTACTTCCTATATAGTAACGTTTGAGTATTTGACTATTTCGTTTTCTGGCATTCTCTCACTGCTCTGTGTTTCTCTGAGTAGGCAGTAGACTCCTGGTATCTAGGGCTTGTCCACAGTGGCGGCCTCCAGAATGGTCAGCAGACTCAGCCAGATCTGACCTTGGAGCCGTCACCTCCAGCGATGTGGCCCAGAGGGAATGCTAGCAGGGGCTGAGAGGCCAGACCTAATGGCAATTGTCTGTGACATGTGGTGGCGTCAGATCCAGTAAGTGAAGGAACAGTCAGGTTAGCTGGCTGTCCCTCCCCCTCACCAGGAAGTGGTGGGGATCTCTCCTCTCTATCTGCCCACACAGAAGGGCCGCCAACACCTCAAACATGCTGGTAGAAGTACAGGAAGGTGGGCAGCAGTGGCAGAACTTGGGGAGGTAAATGCCTATGAGTCAAAATTGTACTCTGTTCCTAACAACTTATATTAAGAATGAGACCCCATTCATCTTTCAGCCCTTGAAAATGGATCCAAATTCCTGCACGGTAGCTAGTCTCTCTTTCCGTGCAGGTCTACAGCTGAAATAAACACACATACGGGACGAACTGTATATTCACTCTGCTCAAAAGAGGAAACCTCAAATTAGGAAAGTTGAGCGTGATTTTATTACCATCAACAAAAGCCAAAATACTACTGGGAACAGAGCTTCTCAGTCTAAAAAGATTCCCCCCAAATTCCATCAAAATGCAAAAGAGGATGGGATTTGAGTCAGAATAAGTAGGACAATCCACCAGGCAGTGAAGTCCCACATAAGGACCCTTGACATTTTCTCGTCAGCCGCACAAAATTGGAGCTGATATTATGTCTTTAGGTGCTCTCTACAAAAGAATTCTACCCAAGTTTCTCACCATGAGGTGTAAATTATTCATGAAAAATGAAAATGCACTAGATTACGACACTTACATAACTCAGCCTTTCCTTTGAGAATCTGCAGATACATTTAGGAACTGAACCTCAGGGTCGTTTGGCCTGCAAAGCAGCTGCTTCTGAGGCAGAAAACTGAAACGTCTATTGTCTTATTTTCTGATTTCTTGAAGAGAAAAAACAACCTGCCTCCATAAGGCTCTCTTAGATCCAAGACCCACCCCTCCTCCAAAAGTGTCCTGACCCGTCTCGTTCCATCTGGATCCCGATGCCCAAGCTGCATTGCGCCATGGAATTTACACGCAAATTGCCAAGCAGCTTTAGCCAATAGTGTTAACCGAATGCAAGTCCTGCAATTTCAAACATTTAGCTTTTTTTTTTTTTTTTACTTAGAGATATAGCCGGCTCCAATCTCTGCCCCCCGACACACACACACACACACACACACACACACACACACTCGCTTACTCACACTGCTGCTTCTTTCCACAAAATATTTGATATGGCAGTTCTGCCTCATTGGAAGGAACCCGATCCATTACTGAAATGGAACCCCCTTCTATTGTCAGGTCATCAGCAAAACGCTCAAGGTGGCTAAGGAGCTTTAGCAGTGCAAAGTCAAACGCTGAAATAGATGTTCTCCACCTGAGTACTAGTCACAAGGGCATGATTTTGACACTTGCTGTCTGGGCCTCTCTGGAGCACAACATAGTTGGGTCCCAGCTGCTTTCTAGAATCTGTTCCCAGGAACGAGCAAACGGTGAGAAAGGAGTTCGAGCATCCATACGTGGAGGCCAGTTACCACCGTGTGTTTTGGCAGAGGTAGCTCCCAGGAACCCACTTCCCCTACACCAACGCTTTACAGAACAAAGGATTTTCTTGTGGGGAAAAAAAACGGGCTCACAATGGGTCAAGTGGTGAATAGTGGGGAATGTTTAATGCCTCCTACGTTTATCTGAATATAGTCCTGGCAGATGGCTTTGCATAATAGATGTTTTATAAAACTCTTTGAGATGAGAGTTTAAGTAAAACATGACCTTACCTTTCTAGATTTCTTCATTAGTACAGGCTAACTTACATATCCAAAAATCTTTATACAAATAGCTTTGAGATTGTGTTCACATTTATTTGTGAAAAGTAAAATCCGATGCTTTTAATCTTTTTTCTTCCCTCTCAAGTAAATTGTAGCAGGTCAGGTAAAGCATAATATTATGAATCTGGTTGCATGTAATTATTTTTTTTTGATACGATATTGTTGAAGTTGGTTATTAGATACGGTAAATTTATAACCGGCAGGTATGGAAAATGGGATTTTCTGACTTAAAAATATTCTCATAAATAGAGGGTTATATGTGTATATTACTAATTTTCAATAAACTCTCCCTAAGGTCAACTTTTTGTTAAATGGATTTAATCTTTGGAGGAGTGTTTAGAAGGTGTGACAAGACCTTGAGGTTATAATTTTAAACCTGAATCATCCCTTTTTGTAGATGTGATTGAGAGATTTTTTTAACATATTTCCAGAAATATAACTTGTTTTCCTCAGCTTTAAAGGTACTGGTTGGGGGGAGGGCGCCTGGGTGGCTCAGTCAGTTAAACAAACGTCTGATGCTTGATTTTGGCTCAGGTCATGATGTCACAGTTCTGAGTTTGAGCCCTGCATGGGACTCTGTGCTGAAAGTGCAGACCCTGCTTGGATTCTTTCTTTCCCTATCTCTGCCCTTTCCCCCTCCCCCTCTCTCAAAATAAGTAAATAAACTTAAAAAAAATAAATAAAGCTACTGGTGGGGTGCTCCATAAAAAGCTTCCTCATATCCAAGTTCAAGAATGGTTTCTTCTTAGCACAGGCTCATGTCCCAGAATGAACTAGCTGGATAATCACCCTCACTGCCCACATAGCTCTCACCGTGGAAACACGGGCAGTGGTATTCACTCCAAATCTGGAGGGGCTCTTTCTTTCGAGCAAAGGCTTGGGAAGTCTTTAAGCTTCTGTGGCTCTGAAGTCTCATTTAGGTAGAAGTGGGAAGGCACATGGTAGGGGTAAACACACTGGAGACATGGGACCAGGGGGTCCACTCAACTGCTGTCCCTGAAGGGACCGAATTCAGGTCCTTCAGGGGCGACTTTCTGTGGTTAACCTTTGACCTCATCCCAAATTTCTTTTTCTGCCATAGGACGTTAATATTTGGATGGGTTTTGCCATGGAATGAAATAGTTTTTATGTTTCTCCTTGGTTAAAAGTAACTCTCCCCATGTAAGCGGCAAAGGCAAGACAAAGTATGCCACCTGCGAGTGGCCACCGTCTCAGTTCGGGCTCTTGTTAAAACATTTCAACGGTCTCCATAGACTCTCCTGCCTCAAATCTATCCGCTCTCTCTCGCGAGACTTCTATCAACTATCCAGCTTAAAGACCTCTATTGGCCAAATCAGGCAAAACCCTTTGCCTTGGTCCTGTAAGGTCAGAATCAAACTCAACTGCACCTCCCCATCCCCGGAAGCTAAGGCTCTCACCAATCACATTTCTCCCTCCCCGGAAGAAGAGGCTCTGACCAATGAGGTTGTTAGTTAGCTCTTGGCCTCACCTTTTACACTCCCCTCCCCACCTGTGCGCCTGTGCGCTTGCCATTCCTTCTCTCCGGGGATGATGCTCTGAGGAGCTCGCAGGAGCCTCAGACCCCAGAGTCTAGAAAAAGTACGTTTAGCTGCCGGGGTGCAGGGAAAGATTCACAGTATAAACTGTATTTTAATTGGGCCTTCAAGTATGTTATTAGGTAAACTGAGTGAACTCTGTATTTAAGTGAAGAAACTAAACTTTAAGTGTATTTATTTGGAAACTAAACTCTCGAAACAACGTAGTTTTGAAACAAAAAATAATAAAGCAATGACAGCATAGAGTCCTATAATAATTCAAGTTAAAGGAATTTCAGTCTGTACTCTTGTTAAATGAAATTTCTTGCAATATGAAAAAAATAGGTAATCCATGTACTAAGCTGTATACCTCTACGTCTTCTAATGTGTACTCTGAGATTAAATTTGTCCCAATATAGACATCTATAGATTAATACATTCTGACTATCTGTTGGGCTGAAACAGACCAATTAATATGGTGTTTTCATTTTCATATCTGACTTTCCTTGTTACCAAGCCATTTGTTAGTTGATGGGCAGAAGTAAGAGGGAAGCCTGGGGGAGTGATTCACACAAAAGAAGCCCATGAACCTAATGACGAATTCTTTTCGACTTTTTATCTTCTTCTTATCTTACTTGTATAGATCTTATTCATAATTTTCAGTCTACTCACTGTTATAATATTATACAGAATATTCATATGTGCATATACATTATAATAATGTATATCAGCTATATGGTTTCCAAACATGACCTGGTTATTGCATAACTAGCTCAAAGCTATGCTCAAGTTCAGTCCATCTCCACCCTCCCACCCACCTTAGGATTTACTGTAGTTTGAGCTGCATGAGCAAGACTTCTTCATGTCCTCCTATAGGAACAGAGTGTGTTGCTATTGGGTCTTACTTGAAAGATAGTTTTATTTGGGGAAAGAACTGACTTTTGTGTATTTATAATGATGAGAAAGGTAATATAGCACAGGTGGTTAAGAGCAAGGGTTCCAGACTCCGACTGCCCAGGATTCAGTTCCAGCAAGACCATTTATTCACTGTGTAACTTTGACTAAGGTAGTTAACCTTTGCTTCAGTTTTACCATCTGTGAACTAGAGATGACCAAAGCTATACTCATAAGACTGTGGTTAAGGATTACATGAGTGTGTCTATTCATATAAATATTCATATAATATAAAATATATGGCATGATATATAATGTAATACATATTATATGAGAGAGAAACCAGTTAGAATAGTATATTGTACAAAATAAGTAGTTTGTAAATAATAATCTTATTAGGTAATGATTATTAAATGTAATTTGTATAGTAAGGCCCAAAGACCTTAGCTGAAAGAGGAAATAGCTGGTAATAAATTTATTTATTGCATTTTTGTTTATATACTTATGCCCAGAGTCAAACAACCAAAAGAATTATTTTATATTTCCCCCAAAGTATTTGGATTTTGTCTTCACTGAATTTCAAACTCCAAGTCTAAGTTCAGTTAAAATGTTCATTGAGTTTCAAACTACATGTCTCAGTTAAAACTTTCATTGCTGGCCCCTTGATTCAGCTCTGAGAACAAAAATTTCTGGGTTTGTTGCCTGTTTGTCATGGCTCACCATGGGCTCACATGTAAAGGAAGCCTGGACCAGAGGATCTGCCATGGGATGTTTTGGTCTATCTTCTTTCTCCTATGAATGACTTGTATCTAATTACAAATGCCTATGGGGTTTGAACTGTTTGAACTGCCAGTCTAAATTGATCAAATGCACTGAAAGACTGTCAAAACCCCAACGCATTTTTTTGTTAAAGACAGATCACTCCATGAAGGGAAAAGAAGGCAAGATCCTTATTGTGCCCTGAGCTCTTGAAACTGTTAGTACTACTTGCCATTCTGCTGCTGTCTATCTTCATACATCTCATACTTTGGGTCCAGCATAGCAGTGAAGGGACCACAGGTTTGCTGGAACTTAGGGCTAGAAAGGACTTTGGAGTGATCTAATGCTGGGCTCCCTTTCCCAAATGAGGACACTGAGATTTACTATGTTTAAATGACACATCATTCACATGGATCTGATTCCATTGGAGTTTAAAGGGTAAGATTAACAAGATGATGACTGGTCATTTAATGGCTATCAGCATCCTCTGAATTCTGAATTCTGGGGCACTGGAAGAAGTTCCAAGTTCTTTTGTGGCTGCTTCGCTCTTCGAAACTTGTTGAAAATACGTAAAAAATATTCTATATGAAAAATTCATATTTACAACTATTTCTTTTTCTGTGGTTTTCTTGTGCACGCTGACCTTCCTGAAGAGCTGCTCATCACTGAAGTGGAGCCCAGCACTGGTACATCTGATAAACTGCAGGATCTAGGATTCTCGAAGCTACTGTCCTGTACTCCTTTAATTTCTTTAAATGTAGTTGAAGTTAAACCTGTTAATTCCCTTGCCAACCACAGTCTACTGTGAAATGATATAGTTTAGCTTCTGCATATCCCATCTTCCGACCCCTGCCACCCCGCACATGTACATAAACCCATACATGTGTATGCAATCTCCCAAAGTTTTTCCAGCAAAGGGAGCCAAAAAAAATCATTAGGCTGGAAAAAATATTTATGGTATGTGATTAAGTATTTACCATATTAATGGTATTTATGCTCAAACTCCACAGTATTTCTTTATCTTGACTTCCTTTCCATTCTTAGGAAAGATCTTTCAGCATTAGAAGTGTTTGACTTGGGGCACCTGGGTGGCTCAGTTGGTTAGGCATCTGACTTCAGCTCAGGTCATGATCTCACGGTTCGTGAGTTCAAGCCCCGCGTCGGGCTCTGTGCTCACAGCTGGGAGCCTGGAGCCTGCTTCAGATTCTGTGTCTCCCTCTCTCTCTGCCCCTCCCCCACTTGCACTGTTTCTGTCTCTCAAAAATAGATAAAACATTAAAAAATTTTAAAAAGAAGTGCTTAACTTGCCATAAAGTGTAGTAAAATTCCATCGTAATGAATGTCAGTATATTATACTTCAAACTTGTTTTCTTAGGAAAGGACTTCATCACAAAAATTCTGTCAAAAACCACAAAAATGTGGTTCAAGAAGGCAGGACTCAGACCTAAATATCCAGATTCCTTATTACGAATGAGCAAATGAAAGGCATGCTTTGAACCTAGTTATGGAAGGGATGCAAATTGTCTCTCCCTCATGGATGAGGGACCCATCATTTCTTTTGAAACTTCCCAGCTAAGACACTTCCCAGCTAAGACACTTACTTGCTATTCTTCATTATATCTGTTTGGAAGCTGAGTTGGCCTTCCTTAGAGGTAAGGGGGCATTTTTGAGGTGGTGAATGAAGAGCTGAAGCATTATCAGTAGTTTATATCTGCCTCTGAGAGCACTTGTGGGCTCGATCCCCTACCCCTTTCCTGCTTCATCACATTTCAGAGGACACAGTCTGACCTATCACGGGATTTTACTTTTATTCCTTCATTCAAGTACACTCACACTTGTCTCTACAGTGATGGAACGCATAGCACTGGAATCACTTACACACTTGAACATAGAAACAAAGTGTGAATCGGCCCTTCTCACCTGCAAAATGCAGTTTGGAATCTGCCATTTATGCCCTGACATGATTTCTCCCAATTTCTCCCATTGGCTCGGACCTTCCCTGCAGCCTACTCCTACATCTATTTTTATCTTTTATCAGTACAGTTGACTTTACTAAGCTAAACCCAAAACCAAAACCATTGGTCGCCTATGAAGAGAGGGCATGAGCAGTAATGTGTTTTTCTAGGCGAGGTTGAGAGTTTACGCTCACCTGTCCTCATGTGCGTCTCCCGTGCCAGGAGCACATGTTTGCAAGTTGGTTGGCTGGGGTTAGGGTTACGGTCGGCCTGTGATTACAGGGTGGGAAATAGCCAACTGGGAGAACTAGGACATCCATGGTCTTACGGGCACATGCATTAAACCAACAGAGTTAAACATCCCTGATTAGTTATATCCAGCCTTTGTGAACTCAGTGCCTACCATTCCTCTTCCAGTACGCTTTGGCTCTGAGGCCAATATCGACACAGATTGTGAAGTGGGAACCAGCGAGTTTGGGAGCACAAACGACCAAGGCGCGATGTGGACAAGAATCATTCAGACCTCAAATTTGACATGAAGGAAAAAGGGGCAACTTGTCTAAGAGGAGAACTTGTTTTCCTCCCCAGCAGGTGATACAGGGTCTGAATGAATGAATCGAAATCTAGCCAGTTTTCAGGCTCGGCTTTTACGGTTTCTCTGTGGCAATGCACAAACCACTGGATACGTAATGCTGTACTAAAAGGAATTTAAGCCTGTCAGGTTAATTACACAATATTAGGTACGAAAACAAACAGTGCAACACAAAACATAGCTACATCATTATTTGCAGTAAATGTTAACTCTAAATAAGTGCAACCTGTCCATAAATGCTGGCTATAAACTAATTAAAAAAATAAAAATTTGATGGATAAACATGAAAAAAAAATTCTCACCGAGAATTTTTTTTTTAAATATCAGCACTCATTTAGAGTTTGGGATTTGTGAAAGAAAGCTTTAAAAGGAGCAAACCTGATTGGCTGTGGCTGTTGCTGCGAAGGGGACACTTGTTGCAGGAGTTGTTGCTGCAGAGACAGTGGCTGACGTAGCGCTGTGCATCATGGGTACTTTCAGGAGGGGTACCATGGGAGCAATGAACAGGAGGGTGTAGCATTATGGTAATAGAAGTGGTATTTTGGCATGGTGAATATCAGAGCAGCAAGCCATCATGGGTTAAACCAGCAGATGGCATGCAATCACAATGCAAAGCAAGGAAGCATGGGAGAGAAATAAAAAAGGGAAAATAGCTTATTACAAGTACAATTAAAGGAAGTTTTAAAACATAATCAGTGATTCCCAGAAAGGCCAAAGCGGATCACTTTGGTTGATGTATTGATAAACATTTTACTTCTAACAATAGATCATTCCCAATTCGGCATCTGTGGTCGTTACGTACTAATGGTCTCCTCTAAAAATGCAACAGGTAATGTCCAATGAAGTAAGAATATACGATATTCATTTTTGTCATTCTAAAACGTCGGAGGCTCTACGTGTAGGCCCAGTTTGGGGTAGGATATCCTTTGGAGTTAATTGTGGTGGAATGGAAAATTTCTGTCAATTTGGGGCTGCTTTTTAGAACTGAAATTGCTGAAGGTTGTGGGCTTTTTTGGGCTAATAAATGGTAGAGCAAAACCCCGCGGCCTTGGTGTAAATTCTAACACAGTTACTGTGAAATAGCCCAGCAAATTTTGCCAATGTTTATTTCTCTTTATTCTAAATGGGATGAATCCACATGTCCTAAAGACAGACTTTTGTACCAAGGCACTGGATGTATAGGGATAATTATGGATTATTAAAATTTAACATTCTAAGGGAGTGCTAAAGCACAAATCATCATCACAAATAAATCAACACTTAAAATTAAAAAAAAAACGATAATAAAGCAAAGCACTTCAGACATTGGTTTTCAAAATACATCCATTCATAATTTTTAAAAATAAATACTTCTGGGAAACTCTGATAACTCTAACACACAGCAAAGAGGAGATAAAGGCACACCACTATGAAACTTTAAAACATTGATGAAATTAGCCTGCCTTTCTGATAAAGTAAGCTTTTCTTTTTCTTAGGCTAAACCATATAAACTACAAAGAGAAACAGAATACGGATCATTAAAAAAAGCAATACTTGTGGTTTTTTATGTTTTGCAGTGGTTGCTCTAGCACAGTGGCTGTTCTGGTCACATTAAAATGGTCATTTTCTTCAATATACAAGTACATTAAAAAAAAAAACCCTATACATTAACTCTAAAGCCAAATAAGCCTTCAGATCTACCATTTCCTAAGGCATTTCTACCATCTCGGAAATAAATTTCAAGCAAGTGAAGGTACTGTGCATAATATAAAAGACAAATAAAAAAAGGTTGAAACCTACCAATACCAGTAGCGGGTGTCATGCACAAAACTGACCCTGCATGTCATGCAATGGTAGGTGGAAAAAGTGAATAAAGGGAAAGAAACAGGTTAGCGGTTTAGAGTTAACATTCAAAGTGAGATTGAAGCACAACCAGAAATAAGTAGGGTTAGTTAACACAGTCTCTTAGAGTTATTCACATTTTTAGTACGGACACAAATATATCTGACTTATTGGAAGCCAATATTACTCAAAGCTCACTCTTTGGATACTTTTCACACTTCTTATTCACATCCATTGACAGACATGATTCTTGTAAGAATGACATGTGACAATGCTACAGTGCCCTTCCTCTAAGACCTCAAGGTATTTTACAGACAATATCAAGGTCATCCTCTAAGGTAGGAAGTGGGTATTTTACAGATGAAAAATCTGAGGCATAGTAACTACTCCAAGGTCATGCATAGTGTGAGTCAAGGGTAAGGCTCAAAATAGAATTCTGTTCCTAAATCCAGGTCAGGTTTTGTATTTACTAGATTGCGCTGACCTTATCGCATTAAAAGTTTGCTTGTTTCATGTCAAAAGCAATGTGAAAATAAAAACTGTAATTAAGATTCCATATCATCCAAACCAAAGGCTCGCAGATCAGGTGAATTTGGGATTATTGCTCGTAAGCCCTACAGCTTAGGAAGACTGACATTCTTGTGACAGAATGGCCTGGATGGGTATGTGATCTGTTTCCTGGTATGAGATTCATCGTTATAAAGGTGTGGTGCCTGGCGACAAAGCTGGAATATGGTAGAGGCAAAATAGTGCAGAACTGGGGCTGAGTTAGGGCCAGGGCTAGCGAGTTTGTCCTGGCTGCTCATCCGTGATCTCTGAGGGAAACCTCTGGCAAAACTCCTAGGAAATCTCAGGTTGGCGTCCAAGTGGAGGGAGGGAGGGAAGATTTCATTCCTTCCAGGGGAATAGCTGCCTTCTCTGTGGGTGGTCTTATTAATGTACTTGAATCAGAGAACTCTGACCATGAAGAGAAATGTATGTTGTAGAGGACCAAACAACCCCAAATTATCTACTTCTGGTTCAGTTCCTTAGTCTAAAAATCAAGGTAATATAAGGATTATGTACCTGAAGGTTGGGGGTCATGTAGGTGACAGAACATCCGTTTGTAATGAATGAAGGAAAACAAATGGATGTGCGCACTTAGGGTTTTAGAACTGTCTTCTGAGATACGAGGTGAAGAATCTGGGATGTGAAGGCCTTTAGTCTCTCTGCCAAACTGTTCACACCTGAGGGGTACTTTCTGCCTGATGGACATTTTGGCCAGGCTAACGTTAACTAGTCAGGAAAAGAGGCTATTTCACTGGGCTATTAATGGATTCTTCAGCAAACACGTGCTAATAGTTGATTTAACACACACACACACACACACACACACACACGCACACCTCAAAATCCTGTTGACAACAGGATTCTTTCTCCTTCTCTTTCTCTCACCCTATCTTTCTAATCTTGATAACCAAACTTTTGGAAAATTACCTTCACATAAATTTTCACTTCCTCGACCCCACGTATTCTTCAATCCTTTCCAATTTGGCTTTCATTTTCAAGTCTCCACTCCAACTGCTAATGTCACCAAGAACTCCGTATTTCTGCAGTCAGTAGGAAGTCTGCCATTTTCATCTAACTTCCTGAGTCTTGGTAGCACACACCAATTTAGCACTTGGCCACTCCCTCCATAATAAACTAGTCTCTTCCCTTGGATTTTCTGATAATCCAGATACACACGCACACGTGCGCGCGTGCACACACACACACACACACACACACACAATGTCTCTATATGCTGGAGTTTTTTCAGGACTCAGATCTGGTTCCTTTTCACCTACTCTATGCTTTTTCTGGGCATATCATTCAACCCAGGATTTCAGTACTATTTATGAGCTCAAGGTTTTCACGTTTATGCATCCACCTTCCCTCTTGAAATTCCCTGCTCCAACTCACCAAAAAGCCAAAGCAATCCTGCTTCTAAAATGCATCTTGAATTTCTCTGTCTGTGCATTTCTACTGCCACTTCTCCAGTCCTGATCGCCATTGTCTCCAGGCTGGGCCCTGTAATGACATCCTAACTGGTCTTCCTGCTTGCCTTCCTGTCCCCTGCCTAATCCAATCTCCACTCTGCTGTCAGAGTAAACCTTTCTAAATACCGGTCTGTCTGCTTCTCTGCTGGAAACGATTCACTGCCTTCTCATTGCTTTTAGGATAAAGGCCCCCTAGGGTCCAGTCTCTATCTCCCTGGCTTGTTCTATACCCCTCTCCGGAGGCTGGCACCCTGACCCGGGCAGATTAGTCTTTCATTTCTTTGAACTGAACACATCACACTTTTGTCCTACTTTTGGGCTTCCCACAAGCTGTCCCCTCTCTGCCTGGAATAATCTTCGCCCTACTCTTTTCATCTTCCAGGTCTCAAGGCATATATCACTTCTTTAGAAAACTGTTCAATTGCTCTTTCACCTACCTCCACATGCCATTTAAATCAGTTTTCTATTTTCAAGCTTATTGAACTCTATTTTTTCATTCACAGGACTTATAAAACATTTAAGCTATATATTTATATGGGCATTTATTGAACATCCATCTCTCCTCCTCTACTGTAAACTCGGAGGGCAGCGTTCATGTCCATCTAGGTGTTTGGGGCACATGGTACGTGGACGGTCGGTTGAATGAGTATTCTCAGCCATTAGTGAGTTTAGTGGGAGCAATCTGTTCCTAAAACTCATTAAAAGTACCCACTTTATAAATGATTTCATTTCAGAGTGAACCATAGCTGGATTCAAAGTTATGCCTATAAAAATTCTGTTACTCTCTTGCATTCCAAGGTGGAAGGATTTCCTTGGAGGGCTTTCCTGTGTCATGGGTGTGAATGTCACTGGGTTGAAAACTACCAGCAGCAGCTCCGGCAGCCACATGGAGCCAGGACTGAACGTGTCACTTCAGCTTCAGTTCAGGATGTGGTTGAAATTCTCAACCAAATTAATTCGAGGGGCCTCTTTCTATGTGCTCGAAAAATGATATGAATATTGGAAACATATAGCTTTTGTTGTGCGTGGCTAACTCAGTGCCAGAGTCTGGTCCTCATCTTCTTTTCTGCCTTTGTACCCTCCTCCTGCCCCTTGCACTTTATGCTGCAGCTAAAAGGAGTAACTTGCTATTCCTCAAATATGTTCTCCCCGACCTAAGCTGTCTCCCCCTGCCTGGGATGTCTTTGTCCACTGGTAAAATCTTCCTTTCAAAGTCCTAAGCAAATTTCATCTCCTTTGGAGCGTTCTTTCTTTCTCAGGATCCTTTGTCACCACCAGCCACTGCACATGCTGATGGCCCTGATGCATCGCCTCCTTCTGCACTCTCAAATGGCTCTGCTTGTGCCCCAAGGGGCCCTTAACGCCCTGCATTGTATTGATTTTTGCCTCATTCTGAAGTCCGTTGTATTCTCATTACTGGATCCGGAACCCAGAACTTACTATGTGTTCAAGAACCGTTTGCTGAATTAAGTGGGACAAAGAGATTCTGCTGTGGTTGTACACAGTTTCCACTAAATGCTGACAAATCTTTCACCAAGGTGTGTGATAACCTCATGTAACATTATGGTTTCTGATCATTAGGCAATATGGGTGCTAACACTTTTTCTTCTCCTGGTTATTCTGTACATCCAGTATAATGAAATATATCAAGGAAGGAGTCGGTGGGTCGTTTTGTTCTGACCAGCTGAGGCATTTCCCTAAGGCACTAATTCTGTCAACAAAGACTTCTCAACTGTTCTCTGCTTTGGTTCCACAAATATTCCAACTCTGGAATCTGTGCGTTAGGGTTCTCTGGATATTTCCATTGATTCCATTTTCCACTTTGCAGCACAGACACAGCCTCAGTTTTTCCATCTGCAAAATGCCAATAATTACGTCTGCTGCTGGCAGAATGATCTTGAAGAATAATGAGAAAATGCCTATACAACACTTACAGTAACTCAGAATAAACCTGTCAGAGACATGCCAAGAATTATTACCCTGCTATTTTTGTAAGTGTGTGTGGTTTTTGCCACTTTCCTAACATAGCAAAGAAAGAGTGTAACTGCTAGATTAAAATAATCCCTATCAAAAAAAAAGGAGAAAAGGAAAAGTCCCACCCACCACAAACATGCTAGGGCATCAACCAAGGTGATAATTATATTAGCATGGTTTGGGAGAAGAATCCCATATTTTGCATGATATTTTACATTACTATCTCCACAGCTTGGAGGGAGAATTCGTAAAATCCAAATTCATACTGTGTCAATGGGAGAGTTTTAGTAACATATCAAAAAACTTCACTATGGGTGACAGATGGCAGGTAGACATACTGTGGTGGTCATTTCACAGTGTATACAAATATCAGATCATTATGTTGTACACCGGAAACTGATAGTGTCCCATGTCAATTATACCTCAGTGGGAAAAAAAAGAAATAAAAGTTAGGGATCTTAAAAAAAAACACCCCCCAAAATTCCACTATGAATGACTTTTCAGTAAAGGGTGGCCTCCAGGAGAACACAAAATGCTTTTTGTTTAATATATATAATAAATATTAATATAAAGTATTTATAGAAAAATAAAAATCTGTCATGTTAAAAATAATGGGCCCACCCATCTACCAAGTTACAAAACTTATTTTTGAACATCATCACTTAATTTGCAGACGTTTAAGACAACGGTGATTAACAATGATCATTATCATTACCATTTTAAAATTAAGTCGAAAATGTGGTTTATAAGAAAGAAAGCCTGAAATAAAAACTAGAGCCAAGATAAACACTAAAATTTCTGTCCTGGATTTAAGTGGGGGAATGATTACGCTAAGTGCCTTTTGAGAAAATTATTCTCTTTCATCATTGAAGAAAAACATGTGAAAACTTCTTAGAAGTTGAAATACCATTTCCGAGCACGAGGGCCACATGGTTGTTCACTATGATGTTGATATCATGGTACAGATGGAAACACTTGTAATTCACAGAATTAAGTGGGCTAGGACCCACTTTTCGGCTCCCAAAGTCCACACAATTGAGGGTTGCCGGACACACTTGGGCAGTTCTTAAAGAATCCAGCAGGGGGCGGAAGTACTCAACCACAGCAACTAGTACAGCCTATCCGTCCTCGATACAATCATTTCATCAACAATAATCAGGCCGCTGCATAAGGGATGTTATCCATTCTTGCTTTGGAAGTCTTTAAATGGTTTCCAGGTGAAATGTTTTTAAGTGAGGGTTCTTTCAGTGGTTTAACAGAGCAGTCATTATTGGATTGAAGTGTTAAATACGAGTTAAGAGGCCTTTGCATTTTTACACGACTAAGTTCCAGGGTTTCAAAGGCATTCCCAGGAAATTGTTCTGAAATTATTACCCAGTCTCTAGAAACAGACTTGTCCTTTTATGTTTTACCCCTCAGTACATTCTTCCCTGATTTGTTTCTCTTAAAATATCTAGTGACGAGGTCTATAAAATAAGACACTTCTAGAAATCCTCCAAGACCTCGAGGTAAGTTTACCTACTAGTAATTATTTTACAAACATGTTATATCTAGAGGATTACAATTACAAATCCTGCTGTGCTATATCTGCACTGAAATGTCACTAGTTAAGGTTGTAATAGAATAGGAGGGAAGCCCCAACAAGTACTGATACAGAAACTCACTCTACAGGTCTATAAATCTACGTAAGAGAAGAGTGGAAGTAAAATATGAAAACTAAACACTAAGAACCATTTTACGTACATAATTTATATCTTTACTATAATAAATACTGTTAACAGGCTGACAATTCATTTCAAAGTGTAGCTTTTATACAAAGAATACCATAGAAATAGTGATTCTGCTCCCTCCTACGTTAATTCTTGATATGCTACAGGATTTAAAGAAATGGAAAATAAACCCAAAACGTCCAACCATGTGGATTAGGACCAACAAGCTCTTTTTGATAAAATTGTTGTTTGTCTATATTTACCTTCGAGTCACTCTAATGGCATGAAAATGTTGACTTCCAAACTAATAACTCAATGGACAGTCTTCTCACAAAAGCCTACGTTACTGACTCTTCTTCTTCATTTTTTTTTAAACACTAGGAGATTTTATTTATTTTGAGGACATTATCCCTGCTTCTGACACAGACTAAAAAGTCAATACCGTGGTCAATGTTTGGTGACTGTGCGTTTGTATATGGTGTATGTAGGTCTGGGGTCAGGGAGGTGGGTAAAAAAAGGAGGGTTGACATGCTTTGCATTCTGTTTCTTCACTTTTATCTGATGTTTTATGTCTGCCAGGCTGTAAGGGAGAGCTCTGTGACTCCACATATGGAAGCCAGGTGGTGTCACGTCATGGTACGCTGGACAGGTCACAGGGAAACTAGGTGCCGGGTCTTTGTCTCATTGGCTGTGCCACCTTGGGAAGTCACCTCACATTTAGGGGGCCTCAGTTTTCTCATCTGTAAAACGATCGAGTGGATGAGGAGATCACTAAGAATCCTTTAAACTTCGAGATTCTGTGATTAATATAATTCATCTCTTAGTGGAATGATACAGTTAATGGACCTTAGCAGCTAAGATTATCAGGCATTGGCTCAGAAACTGAGAAAAGAGCTCTATCTATTTGTGCACTTGGTGAAGCTGAGAACGATGGAGAAAGAGAGAGAATGGATGTAAAATATGAGAAAAGGATTGCTTTAATTTGAACAGCCTTGGTTTTTTTAGTGCTCTGAATAGGAATAGAAAAAAAAAAGGTTAGTATTTACCGGAATTGCTATTTTTAGGTCATTCAGGGTTAATGACAAATCTCAACGGTCACACATAAAAAGGCCTTATTGACATAAAAAATTTTACACAGCATGTGCAAATACAAGAAACCAAAAGGCCTAACCACTATTTGCCTCTGATGGGTTCACTCTGTCACTCAGCTCTCTAAAATATTTGGCTTTAGAAACCTGACAGTCTTTCACTATCATCCAAGTCAAGTCAATATATCAAGCTAGCTAGGACAATGAGGAGTTTCAGGCTGTATTGACTGTACCTTTACAAGCAAACTAGATGCCACCGAACAGCTTTGAGGGATGAGAAGAAAGCACATGACCGGAAGGGCACACGGACACAGGACTTGGAGCTGTCAGGGCACGTACCTGTTGGGATGAATGCCGTGTGTTGCTGCAGCTGGGCGCTGCTGAGAGCCTGCTGATAGTGCAGCACGCTGGGATTGAACACCGTGCTGGCACCGTTGTTTTTTTCAAGTGCTTGTCTCTTTGGTAAAGGGTGAAGAGCACCGGGGGGAAAGGCCTAGAAGGAAAGAATCGGATAGGACATGTATAACTCGAAGTAACCACACCTGCCGTGTCCACAAAGATCATCAATTCCAACATTCTTTTTTCAAAATGACAGCTAAGGAGATGCCTGGGCCATGCACCTTAATTTAAACAGCGGCAATGTCGAATGAGTGAGAGTTTGTTATTGAGAGCGGAAGCATGATTTCTGTCACCCAAAACGGTAGCATCTCAACTAAGGAAAAGAAAAACTATCAAGCAACACCAAAAAAAAAAAAAAAAAAAAAAGACTTCAGCTTTTAAAACGAGTTAAACTATTCTAAGGGGGGGAAAGAAGCATTTGTGTTATTATTAATACCTATTCTCTTTGTTAACTAAACGGCAAGTTCTTGGATTTAAAGGTTAATAAGAATTATAATGCGCATTTTTCCGAGGCAAGTAATTTAAATTTGCTTCACTCTTTTGGAAAAGGTATTAAAATTTGTTAGGATTAATTCATTTCACATATTACGTATGGAAATGAGATGGCTAAACACCTTATTGAGTTTTTTCCATTAATTAATAGTAATGATGGTTTGCAACCAATTTTTACAAGTAAGACAAATCTCAGATGGTTCTCTGAAAAGCTACATGCAAAGCGAAAGGTGAAAGGTCAAAGTACCAGGTCTACAGATGCTTCGAGAGGTCGCTTCATTGCTTTGGCAGTCGACTGAGTCTTTTAATAACAGGCAGCGAGCACATGATGGCAGTGGGCCAATGGGATTCAAGCGAATTAACATACAGGTAAACAGCAAGCAGAGGTGCATCATGGGAACGGCATTGCATTGTGGATAGGTGAGAAGGAAAAAAATATTCTGAATGCAATATACAACGTACAAAACACTAGGCATGCACAACAACAAAAATGTTCTCTAAAGAAATGAATATTACACCTTAAATTAGTATTGAAGCAAAAATGCATCTACTATACCTTAGTTAAAAGCATATAAGAGAGTAAAATATAGATGTTTGAAATTCAGGAAAGTTAATTAAAACAGCAGCTTGCATACACACCATAAGCATTTTTTATATTGCTTCAGAAAAAAATGCAAAACTTTCAAGGGCCATAGGACTGATGAACTTCTGATAAGTTAGTTTTCCAACATAAAATAACGAATGTACTAAGTAGAAGGTCCAAGTTGAAAAAAAGATATCATCTTTCACTTTTAGAAAAATAATTGTTAACGAAGATCTAGCCTAACAAAATGAAGTGGCAAACTGAGACAAAAAATTCAGGCAAAAAAATATTCAAACACAAGATTATTTAGGCGAAACTGTTTGGGTTTGGATCTTAATTTTTTGTCTGAATCATGTGGATAATTGTCTCAATTCTTCTCTTCACTCTGCTAGCATGGATCTCGCAATGCGGAATAAGGTTCCAAACCTAACAAGTTTTGAATTTGAATGGCAAGTTTCTCAAATGTCCCACTCTCTTCCCATTGTACTGTTTCTGATGACTAACTTATCATCCATTCTATGTTTTCTACTACATTTGAAATTATAATTCAATTTATCTCAAACAACTTACCGGATTATGCTAAGAAAATACCCTTTAAAAAGGTATTTAGTGTTCTCAGGTATCAGACTAATTTATATTTAATAATTCTATTTGTAATTTCAGCTATAATCAGTGCCCAACCCAGTTAATGAGAAGTGGAACTCGTGGCTAAAACAAGTTACAACAGCTGAAAAAAGCAAAACAGCTAAAAAAAAAAAATAGCAAAGGACTGCTTGAAGTATTAGATGTAAAATAATATTTTTAACTTATAACCATATTTTGGGGCAGACTATCTCATTTAAGCAGCTGAAATAATAACAAATATGGATTGATTTAGACCACAGCGAAAAAAATGTTCCTAGTCCTGGATCATTGCTGTAAAAAATGGAAAATTCTATGATGGAATTCTGTGAAAATAAAAATAAAATAAAAGGAATAGCTCCAATGCAAATAAAAAATGAAATACCCCCCTTTTTTATGGGTAGCACAATAGGTAAATCCCTAAGGTTTATGTAATCAGTACAAAACGTGATATTCTAAAGTTCTGAGTTGGAATCATGGCATTTGCAATAAAATGAGATAGTACTAATCTCTCAAAATGGGAAACAATTAATGATATTTTCCTCTGCAAATAAAGGCTTTTCATCATCATTTCATGATTCAAGATCAAAACTATAGAGATGCCAGGAGGGAAAGATGGGCGAGGTAGGCAGAAACAAAGTGGATACAGAAAGGATCGAAGGCGGAGAAGAGATTTAGAACGTCCAACAGAGAAATGGTTTGGAAGGCAGTCTTAATAGAGGCCATCAAATAATATAAAATCAGTGTTTTGGAAGTAGAATTGCAACATTTTTTTAAAACCCAGAGAGCCCCACAATAAGAAAACTCCTTTGTACTGGATATTCTGTCTTCAGATGGAAGTCCCCCGTTATGTACCTTCCGTGACACCACATTAATTTAAGATCTTTGGTTGCTGTAGAGGTTTTACACTGCTAAATAATGTATTTCTTCAAGCTTAAATTCATCCGTGCTAACTCTATAGGGCGGCACGGCCCGTTCTCACTGAGTGCAGTGAGAACACAAACTCAGAATCAGTTTGGTCTCAACTTTCTGGACTCAGTTCTGCCCTTCCCTTTTTCCAGTCCTTGGGAGTTCCAGAGCAAATCTAATGCCAGGTTGATTTTGTCTGCTGTGCTAACTGCAAGAGTGATGATGTCTCCAAAGGCTGGCATTTATGAATGAAATTTTGATTTAACAAAGCATCATTCAATGAAGTCTCCAAGTAGAAGAAGAAATACTAAATATGTCTCCGTAGGATCCTCACCTGGAAGGTTAATGCTCTTTTTTTCTGATCATAGATTGATGAAACTTAATGTCCATAGAAATCAGAATAACCTAGGAATGTGAGGACACTGGGGGCTCTCAACTGAGCTGGCCAGTGACACCATCTCCTTTTCTCCCACTGCACACTGTGGGTTATCTTTACTAGACACAAATATTGTGTTTTTTCTTTCCTTTTTTTTTAAAGTTTATATTTATTTATAAATAAATAAAACATCCCAAACAGGCTCCTCATTTTCAGCACAGAGCCCGACGTGGGGCTCGAACCCACGAACTGTAAGATCATGACCTGAACCAAAATCAAGAGTCGGGCGCTTAACCAACTGAGCCACCCAGGCACCCCTACATCGTGTCTTTTCGAGGAAAACAGTTAAGTTTTCGAAGGTTGGGCATACATATTAGTATCTTGCACACCTCATGCTTTGAAGCACATGTGTAGAATGTAGTTTAAAAAAATCTGTGTGGATTCATAACCACATTGTAATATGGCTTTGTAGTACACAGATATTCTGCTTTAGAGGAATGATTTGACTGCTGTCCTATGTTTACCTACCCTGAAAGGTCTTCAGGCTTAGACTAGGCCTTAGAGACCACCAAGCTTGGCGGGTCTTGGGAGCTTCCTTAGGTACTGAAGCAGAGAAAGAAGTTCTTTAGTTGGGCCTCTACTATGTGCCGGACACGTGGCGTCCATTCTCGCTGGCCTCACCAACGTTTCGGACCCTCTACCCTTTCTGGACCACCCGCAGGTTTGGGTACATCCAGCCAGATTTTTCTTTCTCTGGATCAAAGAACAACCCAACCACGAGTCAGGGCATGCAAACCAAAGGGCCCATGCAGGGTATTGTGGGCAAAGACCAACTCTGTCCTCAGAGTCAGGAAACCCTGGTGACGATAATCAGAACTGCCGCCTTAATGTGGAAGAAAGGGATGCAGACAAATAGGAGGGAATTCAAAGATCCTGTACATGTTTTCTTGAACAGATGAAACTTCTCTCGCTGATGACAGCTGGTCCCGTTTCCTTTCACAAAACAGGAATCTCCCGAGTAGCCCCATTTTGTAGGATGTAAAGAAAGACTGCTTGCTTAGAGATCAGATATCCTTTGTGTGAAAATTACCAAAGAGAAGCTCTGTCTGCCTTATTTTCACATTTAAAAAAATTCCGGTGAGGATGAGGCTCACGTTTTAAGACGTATTGTAAAAGAAGAAGGCTCTAAAGGAAATAAATGTCTCCTTTTCCGGAATCAAAGCTTTAAATGCATTTGAGGGTCCAATTAATCAAAAGAAGGGAAAATCCCTGGACAATATTACAAATTGCATTACAGAAATTCTTTGTGTTCGGATATGGAACCCAGGTGAATGGAATATTAATATCTTCTGACTGCAATCATCACTCTCATTTGTTCTTTTAAATAAGGAAATAAAATAAGAGGTTTTTTACAGTGTGTTGAGCAATCTTGCTCCTAGAGTAAGAATACTTTGACTTTATCCAACTGCATCTCAGTGGGTTCAAATGAGCCTCTCACTTCAACTAAAAAATATGACAGATTCGATAATTTTCATGTCATTGTCAGAAAGACGCTGGCTTTTGTTCTGAAGCTACATTCCTTTGGGTTGTCTTTGACGATGTTGCAAGATCCCCTGAAATATCAGAACTCCAAATTTGGGCACAGTGTAACCCTCTGGGAAACTACGGTAACTACATATACTGACATCCACTGCAATGCCTCTATGCGTCTTGATGATCAAGATGTGATGTGAAAATGTGCAGAAGGGCACGTGGAAGGGCACACAGAGAAGTCGTCTTGATTTTAAAATACTAAGCTGAGGGATGACGTGTTTGTGTAAATGGCCATTTCTTCTCTTATCCCCATCAACCCAAGTCACCTACCATTGGTGTAAAATGGCTGCCTTGTTCCTTCAGTGATTGAAGTATATAGATAGATAGATAGGGGGTGGATATTACAGCTGATACATCTAATAAACAGCCAGATACAATCAAGGCTCAGATAAATTCAGGGCTCAGCCCTAAGGTCACTATGAGTACCAGTGGCTTGTGGTATCAACAGGTATTTGAAATACAGGGACTATTTTTTTCATATTCCCAGAACCTCATCTCATACCCCAGTGGCCAGAGATGGCTAATGTGACCCAGGCAAAGCCAATCATAGCACTCTCTTACTCTATCATGAACACAGCTACCAAAATGACCTTTGACTACTTTTTTAGTTTTTCTAATGAGAACTGCCATAGATGGCAGGCATCCTCTTCTCCGTTTTACTTTGACTCCCTTCGGAGGGCATCACACGAAGTCCAACGGTTTTATGTCTCTTGCAACCACAGTCCTGACTAGCCTTGGGGATATCCTTGGTACCCAGTTATTATTTATAATATTAGTTCAGAGGAAAAATGTGTTCTTTGGGCCTAACAGTGAATACACCAGTTAGGATAAATTGGGGCTGGCCCAAAATAATGATTGCAATGAAAACAGTTTTACTTCTTTTTTTTTTAAGTTTATTTATTTATTTTTGAGAGGGAGAGAGAGAGAGAGAGAGAGAGAGAGAGAGAGAATCCTAAGCAGGCTCTGCGCTGCCAGCACAAGCCCGAAGCGGGGCTCAATCCCACAAACCGTGAGATCATGACCTGAGCTGAAATCAAGAGTCAGATGCTTAACGGACTGAGCCACCCAGGCGCCCCCAGTTTTACTTCTTACAGGATGAGATCTTCACTAAGAGGATGGTAAGACAGATTCCACATTGGAGAAACGTATAAAAGACCTCACTTGCTCACTACAAGAGTTCCTTTTTCATCAGCATTAAGTAACTAATTTACTCTCCTCCCCACCCCACCCCCACCCCCATGCTGTTCCCAATTATAATTAGTTTTGCAAACCTTCTCTTTTACTAGAACAAAAGGGAGGGAGAATTTCTGTATATTGTACGGCAGACTCTCTCTCTCTTGTGGTTGCATACACCTGTGCATATATATAGAAACTCACACATTCGGAAGAATCAGTGTTCTGTCCAGGGACATAAGACTAAGAAGACACGAGGAAAAAGCAGCAAAGCCTCAGAGACTCTGAGGAGAAACCGTGAGAGGGATGGAGGACCAGCACTCAAGATGCTTGGGAATAGGATCAGATCGGAAGGGTCTGTGTGACCACACATGGTGCACTAAGTGGTAATCACGTGAGGGCAGGCTCTGTGCCTTTCTGTATCCCTGGCACTCAACAGGGCCAGGCCTTTGAAAACATTTGTGGAAAGAATGTTGAATAATAGGAACTTTTTATGTGTAACAGCTATGTTTGCATGTGATCAGTTCTCCAAGTATGAGGTGGCGGCCGCTAGTTAGCATACGGTGCTTTAAAGTATACTCTTCATCTCTGAAGCCCTGTCTGTCTCTTCCGAGGGAGGACTGGCCACTCAGTCTTTCCTTCCCCACTGGACCCCATTAGGCATTTCCATCATCACTGAGGAGCAATGTGGCTCTCACTTACTAAACTCCAAGCTCCTTGAAGGAAAGAAGCCTGCTTCATGTATGTATGCTACCAGCAAGTGTCTCCTGCACGGCAGGTCTCATTAAATGTTTTGGGGGCACCTGGGGTGGCTCAGTCAGTTGAGCTTCCGACCTCAAGCTCAGGTCATGATCTCGTGGTTCGTGGGTTCGAGCCCCACATCGGGCTCTGTGCTGACAGCTCAGAGCCTGGAGCCTGCTTCAGATTCTGTGTGTGTGTGTGTGTGTGTGTGTCCCTCCTCTGCTTGTGCTCTGTCTCTCAAAAATAAATAAATGTTAAAAAGAATTTTAACTGTTTTGAATGAATGACTGAATGAATGAGTGAATGCGCAGTGTCTATCATATGTTAAAACAGGCTTCTGAAAAGCCTTAACCTTACGTTAAAACAAGTTAACTAGAAATTTCTACAACCTAGTGTGATGGTTTTCAAATGGTGCTGCACATGAGAGTTTCCAAAATATGGCCACTGCCCAGGCCACACCCAGACAAATCGAATAAGAAACTTTGGGGGGAAGGGACTGATGTTGGAACCTTTCAAGGCCCCTCAGGTAATTCCAAACTA
>CM053574.1:120073490-120092164 GCA_028646485.1 Cryptoprocta ferox | reverse complement strand
AGGAGAGGGGAGGGGGGAGGGAGGACGAGGCGGGGAGAGGAGTGGAGAGGAGGAGCAGGAGGAGGTGGGGGAGACAGCTGGTCTCTAAGGGACAGTACAGTGACTCAGGGACTCCAGGCTGTGTTACAGCCCCCACCCCCCACTCCTTTTTAAAGCACCAGTCAGTGCAGCTCCATTTTCATGTTTCGTGACTTGATGCTCTGCACACAATTGCATTGGGGGGGGGGTAGTTTGAAGGACGGGTGGGGGGGGGACAGGAGTGGGAAGAGCCCGTCGCTGGTCACCTGTTGCCAGCCTCCGGGCTCCGGGGGCCGCCCAGCGCGCAGCCGCAGGGCTCAGCTGTACTTGCCTCGGCTAAGGCTAAGCTCTGGTGGCCAGCGGCCGCGGAGCCCACCCCGCGGGAGGAGTCGTGGCCAGCGCAGGCCGGACTCGCAGCAGGACCGGCCCCGGGCAGGGCGCGGGCGCCTCGCGGGGTTCCCTGCGCCTGAGGGATTTACTCATTGTGCTGGAGAAGGGAAGGAGGGGGGAACAAAACAAAACAAAACGGGGGGAAACAACAACAGAACTTCGGCAGCGGAGCAGCAGGAGTAGCAGCCTTCCCTAGGTCCCCGATCGTTAGGGAGAGCGTCTGAACCACGCGGGGGCTCCCGGGCTCGCGCGCTCCCGGGCGGAGGAAGGTGCGCGGCGGGCGCGCCCCACTTACCATGACTGTGGCCGCGGCCGCGGCTGCCTGGGCGGCCACCGCCGCTTGGTTGGCTTGGTGCTGCGCCGCTTTGATTTTGGCCTGCAAGTGTGCAGGAGGGTGAAAATATTTGCATTTCTCCCTCATGCAACGCCCCTTTATGTAATCCATACAAACGGTTACGGTGTTGTCGTTTGTGTCGATCATGGTGCTGTCTGCGGGGTGTGCAAAGCGGCAGTCGGTCTCTCCCCGGGCGCAGTTTCCTCGCTGGAACTCCCTGCATACCTAGGAACAGGGGGGAGAACAGACGATGCAGAAGAAAGGCTGATGGCCGCCGGGAACTACCTCTGCGAGGGCAGCCATCGTTTAGGTTGGAAAAAAAGAAAAAGGAACACATGCTTTTCCTTTCTTTTCATGGTGGCTTTTGTGCCACTTCACTAAAAATTTGATGGTGCACAGCTCAGGTAACCAGAGTCCCTGAACAAGCTAATTTGAGTGTTGCGTCGCCCTCTTTTCTGGGGAGGGACTCTGTATTGAGAACATAAGTCAAAATCCGCAG
Organism: Cryptoprocta ferox; assembly: GCA_028646485.1. Lineage (NCBI taxonomy): Eukaryota > Metazoa > Chordata > Mammalia > Carnivora > Eupleridae > Cryptoprocta > Cryptoprocta ferox. Next base: position 120,090,923 of record CM053574.1, on the reverse strand, counting down.
TTTTCGTTGAAATAACAAAAATCAACAAAGCCTCCATTTGTCTCTGGGCTAGTGTATCCATCTCTAATAATCAGGACATAATATATATATTGACCGATATATAGTCTATAATTTGGACATCTCTATGCGCATCCAAATCTTTTCCTACTCTGACAACCCTGGGATGCCATTGGTTTTTGGCATGGAGGGATAGGTTCATCACAGGTCAAGCCACCAGGTCACAGCTGTACAACTCCAGGAGGGGCTGGGGGAAAGAAGCTGCTTCCTTCTCTGAGGATGGGAAGTGGGCGGGGTGAATTGAATACTCCTATTTTCCCCTAGGACTCCCCGGCTCTAAAAACATAACACTTATAATCATAAGTCAGAACAATAGTGTCTAAGACGTTGAAACTTGCATTTAAGGTTACTCTATTATTATTTTTGATCGCACAGAAAGAATATTAAAAAAAAAAGACAAAAAGGAGAGAAATATGGGAAGAGATAAAGGGAAAGAAGTGGAGGGAAGTAGGAACAGAGTTTGAAGTACTCATGTGTTGTTACTGTGGAATGCTCCATCATTTAAGAATTCCAGTGCATCGAGAGTTTACCGAATAAAGAAAGTTTTGTTTAGAATTTAAAGAGTATTCTTACTTCTGCCCTGAATATCAATAATATAAGATGACATGAATGACCTACAGACATAGTCATATTTATAAATATCATTAGCAGGACAGAACTACGAGTAAAATTGTAAGTGATTTTCCTTTTAGGCTCTAATTCCAAAGTCAACATGTATAAGTGGTGGTTGGCATCTCGGCGCTCACTGCTGTTATATGAAAATTACTGACGTGACAGTCAAGCTTTGTCAAAGTCAAACTTACTTGGAAAATACAGTTTCGCTGACCAGTGGCCAAGAGGGTTTGAAGGATAAACAGATACAAGATTGCTCATTGTTTCCTCCTACTTTGGATGTAAGCCAATATTCTGATCTTCAGTTCGTAAAATGTACAACATAAAAATTACTAAGATGTTCCCATCAATTCTGAGTAAGCCTTCTTCTCTAAATGGAATCCTCCAGGCTGAGACTGCATCAAAGGTGCAGACCAGCCGTCAAGCATTTACCAAGGGTCTCTGTGTGCAGCCGGCTTCATTCCTGGCTTGAAATGAACCGCACGAAGGCCTGCTAAAGTCATTGTAAATTATTTTTCTATGTCTTTGTCTACCAGTCCTGCTGGGGAGGACGATTTGTTCCCAACTCGGCTGATTTCATTTGTTTTCTAAACCACACAGTCACGAACAGGACTGTGGAGCAGGACTCCAGCAGGTGGAGCCCCAAACACTTTTCTAGGCCATGAAAGGTCTGTTCTATATTCACAGGGGCTGGCTAGATCAAAACAGCAGTGTTAGGGTGTTTAGTCTTCTCATTTTGAGATCCATATGCTCCAGATTGAAGCTGATATCAGGCAGCAACATTTTATTGCCCTCAAGATTTATTGGGTAAATATTTAAACAAATGCACATTGAAAGAACATTCTCCAGTGATCCAACATAAAGCACCGTGTACATCCTAACCATAGATACATCACCCAACGACTTGACTAGGTAATGGAATTAAAGGAGCTCTTTAAAAAAATCTATCAGAATCTTTACACTACTGCATAACGTGCTCTATTAAATATCACGGGATATAGTAGCTAAGATAAATCCTGTAACTCTGATTAAAGAGAAATTTTACCCAGTAAGGGTTGGCTTGACTCACGACTTAAGAATTATGTTCTTCTATAATTACATGAAATTGTTTTCTTGACTTTTATAGAACACTTGAACCTAAGTTAAACAAAATATCTCAGTCAATAAATTAATACGCCCTGCTTCCAGTTTCCCTGTTTACCAACAGCACAACCAGGGCTGGTATTCTGGAACATTCCAATATAACCATACTAGGTCTTAAAATATTGAAATGTGATCATACCAAGTGGTCAAGAGTCATAGTGCCACTTACCCCTACCCCTGTCCCCAGGTGTCCCCAACTGCCCTGCCTGCTGGACTTCTGACTTGCCCATTCTCAGACCTTTCCAGGAGCCATCAAAGGTTAATGCCTAGCCCAGCTGGAGGCCTTCGCAGGCCATCTCTATGGCCTACCCAGCAACTGAGTCAGTGTTCCACTAGTTGTTAAATATTTTGCCCCTGAATGCACATTCCAAACAGCTGAATTTTGTTTGTACTAAACTAATTCTTTCCCTACAGACTAATTTCCTTTATACTTTGCCTTAAATTGAAACCACAGAATTACGAATGCATGGTTTTTAGATGAGTGTGTGTGTGTGTGTGTGTGCACGCGCGCATGGCTGTTTTGCAAGACTGAATTAATATCTTATAAGCATTCACTTACAGAGAAGTACACTTCTACCCCAGATGCATCTCAAACCACAAATAGAATTGAAATACCTCCAGTTTGTCAGTCCTGAGAAGTTTCTGAGTTGCAGTTGAGCCCGGGACAGTGACGGGTGGACTTCCGGGAACAATAACAGGTGTGGTGGGTAGAATTTCCGTTGGGACTAACCCAACTCCAGGGGTTACAGGTGCTAAGTAAGGAGCAAAGCTAATCGCCGTATTTGTCCCTATTGCGGGACCTACAGGAAAAGTGGGCTGTTAAAGGAAGACAACACAGGACAAAGATTTCTTTAGAATAAAACTTTAAAAAATCACCAGCAAGTGTCAGTTGAGCAAAACTTACCATACACAAGACCCTTTGTGTTACTTGCGTAAATTGATGCTGGCCTGTGAAAGTTCATTAGATTGCCTGTTTTGTTTTGCTTAAAAAAATAAAATCCATGTATATCCTCTCTTCCTAAAACTATATAAAAACATGCGAGAACATTATAGAAACCTAATCCCAGGTAAAGGATTAAATTTTTATTCCTATGAAAGTTTTCTCAAGAAAAAACAGTAATTCTCACTGTAATTGCCCATCATTCCAAGCATTGAATGTTAGAACAGTAAGGGGGTAAAACCTATGAAATACTGACTCCTAATCTGTGATTTCTCCTCCACAGATCTCAAAAAGGAGAGAAATAAAAACCTTGATCAGAGCCTGATTTTCAAATTGATTAGGTTCATACATTCTCAAAAAGTGGGGATTATTTGGGACTGTATTTGCTCTGATTCAGCATCACGCCTCCATATTCCGTTACTAGCATGTATGTACCCAATGTTCATATGTAGTTTTCACATGGACCTAGTTCTCGGTCCAGTTCAACAGTGTCTAGATCTAACCTTCCCTGCCTAAAAGGTTGGGTGAGAGAGCATGAACTTTTTAATTGACCAATTTTTCAACTGGCCACTAAAAGTCGGTTTGGTTTCCTAGGTCAAAATCAATGGCATTGATAGTGATAAAGGCATTCCGTACTTCATTTAAACTTCTCTGTCCCTACACTCTTTGTCCAGAGATAAGAAAGAAATATGCTAGGGGGTTGATGGGGTAATTATTTTTAAAAGTTCCACCTAAAAATAGGCTTTTTAGAAAGGAAATAATATAAGAGAACACGAAACTTTCCTTCACTCTCCTAGAACCAATGTTAACACTGTAGGACACCAAAGATTTTTCTTGGAATAAATTTTACACCAAATTGTACCTGAATGGTTTTTGTTGGTTGGTTGGCTTTTTAGCTAGTGGTGACTTTTACCTTCCTTATTTTTAGGACCAGTTTACAGATATTTGCAATCACGTGTTAATGCAATTTCCTAATAACCAAACCATGCTCTTGGCCATGTCATGCTACTCCTCTATTTATACATAGTGAGTAACATTCTTGTTTTCTATTTATGGCTCTGAATGAGTTGTTGAACATATGGGAAAAATAACAATCTATGTTTATTATTAAACAAATTTTTTGTTGACAGCAATAATGGAAAAATATCTCTTATGAATGCTCATGTTAGAAACCAGTGACTTATTGATAGTTTGTGCAAGGAGTTCTCAGAGGGTCTGGAGGCCTTTAGCGAAGTGGCTGGGGGCTGCAAGAGGTGATTCTAATGGCCTGCCAGCGAGGTTATAGCCTCCCAGGAGGAGCTCTTAGATCTTTATGGCTCAGACATCAAATTCACTTTGGGACAGAGTTGCAACATGAGGTCTCAACATGGGAAAGAGATGGCAGTTAGGATTTTTTTTTTCCTCCAAAATTTTATATGTGTATGTTTTCCATTTTCAACCCATTGAACCATAATTACAGAAAGTTGTGGTTTTTCAGAAACTATAGCTTTTATGGGTTAGCGCTATTGAAAAAAAGCCAAGTGATTTAAATGGTATGACTATCTAATGTTAGAATTAAAAAAAAATCAACTCTGAAAGGTCGTAAATCACAACAGATTAGTGATTCAAAGAACTAGCTAAATCAGAAATGCCTGCGGGGGATTTCATAAATAGAAATATCCCCAGACTCAATAGGTCTAGTCAGGGGCCTTGAAATTTGCATTTTAAAAAACTTACTATGTGATCTGATGTGTGGCCCAGTTTGGAGACCACTGTCATAGATGGAGAGTGAAAATAGCTATTAAAACACTTGTACTGAATGTGTAATTTAATGCAGAGACCAATGATCAAAGTAAACGTTTAGAAAAAAGAGCCCTCCCCCACACGCCCGTTTTTGATTTTCTGCAGCAGCAAATTCCCAACCCTCCCTCTTGTGAGTCATTTGAAGCCAGGTCAGTGTGGTGACATAAATTCAGGCTGCACCTTGACTGTAGGTGGGATGTCAGAACCTCAAAACTCATTTCCTGAGGGGTGCCTGGGTGGCTCAGTCGGTTAAGCGTCCCACTTCAGTTCAGGTCATGATCTCATGGTTCGTGAGTTCGAGCCCCGCGTCGGGCTCTGTGCTGACAGCTCAGAGCCTGAAGCCTGTCTTCAGATTCTGTGTCTTCCTCTCTCTCTGCCCCTCCCCTGCTCACGCTGTGTGTCTCTCTCTCTCTCAAAAATAAATTAAAAAAAACTCATTTCCTGAAACCCTTTTGGATATCAATAAATCTATTAACATCAGAAAAATTTTACTTTTAAAAATGTAAACTACTTGTTCATCTAATTTAATGATCTCAAATGAATGTTGCAGGGGCGCCTGGGTGGCTCAGTCGGTTCAGTGTCCGACTGCGGCTCAAGTTGTGATCTCGCGGTTTGTGGGTTCGAGCCCCGCGTCGGGCTCTGTGCTGACGGCTCAGAGTCTGGAGCCTGCTTCGGATTCTGTGCCTCCCTCACTCTCTGCCCCTCCACTGCTCATCCTCTGTCTCTGTCTCTGTCTCTCTCTCTCTCTCAAAAATAAACATTAAAAAATAAAGTTAAAATGAATGTTGCAGTTAAATGAATGATGATAGCTGTAACATAGCTCAGAGAGAGTATTATTTCAAATGAAAAACACAAATTTTAGACCGAGAGTTATCTGAATTCAAATCTAGAGCTCTCTGCCAGTTAACTTTAATCCTAGGCAGTGAATTAACCTCTCTGAGCTTTAGTTTTCTCAAGGAAGTAAAACCAGTTAACGTGAAAAGTTGCGCTGAACAAAGCGTTATTTCTCCTCCACTTCCCATGGTCAGAACTCAGTAAATAGCAGCTATTGCTGGTAGTGTAAAAATTAGTATTAATAAGGTTTCCCCCCCAAAATCATCCATTGATTCTACAACAGGAATATAATCAGCATGGCAGGATAATAATCGAGGTATAAACTCTTATTTAATGATAGCAGATGTCTTCTCCTTTTTGAAATACGGGCTGGGAAAAATACCTATTTTCTTTCATGTGAAGCTGACAGTTAAGAGTTGATAGGCCTTACGAAGAAAGATTCAATTAGATATTTTCTCTCTTTTTTAATATAGTGTTTTTCATTGAAGGTGATTAGTAAAAAAACAGTTATGGTAATTCTCAGAGATGGGCACTCCCTTATTATTGTTCACAGTGCCACCTTACGTGTACATAGGATTCGCTGTTTCCAAAGCTCTCTCACACACACTGTCTTCTTCTTTAACCTTCTCATTATCAGTGAGGAGCAAGTGTGGCATCACAGTGGGAGGAAGCAAGTCAGAGTATAGACTCAATGGATTACCCAAGGTCAATGCTGCTGAGGCAAAGCACTCAGGACTCCTGACTCCCAGGCTGGGGCTATTACCATTCTTCTGCACTCCCGAGATTTTTTTTTTTTTTTTTTTTTTGGTAATTTCTTAAAACAGAAAAGGGGAGGAAAAAAAAACCTCCGGCGGCCCTGATGTGTTTGAGGGTAAAGCCAGAGCATTGGCGGGGAGCCCTGTCCCACAGTCAGCCAGCACCTTCCCCCGACGGGAGGGGTGAGGCCTCTCTGAACAGTGGTGTCAGTGCTGCTGCCCTGGAAAAGTGGAGCTCAGATCCGGATTCAAATGAAACTCGCCAGGTAGAGTCCAGGCTGACACCGAGGCCCCGCATCTGAAGTCAGTGCTTAGATGCAGCTGGGAAAAGACAGCGGACACCTGCTGATGGTTCTGTGCCACGCACCCCCCGGGACCCTGTGCTCTGTGCAGAAAGGCGGCTGCCAGGCTGGCTGGGACGGGCTCCGCTTGGTCCTCGGCATCTCTCAGAACCGGCTGCAGCCGGACAGGCCAGGGGATAAGAGCTCCAGAGCCTTGTGGGAGAAAATGGTTTCGGAAGGGCCGGCCTCGCTGTTTCGAACCTCTGTTCTTCACTCCACGCTCCTGTTTCTCTCCTCAGCTTCACATGCCAGTCTTCTTGCTGGGTGCACTATACCAGTAGATCCAGGTTCAAAGATAACCCCTCCCCCCCCACACACACACACACACATTCAGCACGTATTCTTTGATATTTTGTAGTGGCAAGGGAGGATCAGTGCTGAGCAGTAATGACTAAGTGGTCTGGGGTATTTTATGGGTTTAAAATTTAGTCAATTGACTTTTTAAAACAGGAGCGTGAGAGTTCATACGTTTAGAAAGCTTTCACTTCAAAGGGTAGGTATTTGGCACTCAAACTGAAAGGCTTAAAACATGGCATCCCTTAAGCCTCCTCTCTTTACTTCCAGAAGCATCTCTGGAGGGCAGAATACTCAACGCAAGACCTTGTCCCCAAGGACGGGGTGGTATAGGCTTTTAAATCTCCATCCTACTAAGGGCTACCTTCCCTACCCCCACTTCTTTTTCTTTTCTTTTTTTAAATTGAGGTAATACTGACATACAACATTCTATTAGTTTTAGGTGTACAACGTAATGATTTGATATTTGTATATATTGTGGAATGATCACCACAGTAAGTCATTAACATCCATCACCATATGTAGGTACAGAATTTTTTTCTTGTGATGAGAACATTTAGGATTTACTCTCTTAGCAACTTTCACCTATGTAATACAGTATTCTTAGCTGTAGTCCCCATGCTGAATATTACGTCCCCATGAATTGCTTTCTTTTTTTAATAACTGGAAGTTTGTACTTTTGACCCCCTTTACCCATTTGCCAGCTTCTTTCCTCTGCCTCTGGCAACCACCAATCTGTCTATCTGGATCTATGACCTTGTTGTTTTTTTTTTTTTAGATTCTATGTACAGTGAGATCATATAGTATTTCTTTTCTCTGTCTGACTTATTTCACTTAACATAATATAATGCCCTTATGGTCCACTCATGTTGTTGCAAATGGCAAGATTTCATTCTCTTTTTATGCTTGAATAATATTTCATTGTTTATATGTATCACATTTTCATTATCCATTCATCTGTTGATGGACACTTGGGTTGCTTCCATAACTTGGCTGCAAAGAACATAGGCGTGCAGATATCTTTTCAAGTTAGTGTTCTTATTTTCTCTGGATAAATACCCAGAAGTGGAATTGATGGACAATATGGTAATTCTATTTTTTAAATTTATGAGGAAACTCCATACTGTTTTCCATAGTGGCTGCACTATTTTACATTCCCAATGCAATGGATTTCCTTTTCTCCACATCCTGGCCAAACTTGGTACCTCTTGTCTTTTTGATAACACCATTCTAATAGGTGTGAGGTCATATAGTGTTTTTATTTGTAATTCTCTGAAAATTAGTGATAATGAGCATCTTTTCATGTACCTGTTGGCCACCTGCATATCGTCTTTGGAAAAATGTCTATTCAGATCTTTTGCCCATTTTTTAAATGGGCGTAGGATTTTGTTTGCTTGTTTGATATTGTGTTGTAGGAGTTCTCTATATATTTTGGATATTAACCCTTTATTGGATCTCTGATTTGCAAATATTTTTTTCCCATTTCATAGGTTGCCTTTTCATTCTGTGGCTGGTTTCTTTTACTGTGCAGAAGCTTTTTAGTTTGAAAAAGATTAGCTTTTTAGTCCCACTTGTTTATTTTTGCTTTTATTGTCTTTGCTTTTGTTATCAAGTCCAGAAAATCATCACCAAGACTGATGTCACCACCTATATTTTCTTTTAGGAAAGGACTTTAATGGTTTCAGACTTTACAGTCAGGTCTTTAATCCATTTTCAGCTAATTTTTTGTGTATAGTGTAAGAAAGTGGTCCAGTTTCATCCTTTTGCATATGGCTGTCCAGTTTTCCCAACACCGTTTACTGAAGAGACTTTTCCCATTGTGTATTCTTGGCTCCTTTATTGTAAATTAGTTGACCTTATATGAGTGAGTCCACTTTGGGCCCTCTATTCTGCTATATTGATCTATGAGTCTGTTTTTATGCCAATACTATACAGTTTTGATTACTATAGTTTTGTGATATAGTTTCAAATCAGAGATCATGATGCCTCTAGCTTTATTCTTCTTTCTCAAGATTTCTTTGGCTATTCAGGGTTTTTGGCCCATATGCATTTTAGAGTTATTTGTTCTAGTTCTGTGAAAAATGCCATTGGAATTTTGATAGGGATTACTTGAATCTGTAGATCCCTTTGGGTAGAATGGACATTTTAACAATATTAATTCTTCCAATCCATGAGCATGGGATATCTTCCTATTTATTTGTGCTTTTTTCAATTTCTTTCATCAATACCTTATAATTTTCAGTGTACAGGTCTTTTATCTTCTTGGTTAAATTTATTCCTAAGTATTTTATTCTTTTTGATGCAGTCAGAAATGAGACATTTTTCTTATTTTTTCTTTCTGATAGTTCATTATTAGTGTATAGAAAGATGACAGATTTCTGTGTATTGATTTTGTATCATTTATTAGTTCCAACCACCCACTTCTTTATCTTGAGTGTACATATGAAGGGTTGTGTGTTGGGGGAGGTGCAGCGTGTGAGGAAGGAAAGGAAAAGAAGAATTACTCCTATTAGGAATTGGGGAGAGAAAAACTGCCAGGACGAAAAACTTAAGGGGACTTTTAAAATACAGTGAATTTGAGACATGAGAGGAAAGAATGGTTTGTGTTTTCATTCAGTAAGTATTTAATGGTATAAACATTGTATCAGGACACTGTGTGCACATTTATTGAACCTAAACCATAATGGGAGAGAACAAACAAATAAAATTACAATTTATTTTTATGGATAAGCAGAAATGAGAAGGCCTTACTCATAGCGATGGAGATTGGTGGTTAAGTTGCAGGGAAAAGATTTGGAGTCCTTACGCATAAGATGAAGTTAATATGTGAAGAGCAGTAGGACAGATCCTTCCAGCAGGATCAAAGGCCATGAGGCAAGAAAGAGCATTGTGTCTGCACAGAACTGAAGTTCGGTTTCAGTGAACACAGAGAGAGCGGCCCATGATGAGCTGGTGAGCTGATGGGGACCAGGCCACAAATGATATTATAGACCATAGTCATGGTTACATGTTTGGCTTTGTCTCTAATGAAATGGGAAGGCACTGCAGGGTTCTAAGTAAGGGAGTGGTATGATACATTTATGTGTTAAAAATATTCCTCTGGTTGCTGTATGCAGAATGCACTGGAATAAAGCAAGAATGGAAATTGAGAGATTAGAAAGGAAATGCTTCTAAGGTATTTTGACTGAGAGATTGATGGTGGCTCAGATGGGAGTTTGGGGAGTTCGAGAAGGGAATAGACTTGAAAGCAGATATGACAGGACTTGCTGATGAACTGCATGTGAGAGAATCTGCTTGATTTTGGTTTTGAAGCTGCTGGTTGCATTTACTGAAATGGGAACTTAGATAAAGAATTTGGGCTTGATCATGTCAAGTTCCTGGGAGAAATTTAAAGATGTGTCCGGTAGGAAGTTAGATATATAAGCCTGGGGCTCAGAGGAGAAGACTGGAAATATATTTGGGAGGTCTCAGCCTGCATGTGATTTACAGCGATAGGAATGGATGTGACCATGAAGGAGAGGGTCAACAGAAGAAATGTCCAGTGCTGGGAACCTCAATGTATAGTAGCCTGAACATACAGCGGAGGAACATAGGGGGCAACACCTCCAGCCTTTTCCAGAAGACAAATACAGATTAGAGAGGAAGGAGCATTCCACAAAGGACAGGTTGATTACATATGTCGCATATGGCTAAGAGGTCAAATGAACACAATGAAGGCACAAGTAACCACTGGTTTAGAACTATGGCGGTCAGTGGTATAGTCAATGGCTTAGGTCTAGGCTGGATGGAAGTCAGAGGGAGTGGAAAAAATATCCACAGTTTTTTAGAGAAGTTTAGCTTAGAAGGAAACCTAAAAATGGAGTGGTACTTGCTACTCCATGTTTATCAGTTTATTTGTCATAAGCAATTCTTGCATGTATTAGTTTCTTGTGGCTGGTCTGAGAAATTTCCACAAACTTGGCGACTTAAAGCAACAAAAAATTATCCTTTCATTGTTCCGAGGACCAGAAGTCTGAAATCAGTTTCACTGGGCCCAAATCAAGGCCTTGGCATTTCGTGCTCCTCTGGAGGCTCCAGGGAAGAATCCATTCCTTGTCTCTTCTGTCTTTGGGCAGCTGCTGGCATTCTTTGGTTTGTGGCCTCGTCACTTGTCTCTGCATCTGTGGGTGCATTGCTGTTCTCCTCTCCTCTATGTGTCAACTCTCCCTCTGCCTCTTTCTCATAAGGATACTTGTGGTTGCATGTAATCCAGGAGGACTGCCCCATTCAAGATGCCTAACTTAATCATATCTGCAAACACGACCTGGTTTCCTTAGAGGTGACATTTACAGGTTCTGAGTACCTTTAAGGCCACCATTTGGCTTACTCTACTGTACGAGGTCACTAACGCATTCCTGAGATTCTGAAGTTATTTGCTTGTAGAGTTGATTTTTAGGTTCATCACACTTTTTATTCTGAGATTTCTTGTGATTTACAAAACCTCTATTAAAATATTTAAATGTAATATTCCTTTTTCATAGACAAATCATGATTATTAACTTCTACTTAATATTTGAGACAATACATAAACATATCTTTCAAAAATAATTTCAACTAACAGCTAATGACAGGAATGGGCTTTTCTTAATAACATTACCATTATTAAGTGGGGTCAATCTTTATGAATTCTAAATAAATAATAAATGAATGATTAAAATGAGTGAGGCAAACACACAATGCAGTGTGACTATGTTGATCTTGGTGGCTCTAAATTTATTCTTATAGACATTATTTAAGATGAATAACTAAATTATTTTAGCTTTAGGTAATTTAATAAAATAATTTATGTGCGAACATCAATAAAGAACCATAAATTATACATGTGTGTGTGGTTTTAAACAGATCCACTTAAATGCCTATATTTGGTGTTAAATGTATGCAGAACTCTGTCTATGTTGTCCTTACGTTTAGGCTCCCCGCTACTCATCCTTTGGGATACACTTGTTTGGGATTTTCTCCAAGCAGCATTTCTTGCCTCATCCAAACTCATGATTCCCTGTGCCTGAATCTTACTTCGCCCTTCTCATGACTCTGTCTACTCCCAAAGGCTGTATCTTATTTATGCTGGATCCTCGTGCAGCTGGATTTTTCTTTATTTTACTCTGGGCAGAGCTGGGTCCTGGCTACTTTGTGCCGCCACTCTTGAGCAGAACTGCTAACAATCTGCCCAGATTGTCCCTCCTCCGGGGCCTTCCCAACCCTCCCCACCTCACCCCGAAGACACTCAAGAAAGTACATCTCAGCTGTCGCATCCTTTTTAATTTAGCAGCTTTCAATAACACAGACTTTTCACACAATAAAGACTAATTTTTAAACAATAGTCTTTTGTGTATGTACTTCTTTAAAAAAAGCAAACATCTCTCACTTTACTGGCTTTGTTGTGTGTGGGTTGTTTTTTCTTTAAATTCGCTTGTTTTTGACAAATAATTCACAGATGTAAATGTAATCCACGGAAGCCAAATGCACTCCTTTCCCCTAAGGCCTCGTTCCTAAAACAATTTCCAGACCTTTAAGGAAATACTTTCAAACACTGAAATCAGGGAGAAAATATGACACGATGCATATTCAAAGCCTGAACTCCCTGGAGCATTTAATCTTGGGGCCTCGGCCACCACACCACACCCTTTGCAGGCCTTGGAGAGGCAGCGTGTGGGTGGCGAAGGCTGCCTTCTTTCTCTCTCTAAGCTGTGGGGCTCCAGGCAGAGCACACTGCAGAAAAAGCACCCTGCGCAGAATGTCTGAGCTCCAGTGCCCGCCCCACAGCTTATTAGCTGTGTGACATCGAGTCAATCATTCAACTCTTCTGGTTTCTCCCTTCGCTCATCCTTAAAACGATGCACTGAACGAAACAGTCTACCTGCTAGATTGCTAACAACACGTCAGGCATCGAAACCTCCTCTTTACATAGATCATCACTTCGTACTCTCAATGAAAATGGAGAACTCCTTCTGCCCTAAGACGGGTTGAAATGCGGAGTTTACCAGTGAGCACGAGTTGGGGCAGGGAGGACACAGATTTCCCAGATACTGCTTAGAAATTGTCTTCGCCTACTGTTTCCACACACACTTTTTCCATTTAAATAATTTCAAAAACCCTATTTTCAGCATCCATTTAGCTTCAAAGCTATTTGCTTTAATTGTAGCCAGAGACAAAGTAGAGGGAGGCCATTTTAGGTCAATGTGGCGCTGCTCATACACTTTAATCATCAAGTCCATCATTAGATGCGATGTACTCACCACTGGATGGAGTGGGGTTCCTGGAAACATAAATTGCATCTGCTGGGCCAGCATCGCTGCAGCAGTTTTTTGCTGGATCAAATTGTTCCTCCCATTAATTTCTAGTTGAGTTTTTAAATGTGTTGGAGGATGAAGATACTTGCAGTTTTCTCTTGAACAACGGCCCTGTAAAACGAATGTTTTGGCTTTAGGACTGTTAGGAGTAGTTTTCGTCTACTATCAACCATTTCACAATCGCTCCATGTATATACAAAGGCAAGGAACCCGTGTGGGCGTGCATGCGCGTGCACTGACACTCCCGTTGGAACATACAACAGAGTTGGAACATACAAGGAGTGAATCAGGCATTAGATGATTATCAACCTTGCTCAACCCTGCTCAGCAGAGAAGCATCCAGAGATTTTTTTTAACTGTTTTTCTTTCTAGTGGATTCCAACTCTGACAACAGACTCCAAAGAAACGTGAGTGCCAGGAGGAAAGGCAGACCCTTTTCCTAGGCAGTGTGGAAGGCAAGCAGAGGAGCATATTTATTGGGACTTACCAAAAGGAGTCTTTGAACTTGCTCTACATTGGTTTGTGCATGGCCAAATATGAAAATTATGTGCTGAAGGTGTGCAGTGGGGACAGTAATATTAATTTCTTGAAATGTGCGTTCCACAATGGCTGAAGATATCCGTAATTCAAATCATGAAAGAAGAGGCAATGGTATTATAGGAGCACACATTTCTTAGTAATAGATGCATTAATGAAATTTCCAGGCATAAACTCAGATAATTACCTGCAGCTAATTTGTTTGGTACACAAAAGCGGTTACCCTATGTCCCTGCCCTGCTCCCATGACAACTGTATCAAATGTAATGTCTGAAGCGTGTTTATGGCCAAAGGAACATTTGGATGTTAAAGTTGGCTCAGCAAAAAAATAATAATAATAATTGGGTGACAGGTGTGCATGAAACCAGTCTTGGTAAGTAATTGCCAATGTAGAGTTCATACTGAGTTCCCAAGTTCTCAAAACTACCAATCGAGACAATCACGTTAATGTGTGAATTATGCAATTTCTGGAGAAAGAAGAGAAAACAGTGCTAACCGGTATGAGTATTATCATTCCCTAAAGAATTAGTCTATTTGCAACCAAGAAAAGAGAATATGGGTTTGTTTACCAGATATAAAAATAATTTTAAACAGCAAGCTTGGTGGATCTGGGGAAACAAATTTGTTTATAGTCATCCGAATTCTAAACATCTGGAGTTCTCACTCTGTTTCACACTGATTTCGGCTGCACTTTTGGCAGTGTTGGCTCCCTCTCCAGTGTGAACCTTCCCTCACCACGGTGGAGCAGGGCAGATGGCAGTCGTGGGCTCAGTCCTAGCGATCTGTGTTCATCAGCCAATGCTGTCTTCAGGCTCTATGATTAGCAGCATTAAAGTTTGTGTCACCTGTTGCATGTAGGACACAGGCAGGCCCTGTGGACATCAGAAGGAACTGGCCACATTTCTGCTAATAAAATTCTATAACAATGGTTATATGTCAGTGTGCCCCCTTAGTCTCAAGTTCATATTGTGAATGTGTCATGCAGCTTCCTATGTGAAATCGCCATCCCAGGTCAACTATTGGAAGGTCTGTTGTAAAGAGAGGTAAACTGAAACCACAATGAAAGATCATGTAAATCAAAGTGGTCTAGGAATCCCTCTGTTTCTCTCTCCATCTACTTTTCTTTGCAATTTTCGGGGGATAGTTTTTATCCTAACTTTACTTCGCTCTTTGTTTTGTGATGTCCCAGGGTCCCTCCAGCCCTACCAACTCACTTTAGATTTCTCTTCTTTTATTTCCCTTCCTGCCCTCCTTGACAATTGCCTGAGTTTCTGTTCTCGAAAACCCAGTCTCGAAGAAGCATTCGTACTGGGCCAGCTCCTACAACACAAGCGTGTGGCCAGTCTCTCGATTGGCTGCCTGTCTGCCAAGTGCCCACATACACTCCTATCCTCTGTGAGGGGACATGGTTCACGGGATACACGAAGTAGTTACTGCCCATCGCGGCAGGGGTGGGAGCGGATTAAACAGAATGACATTTCTCACACAGAAGATATGCACCCCACGCTCCTCTCTGACAACCTCAACCCACACCCTCTTTCAGCACAATCATTTGACCTTGGAGGCTGACCCCCAGAAAGGCTCAGGTGTACACGGTACCTTCACAGGCCCGTGTGCGCAAACTGAGGGCTGGGCCCAATGGGGGGCAGGTGGGGAGGGTTGGAGAAACTAGACTTCCGCAGAATGGTGTGAGGATTTGTGAAATGTCCACCCTTCTACCAATTTGGCTCTTCGGTGTTGCTCATTCATACAATTGTCCATTTGATCCCCTGGTCTTCTAACATAATCCTTTGTAGCTACATGTAAAAATTTCGATTAGCCTAGAAAAATACGGCTTTCTCGTAAATGCTATTATCTCTTGATGTGGCCAGGACACTTAAAGAATGTTCTAAACTATTTTCAGTCAAGAGAACATGATTTACAACATCGAATTAGTAATTTATTGATGGGACCTTCTTTTTCATGAGAATTAATGTAATTTCCTAGTGTTCTTACTTACACATTCAGGGTAAGGCATATTATTGATCACCCACGTATCAGGCAATTTATACATGGTTATCTCATTTTCCTTTAAAACAGCTGTAATGATCCCCATCTTACAAAATAACAAACGGGTTCAGAAATATTAAGAAACTCTCCGAAGGGCATACAATTGGTAAGTGGTAGAGCTGGATTCTAAATTCAGGTCTACCTGACTCTGTTATCTCACTATACCAAGTTAGTTATTGGCAATAAACTCTAGAAAAGATAAAAATCTAGTGCTGTCCTTTATAAAATAATACGGGTGCATAAATACAATATAGTAGTAAGAATGCATAACACAATTTAAAATATAGTAAAATATATATGAGAATTTGGGAATAGAAAAAAATTATTTGCCTTGGTCTATTCCATGGTAGCGGTCTATCCTTTGGTAGGGGCGATAGAGAAATGATTAAGCTCACAGGCTCTGCAGGCAGACTCCTGGGCACATAACTTGCTTCTGTCCCTTCTCACCTGTGTAACTTTGAGCAAATTAGTTGAATTTCTTGTACATCAGTTTTTTTTAAAAAACATCTGTACCATAAAAACAATTGTGTTTTCCTCTAAGGGCTGTTGTGGGATTGAATGAATTAATATATGCCCAGCGTTTAGAGGTACATCTTCCTGGTACAGAGCAAGCATTGAATAAATGTTGTTAATATTACCAAAAAAAGAAGAGAATGTTGACACATGGCATTTTGTTTACAGTAAGTATGGATCACATTTAGTTGTATTTTGACTGGCTTTTTGGTTCTCCTGTAGAATAGAGTTTTACTTCAAAACATGATGAAAGCTACTTAATTATTCTTATTCAAGTATTTTATATTTAAAATTATTTTCAGTTCTACAGGGTATTTCTGCAAATACCCATATTTAAAGAGACAGCCCTGCACCATAGTTCAATCTAGCATAAATATTTTGAAGTGTGTTGCACTGTGGATGTTTGAGACATACTAACTCAAGAACTGGGAAAATCTAAGCAGCATCTTAGTAAAGGGTCCTACAGGATTCTAAAATCCTAAAGGTAAAGCTACTGTCAAAACACAACTAGGCATTTGACACAGTAAACAATTTGTAAGGAAGTTTTTGTTAAGGCGTACGATTCGTGAGATACGCATCATCGCACAAAAACTGTTGATTATCACAAGTTGTCATAACTGAATGGGAGAGGGCAGCGTGCAGAAATGTAAAGTGTCTTTGGATGTCACTGTGAAACACAGCAGAAGAGTCAAAAGTAGTGTCTCCTGATTTTAGTCCAAGAAATAAAGATAAAAAAGTCTTGGAAGAGTCTTCCTGTGGCTGCTAGGATTGTTTTTGGTTTTATGTCAACACTTCCTCCCTTTTAGTTCCTGGTTAAACACTGTTTCCCAGGAAATGAGGGAGATAGGGTCCAGCCTCTAGAGAAGGGGGCCCTATGGCTTCTGTGGGAAGGAGATGGGAGGGCGCCATTGTGGAGTCTGTGTGAAAAGTCTTAGGGAAATGGGCCCATAGGAGGGGCCAATGTGGGGATCAAAGCCCCTGAGACATTAGCTTCAGGTGCTTTGCTTACCCTCCCCCCTCCCCCCATGGTATGGAAACCACCAGTGGTCTGGATCACACTCACCATTGTGAGTACTTCCAAGCTAGGGTCTCATTCACTCATTCAACAAATATTTATTGAGCTCCTACTATGCGTGTGCCAGGCATTGTGATAAGTGCTAGTTAGGCAAACATAACACACCCTGCCTACCTTCCTGACGCCTGCAGTCTAGGGGTGAAGAGGGGTATTAACCAAATAACGACACCCA